>OU026158.1:10196612-10651612 GCA_907269105.1 Volucella inanis
TGAATAGTGATCGAAGCTCTCGGTAACCTGTGAGATTATTTTCTTATATGGTTACAATGTAATATGTTCGCAATAGAAATTCATTTATTTAATATGTCCATTTTCGGCGCTGTCTTCTCCTTGCGAGTGCTGTGAGAGCTTCATTGGTGTGTGCACGCTATTCACCTCCGACGCGGTATAGTAATCCGAAGTACCCGGGCTTAATTCTTTATTTATATTTTCCATCTTTGAATGTTTTTCATTTTATTCCTACTGACATGTTGTATTTTAAGAAAAGACACTCGCCTTTTTTCCAGTTCAGGATGCAGGACTTTTGTAGTTGTTTGGTCCGTGAGTGGTATTTTATTTCCCACCTAGCCTACATATCTGCTGAGCATTCCTCTATCCGCCACCGGAGGACGCGCCCTTTAAGGATATAACACCCCAAAGTATTATAATTACTATAATTATTATTATTTTTACCGCCATTATTATTTTAATTATTCTTATTTTTATTATTACTCCTTCTATTTTTCCTATTTTCATTACTATATTTATTATTATAAATATTTTTATTATGATTAATATCATTATTATTATTGGTATTATTATTAATATTATTAATATTAGTTATTCTTAGTTATTAATTTTTTTAATGAATAACATTATTATTATTACCATTATTATTCCTAATAATGTTATTTTATTATTATTATTGTTATTAATATTATTGTTATTCCTTTCATTATTATCATTGTCATTTTAATATTCTTTTATTATTATTATTATCCCTGTTAATATTCCTATTATTATTATAATTAGTATTATTTTTATTGTTATTGTTATTATTACTCTGTCATCATTAATATTAAGTCGTTTACAATTGATTCTAGGCTTTTTTATCGTATTTTATAATGTTTGACTATATAACTAGCGTGACATACAGGCGATATTTGATACTAATTGGCTAAACTTTTGTTGTCTCTGTGTGTACTGAACACCGAGATCAAATCACCCGTTGCCCTTCTGCTTTATATGTGGTTTCTGTGCGCACTGAGCTGGCCTTGGGACACCTCTTTTTTTATTTGAGAGATGTACCGCCGCAATCAAATTCCTCACCTGACAATGTCCTTGAATTGGATCACACCTGAGTGTTAGAGTGATACCAAATTCAGTTAATGTAACAACATATGGTATTACAACATTACTGTTTTATTAAAATTTATTTATATTTATATAACAAACTTGTTTCATAAAATCTATGGGTTTTTCTGCAAACTTGTCGATTATTTTTTTTTTATATAGTAAAACTTTATGCTTTTTATACATTTCTTGAAGAAAAGTGATCTCAAAATCAAAAATTAGCTAGATATCTGAAGATTCTATTAAGATATCAAATTTGTACGCAGTTACAAAGGCCAGGAGTTCTTCTAAAAAAAGTCCTAGACTTAGTTTCTATCATTAGTATTAATAAAACAATTTTCCTTAACATGGGTCAGGGTATGCCAAAGTAAGCGTTTTCTTAAATCCTCTATAAATGAAGTCAATATTGGAGATAGACCCTTATCGTAAGACGATTTTCTCCTAAATTTTTATCCAAGAATCATTATCCGTATAATGGCTGGGAAATGAGACACGTTCTATTTAATAAAGTAAGTAAAGAAACAATAAGTGTGGTGGTATTTCGTTGGTGTAAACTTATTAAAGTTAACTAGTTTCCACTTATGCTACACCTCTTATGTCTCCCTACACTTCCAGATGAAAGCCAAGCTCAATAGGGTCTTTTTTACCAGCTAATTATTCCGAGTCCATTCACTTGGATGTGGTTTTGCTAGATAGTAGGTAAGAGTGGCATTTGAAAAATACTTATACTTATCGGCCCATTGCAAGATACATGGATCTATGATCCTCTTACTCATGGAACCAATTTGAGCTTGTGATGAAGCGTAGAAGATTGTTAACGTCCATATTCCTCAGATCATGTAAGTCATTGTAGAGGAAAGCTCCTAAGTGTAGTTTTCTTCGCTATGAGATAGCTTTACAAATACAGAAAAGGTGGAGGATTGTCTCCTTTTCCTCCTCGTTCATGTAACATCTACACAAATCGTTTGTAAAGGCGTCAAGCCTTCTTGCATGCTTGTCTTTAGGGCAGTGTCCAGTGATGACACCTATGATGCCACTGAGATGTTTCCTCTTAAGAAGAATCAGACTAATAGAGCGATTCAGATCCATCTTTGGCCAGATCTGTTTGGTCACTTGACATGTTGGTTAAACTGTTGGGGGTGGCCGTGGTGTAGTGGTATATGCATAGACTCCTCAAGCAGAGGGTAGCGGGTTCGAATTCCGTGCAAACAATGCAGAAATAAAGACAAAAGCCGAACAAGGCTTATCAACTTGCTTGGCACAGCCAAGTCTTTCGCGACGACAATCCTACCCGCCCACATGATGATTCCCCCTGTCGAGGCGTCTTACTGGCGATCCACAACAGCCTTACGTCTTCTCCCATTAGCATCTCTTCATCCTCTAAAGTCGACTTTGTCGCTATAAAAATATCACTCCCCTTCAAGTCCCTTTACGTTTTACGTTGCTACATCCTGCCAGCTCAACCTACCGAAACTTACCAACTTTTTGTCGACTATTTAATTGACCTGTTTGACTCTACTGACGATATCTTTGTTTTCGACGACATTAATCTTCCTCAGCTACAGTGGATTCCATCAGACGATCAATCGTTCTTCATCGCTTCAAATGCAAACTCAGCTAAGGAATGTCTCTCCTTAGATCGCTTAACAGACTCAAGTCTATGCCAAGTCAGTGGTGTATCCAGCTATATGGCCAGGCAATTGGACCTTATTTTCACAACAGATTCCATTAACTCCTCAGTCTCACTTTGTCCCCTATCTCTCTCTACAATCGATAACAACCACCCCCCCCCCCCCCTTCTACTTTCATTTTTTCATAACTCTTCTTTCCAGTCCACTCCTCCCACAGCTCTCTCATCCTACGACTTTCATAAAGCAAACTTTCACAAAATCAGTGACTATCTTAGCAGTTCCCCCCTTAACTTTCACAACCTAAGCGTAAATGATGCCATTTTTTATAAAGAAATATTTAATTCTTTCAGCCTTTACTTTCGGTTTTCCCGCCTTAAAACATCATCTACCAGTCCTCCCTGGTATAATCGCAAGCTTCGTTCCTTACGAAACAAGAGAAACAAGTTATGGGCTTTTTTCCTGCGTACCAGATCCTTGTCCGACTATTCCAACTATCTTGGTGCTTATCTTCATTTCACCGAACTTTACGATTCCCTTTACCAGCGTTACCTTAACAATGCGTAAGTCAACCTTATAAATGACCCTAAGTCCTTTTACCAATTTGTTAACTACAAAAGAAAGTCCGATGGTTACCCTCCTTCCCTCTCTTTCAACAACAAGTCATCAACCGATCCACTCACCACTGCCAACCTATTTGCCAGCTTCTTTAAACAATCCTTCACCAACGACTCCTTTGTACCAGATCCCTCCTATTTTCGTTACCTACCGAACTTCTCCAACGGCCCACTTCTCTCTCACATCTTGGATCCCTCCTATATCGAATATAAACTACACCAACTCAATGACGAATTTACACCCAATCCAGATGGCCTCCCTACCATATTTCTTAAAAAATGTTCTTCGTCTCTTTCCCTTGCCCTTTCTGATCACTTTCGTTTATCCCTTTCACAAGGAGAATTTCCTCAGGTTTGGAAAACCTCCTTTATAACCCCGATCCACACAAAGGGATCAAAGAACGAAATAACAAACTATCGTCCAATCGCTAAACTCTCCCATATTCCCAAACTCCTCGAAAGTATTTTGTATGAAGCTCTAAGTTTCCAATGCAAATCACTTATTTCCCCTAGACAACATGGCTTCCTAAAGGGTAGGTCAACCACCACAAATCTTGTTGAATTCGTAACCTTTGCCATCTCTGCCCTAGAGAACGGCAACGAAGTCGATGTAGTTGCAACCGATTTTAGCGCCTTCGATAAAATCTCTCATCGATTAATACTCTTCAAATTGTCTGCCCTTGGCTTTGAACCCATACTGTTAAAATGGATATCCTCTTACCTCGAAAACCGTTTTTACAGTGTTCGCTTTAGGTCAGCCCACTCCACCCCATTTTGGCCACCTCTGGAGTTCCTCAAGGTAGCCATCTCGGCCCCCTTCTCTTTATATTAACCATAAATGATCTCGATAGGATCATCAAATACTCGTCCGTCTCCCTTTACGCCGACGATACCAAATTTTTCAAAACCATTTCCTCTCCCCATGACTCCTTCCTTCTTCAACAAGACCTTGATAGTTTTTCGATCTGGTGCCTCAAAAATTGTTTGGAACTTAATATCACCAAATGCCAATTTCACATAAGCGGCTCAAATCTCCTCCCCAATTCTACCTTCTCCACAACCAACCGATCTCCTCCGTTGAATCTCTTCGCGACCTCGGCATTTTGTGTGATAGGGAGCTCAATTTCCGTGTGCATATGGATGGGATAATCCTTAAAGCCAACTCTGCACTAGGTTTTGTAAAACGATGGTACAAAGAATTCACCAACCCATACGTGACCAGGTCCCTCTATATTACCTTTGTTCGTCCCCTTCTAGAGTACGCTAGTCAAGTATGGTCCCCATATCATCGCGTTCATATCTCGAGAATCGAAAGCATCCAGCGCCGGTTTCTTCGATTTGCTCTTCGAGGTTTGCCCTGGGATGATTCTTTTACTCTGCCCCCATATCAAAACCGTCTCAACCTTATTAACCTAAACACCCTTGAGGAGCGCAGAGATGCAGTCGACTTTCTCTTCATTCATCGACTTCTTTCAGGTCAGGTTGAATGCATGTCCCTTCACAATTCTATTTTCCTCAACACTAACCCTCTACGTACCCCTCGTCTCTTCTATCTCCCAACCCACCACACCACCTATGGCGCAAACGAACCAATCTCCAGCATGCTACGAAAAATTAATTCAAACCCAAGCGTCTTTGACTTCCACTGCAACACTTCCTACCTCAAATCAGTTCTCCTTCACCACAACAACCAACCTTAGTTTTAAGTATTAGTTTAAGCTTAATTTTAAGTTATAGCTTGTATTAAGCCGAATAAATGGGGGCTTTCGCCCCCACCAAAATTAAATTATATTACTGGCTTTTTCTCCTGGGCGCGGGCGGGTGGTGTAGTGGTTTAAAACTCAGGTGTATTAGGTTTCCATATTTTTCCCAGAGGTGGTTGTCAAGCTGAGCGGGACGAGCTTGTACATCCTCAACCTGTGGCTAGGCCTTAATGTGATGAATGAAGGAAACACCGGGCATAATTTTCGCTTCAGAATTACGCATACCAAAGGTGACAATTTCGAGAGTAAGGGAAACGTACATCGGCAAAAATCACCAGTACACCGTTTTTAACCCACTTAGTAAGGGATACTCTCCCAACAGAATTAAGAGACACCCAGCGAAGTGGAAATTTAGCCATTTCAATGAAGAAGCCGTTCCCGCCATCGTGATCTATGAAAAAAGGTGGCATTCTAGAAATAGCTACGCCTCTGAGGTAAAGGTAGAAAGAAATGTGACACTTATCATTTCCTAACAGAAATAAAAGACAGTATATTGGTGGACAGAAGGGACTATTGTTCTAAAGAGAAGATGCATAAAATCAATAGGGGAAGACGAATGCTCTCCGAGACCACTGAAGACAGATAAGACTATTAAGGCGAGCAAAAAGCAAAAGTGGAAAGATCTCAGACGAGAGCTTAATAGTGACCCTTGGATTTTTGGCTACGCGGTGATAATTCAAAAATTAGGACCGGTAGTACGAAGGCCTTGAAAAAATTAAAAAAAAATTGTGGACACAATTTACCGGACCCACTCTGTGAGGCCCCCAGATATCTCTTCCGTACATCAAGAACACGTACCGATATTTAGCGGACAGATCTCTTTAAAACCATAAAACCTGCGAACCTGATGATATACCTCCGGATATGCTAAAAAGGATTACTCGAATCCATTCACAGATATTGCTGAGTATGTGTAATTGCTGTAGGAAGGGAAATTCTACATAAGATGGAAAACACAACGTTTGGCCCTCATCAAATAAGGAAAGGGAAAGCCAGATTCTCCGTTAGCATACAGACCATTATGTATGTTTGACACAACAGGGAAACTTTTAGAATGATAAAGAGCCGATTGACTTTAGCAGTTCACAGAGTAGGAAGACAACCTGATGGACAGCGTGGATTCAAAAAATGCCATTCTAAGATGGGGGAAGTGGAAGAGGGAAACAACCACTCAGATAAACTGGCATTTCTGATAACTATAGACGTAAGAAACGCCTTTTATGTGGCAAGCTGTAAAGACATGCTATACGCTCTGCAAACAAAATTCGAGATACCACAGTATCTTTTAAGGATTGTGAAAGACTTACCGAAAGATAGAATCAGAATATGCGCTTGTACTCATCAAGATGGTTTTTAGCATTTCTGCTTAAGCCAATGCAAATGGGATGGAAAATCGGTCCGCATATACTATTGCATGTAATCACTTCTGCTGTGTTGGTTTGTAAAATGCATACAGCATCCATTACAGGAAGACATGGTGAGTTCGGTATGAGAGTTTTAAATAAGGTCAGTTTAATGAATATAAGGCGAACCAAACTGGAACAGAGATGTTTTGCATGAAGAAGTTACCGGAGTGCTAAATAATTATGTTGTATCGAGTAGCAGAATGGATAAAAAAGAATAACATAGTTAAAGAATTACAAGCGTAGTTTATGCTAGGATATTCTACTATCGATCATGTGTGTGTTTTGATGACTATTGTAGAATCTTTCAGTGGAATAGTTGGAAATACTTATGCTGTATTTTCCTCCAATTTTAATTGAATTTTTTTTTTAAATCATGACAATACCTTACAAAAAAAAAAACAATGTTTCAGTAGAAAGATATAAGTAATATCATATCTCTGTAATGTAAAATGTGCGGTAACTATCCTTTGTAAAAATTCGTGGACTAAATAAAGATCTTATTTGTGCTTTCTCTGTGGATATTAAATTTGCATTTGACACGGTGGACCGAAAAACACTATTTAATAAGTTGTACAGGATGGGCATGCCGATGAAGTTTGGAAGAATTATCAAAAACCTGTATGGAGATACTAAGTTAGCGATGTGGAATTGTCAGCATGGCTTCGGACGTGGTCAGGTGTTAGACTGGAATGTTCTTTGTGTTGCAGCACTTTCACATTATTATTAATATAATTGTTATATTATTTGAAATTTATAATAATAAATTATTTGCTCAATACTCGACATGTAAATAAACAAAAACGTTTTCTAAAAATATTAAAGTAGACACAACTTATTAGAACATATGAATAAATTATATCGTGCAATAAATAGCATAACCGAAACGTCAGTTGTATAAATAGGAAAATGTTCAGGAATAAAAAAGCTCTATTTTATAACGTTGTTAAAGGCGGTTGTTTTATTTTACAGAGTTTATACAGTATTTTTTAACACAGTTTCTTTCATTTAAAGCTAAATTTTAATTTTTTTTGCCGTATTAACGGCTTACAGTTTGGCCCTTCTGAGCCATAGAGAAAAAACTAATCAGCATACAGTTTGTGGTGTTAAATTGAAATTAAATTGAAATTTAAAATTAAAAAAATAAATCAGTGCGTGGCCCCTTAATCTCAAAAGACAAATTCAATAAATACAAATTGCTACTAATCAAAAGAATCAGAAGAATCAGAGGATATCAGAGGAATCAGAGCTGAACGGGGAGAAATTTAAGGAGTGGGACTCAACAAAAGGATTCTAAAGCAGAGCTTTCACATAAAGAAATCCAAGAAATTACAATTTGCTCGTTTTTTATATGCACATAATTAGATAAACATATATATATAATAGTATTGGATCTTAGCGGTTTGCTAATAGATGGCGTAACTTACATAACTCCATTGTTATCATTCCATTGGAAACTGCGTTGGAAAGCTACTGTCATTGTACGTCATTTCAGTATATGTCATTCATTTGAAGCGTAAACAGCAATAATTTTTTTCAATCAAATATGTCGAACTTTGTGCCTGAAAAGGTGTTTTTGCGGGGAGTTCTTCTTTATTACTTTAATATGAAGAAAACTGCTGCCGAAAGTCATCGCATTTTGGTGGAAGCTTATGATGAATATGCGCTAGCTGAGCGAACGTGCCAAAATTGATTTGCACGCTTTAAAAGTGGTGATTTTGGCTTGAAAGACGATGAACGTCCTGGGCAGCCAAACAAGTTTGAAGATGAAGAACTGTAAGCATTACTCTATGAAGGTTGTTGCCAAACACATCTTTGGGTGTCACTCAAGCAAGGAAATTGGGTTCCACATGAACTCAAACTCAACTCATTTTTGCATCGGATTGTTACTGGGGATGAAAAATGGATCCAATACGATAACCCCAAGCGCAAAAAATCATATGTGAAACCCGGCCAACCAGCCAAATTAAGGGCAAAGCCGAATATCCATGAAGAGAAGGTAATGCTCTGTATTTGGTGGTGTATTGTGAGCTGCTAGAACCCGGTGAAACTATCAATGGACAACGCTACCGAACACAAATAATCCGTTTGAAGAGAGCGACCAGACACGAGGCAATAATTTTCCATCATGACAACGTTTCGCCCCACGTTGCTATTCCGGATAAGGACTATTTGGAAAACAGTGGATGGGAAGTCTTAATTCACCCGCCTTATATCCCATGCCTTGCTCCTTCTGACTACCATTTGTTCCGGTCGGTGCAGAACGCCCTCACTGAAATACGGTTCACATCAGACCAGAATGTCAAAAATTGGCTTGATTCATTCTTGGCTGTCAAGCCGGCGCAGTTCTTCTGGGATAGGATCCACAAATTGCCAGAAAGATGGGAAAAAGTCATAGCTTCAGATGGGCAATACTTTGAACTTATTGTACATGTTTTTCTTAAATAAACGTTTAAATTTTGAAAAAAAAACCGCACGAATTAAAATATATACCCAATATTTACGCAAATTCAATATTAAAATAAAATAAAATTTCAAAAGACTTTGAAAATTTCAAAAAGACCTACTCGCAGTACGAAAAATTACCTTAGCACGCGCCTCGATTTTTTAGAAAATAATTTTTCGAATATTGAAAAAAGATATAAGGGAATTTATAGTAACAAGGAGATTGAGAGGGAAGATTTGGAGCAATTATATTGTACATATGATGAGGCAAAAGAAGTCTACGTTCTATACAAATTACAAGCGAACCTTGAAGCGTGTTCACATCCGTCTAAGTCTAAGAGGTCCCATGAGGTTCACCTTCCGAAAATCCATCCGCCTTCATTTAAAGGTGTATATGAAAACTGGCGTTTAATTCGTTTCACTCCTACATAGCAACACACCCTTATCTCAAATAGAAAAATTGCATTACTTAAAATCATGCTGTAAAGAAAGTGCTGGACGTTACTTGATCACGTCAATGTGAACGACGTTAGTTACGACCAAGCGTGGAAACTCACTAAAGGAATTTTAGTGAATTAGGAATTGAAGTTGTTTTATGATTTGCCAATCGTCCTTGAAGAATCTGCCATCGGAATCTGAACTCGACGAAAATTTTATATGCGTTAAAGAATATCGACTTGCCAGTGCAGCATTGGGATGTAATTATCATTTTTTGCTGTTAAAGAAACTTCCGAAATCGACTCAGTCATCGTCGGAGTCTTCTCTTTTGACAAATAAGGAAATTCCTACTTTGAAAGAATTTTCGTTTTCTAGAAACAAAATTTTGAACATTAGAGATAGTGTATCAGCAACAAAACACAAATCCCTCAACACAAAAAAGGTCTCACAAGAACGCCTTCCATGCCAATACGGTGGGAAAGGCAGCGCGTTTTTCAAAAATTAGGTAATTGTCTTAATTGTTTGGCCTATAGCCACAAAACGAATAGTTGTCCAAGCAACAAATCCTGCCATTTTTGCAAAAGGCGATACAATTTCATGCTTCACGTTGACACTAGCAATAATTCAAATCTGTATAAGCCTAACCCACAATCAGTCTTCCCTTCTAATCAGTTATTACTTCACTCTAATCAAATACACAACACTAACCAATTTCCCCCAGCTCAGCTATCGTCGCACCCATCCACTCATATGTACACAAATAATAATAACAAAACATTTACTCCCCAAAACCCAAACACACAGAATAAATATCAATATCAAACACATCACGTATCCACCCAAATCAACCCAAATGCAGCTTCTTTTCATCCCTCTGATGAACAACAGTCATCGGCAAACTGCTTCCACACTCACGACCATACCAACACACAAATTTTATTGGCAACAGCTATCGTTAAGCCGATATCTGCTAATGGCGACTATATTAGCTTGCTAGCTTTGCTTGATCCGGGATTGCAATCAACTTTTATCACCGAATCAGCGGTACAACTTTTAAGGTTGAAGAAACATAGACATTTTTTGATGTCCAAGTTTTAGGACAAGTTAAAAATGGTTCCTGTCAAAGTTTTGTTGAACATAACCTGGGTTCTAAATATTCAGAATTTAGAACTTCGACACGAGGTTACGTTTATAAAACCTTAACAGGGTTTTTGTCGAGTCGCGAGGTGTACCCAAGTAGATGGACACACCTACAAGGTCTGAAACCCTACCTTTAACCGAACCTCCAGTATCGACTTGCTGTTGGGAAATGAAATATTTTGCGAGGCGATTTTACCTGATATCATAAGTTCCCCTCGAAACACCACCCTCAATTCAGGTGTTGAAAAGGCCCTAACTGAAGAAGAGAATGCTTGCGAGGAACATTTTTTACAAAATGTCAAGAGGTTGCCGGGAGGGCGTTTTGAAGTTGCATTCCCTTTCAAAGGAGGTCAGTGTCCAGTACTCATTTCAACTTTAAAGAATGGCCTAAGTGTGTCCTAAAGGACTGCTTACCAACCCAACACTTTACAAGGACTACAATAAATGTATGCGGGAATACATACAATTTAACCAGATGGAGAAGTGAACATCACCCAGGATACCACACTTAAGTCGCCTTTCCATTATGTTGTGCCACATCATGCCGTCTTCAAGGAATCTAGCACAACCACTAAGCTGCGAGTGGTTTTCAACGCTGCATGCAAGACTGCAGAGGGCAGTTCCTTAAACGGTCATCTGTTGACGGGACCTAAAACGCGGACGGATTTGAAATCAATTGTTTTAAGGTTGAGAACAAACAAAATTACTTTTACAGCAGACATCGAGGAGATGTATCTCCAGATCCAGATTCATCAAGAGGATGCATACTACCAACTCCTATATTGGCGAGAGTATCTAACAACTCCAATCAAACTTTTCAAGGTAAAGGTCTTAATGTTTGGCACATCTCCTGCTCCATATCTGGCGAATCGTACGCTGAAGAAGCTCGCTGATGACGAAAAGGACACATATCCACTAGCAGCCCAAATGATACGGAAAGATATGTACATTGATGATCTCGTGTCTGGTGCAGATTCCATCCAAGCAGCTAAAGAAAAAATTGAACAAATTTCGAACCTATTTCTTTCAGCTTGCTTTCATCTCAGGAAATGGATGAGCAACAGTCAACAGTTCCTGGATTTAATACCGAAAGAAGACTGGGATACCAGTGTTTCCCTTAGCTTTGGAACAACCAAACACACGAAAACGTTGGGAATCAATTGGCATTCTAGTTCAGATATGTTTTCATTTCAGAAGCTCGCCGTCGAGCAAATAGTTTCAAAACGGACCATCCTATCAACGATCGCGCGTCTCTTTAACCCCTAGGACGGATTTCGCCTTGCATTGTTAAGGCGAAAATTATCATGAAGCAATTTTGTCTACATGGTTTATCATGGGATGACCCAATTCCGGTGGAAGTACGTCCAGAGTAGTCGTCTCTTCAACAAGAATTAGCCATGATAGAAGACATCCAGATTTCCAGGTGGGTAAACACGCAAGGACAGGATGGGCAGTTGGAACTCTACGGATTTAGTGACGCATCCATCAAAGCGTATGGAGCGGTGGTCTATCTCCGAGTTTTGGACTGCAACAACATCTCACATACACATTTACCCATCTCCAAAACTAGAGTAGCGCCACTCAATACGGTTTCATTGCTAAGATTGGAGCTTTGTGGTGCAGTAGTCCTGGCAAAGCTTCTGAGCTACACCCAATCTGTGCTCCCAGTGGAAAACATCAAAGCATATGCGTGAACTGACTCCGTAATCACCCTCTGTTGGATATCTGCACCACCAACTCGATGGAAAACGTTTATCGCAAATCGAGTAGCTGAAATCCAGAGACTGACGAATGTCAATCAATCCAGTGGATCTTGTATCGCGTGGGGTATTGCCCCCAATACTTAAAAATAGCGCACTCTGGTGGAAGGGACCAGCCCTTCTTCAGGAACGATGGGAATTTTCCATTCCAATACAGCCCACGGAACTCGACACAGAAGTAGGGAAAAGAGAATTCAAAACTCTTCTCGCTATAAATGATGAAAATTACATTTTGAAATTAATTCAAACTCACTCAAAACTCGCAAACTGTTTACGAATTTTGGCTTATGTGATAAGATTCACCAACAACACTCGGAAAACAGAAAACTTAAGGTTAAAAATAAATTTTTACACCAAGTGAAATCAATTTTAGCTTGCGCACAGCTGTAAGAATGGTACAGCAGGAAATGTTTCCTGATCTCTTCAAAGAGTTGCGTAAAAATAAGTTAACCAAGGTGTACAAAATTTTCAACCTTATCCAGGAGCTGATCAACTAATCCGAGTAGTGAAGATAAAAACTGAAACCGGAGAATTCAAAAGGCCAATAACGAAGATATGTCCACTACCATGTAACGAGATCAACACAGAATTTCACGCAACACGAAAAAACCGATACAATATATTACTTAAACTAAAAACAAATCACATGAATCTTCCACACTCACCACGAAATACAGTCCACTAGACAAAATTAAAATTTCCCAGCTGTAGCCGCCCATCAACTATTGCGAAAGAGGTATATACACATCTAAATCCTTGGTCCACGAAATTAATTGGCGGCAAATATTTAGGAAAACGAAACTTGTTAAATAAGGAACAAATTCAAAATCTAAAGGCAATATCTTAATCAACATCACAACAGAAAATAATAAGTCATGCAACAAATCTCACAGCTGAACTCGTGTTCACACATCAGAAACCCATTACATCAATAACACCAAATTAACGAAATCCACAACAAAACAATCCAAATAAATAATTAATTATTCAAATTTCTGCATCTCAAATAATAACAAAAATACCCGCTTACATACCCGGTAATTCACAACTTAAATCAATATTTCATTAAAAGTTAAAACCTTAAAATAATAAACAATAACAAAAAATTAATCTCAATCTCATGCAATTTTCCCTTTTCTGATATCTCATTCACCCCTACACGCAATAGAAATAAACTCTTCAATCAAATAGCCAAATACACAGTCATTCCACCTAGAACTAACAAGCTTTACACACTCCACACTAAATTATACTCAACACAAATCAATCATATATAAACGTATTGTAACATTAATTGCAACTATTCCACCGGCAATAACCACACACATACACACCGAACCCATTCATCAAATTATTCAACCATCGCGATCCACAAACACACATGACACTAATTCACACTTAAAGTTGTCACAATTTTTCACATTCTCATCACTTAGTCAAAACAACAACAACAAAATAGAATTCGACCCAATTAAAACACATCGGTAAAATGCGTAACTAAACAACACATATGTACAATACATACATTCATACACATGCCTATGCTTTACACAAAATGCTCATTTAATAAAAATTAAAATATACATGCATTGAAATTTAACATATGTACCTTACATCGCCGCCTGCGACATTCAAAATACTAAACGACTTAATCAATGAAAACAGAAAAACAAGAGAGAGCATGTGAGCACATGATGGAGTAAGAAAACGACAAGAACAAAATTGTGCAAAATCAGCGATTCCTCTCCAGATTTAGCGTCCACATATAGGGATGCTACTTTTACTTTCTGTCTCCATATGTCATATGTGTTGCCCGTCCATTTTTTGCATTCATCCATTCTTTGCATCTAACAATACATACGGTCATTGAAGTAGCAAAGTACCGAACCACAGGGTGTTCATATATCATTCAAGGAAGAACGAGGTATTTGCGAACATACAAGTACGTTCACAGCCGGGGAGAATGTTGCAGCAGTTTCATATTATTATTAATATAATTGTTATATTATTTGAAATTTAAAATAATAAATTATTTGCTCAATACTCGACATGTAAACAAACAAAAACGTGTACTAAAAATATTAAAGTACACACAACTTATTAGAACATATGAATAAACTATGTCATGCAATAAATAGCATAACCGAAACGTCAGTTGTATAAATAGGAAAATGTTCAAGAATAAAAAAAAACTCTATTTTATAACGTTTTAAAAGGAGGTTGTTTTATTTTACACAGTTTATACATTATTTTTAACACAGTTTACACAGTTTCTTTCATTTAAAGCTAACTTTTAATATTTTACCGAATTAACTTCTTACACTTTGAGTCCAAGCTTGTTTATTCTATACATGCAGGACGTAGTTGAAATACTGCCCGAAAGGGTTGACTACACAGGACTACTAATTAAAGCATTACTGTTTGCTGATGATATATAACTGCAATTGATGATCAATGATGTATGAGTATTGTTAAATGTGGAACTTGATCGTTAATCTGTTTAAGTCGAAGATGACGATATTACTAAAAAAGGAGGAGAAAAATGCTGCAGAAACGAAAATTGGCAATACAATGGCCAGAAATTGTGAAGATGTATAAGTATTAAGACGTTTATTTCTTTAGAAACCTGGATATGAAGAGATGGAAAAAGTACCTCAGCAACAAACACATTGCCCACAGCAGCAAATATAATGTATTTATGGCGGTTCCTGAGTTCGTACTATTTAAACTGCGCATTTTTGGTTAGAAAGTTCCTGTGTGTTAGAAACTATTACGATACTATGTAAAAAGAGCATTCCATATGTCGCTGATAACTTCACAATAGTTACGTAACTTTTGCTGAATTAGGGAATATTATAATGAACTTAAAACCGAAAAAAACTCCTGGATACGACCTGATAACCGGAGAAGTTCCTAAAATACTGCCCGTAAAAGCACTCCCTAAGCTTTAACATATTACTAACGCATCTCTTGGGCTAGAATACGTTCCCTGCCAATGGAAAATTGCAGTTTGGATTTCGGATTAAGCATTCAACTACTGACCAGGTGCATAGAATTACTGACGTAATGGAAAAGGGTCTGGAAGATAAAAAGATTTGCTCAAGCGCATTTGACAAAGTTTGACACGAAGGTTAAATATAAAAATAACGACAAATTTTTCTTTCGAAATTTTGCAATATATTGACTAAGTACCTTGAAAATAGAATTTTGCGTGTTAGATACGGAAATAATGTATCGCAGTTAAAAGATTTATTGGCCGGTGTACCGCAGGGAAGTGTGCCCGGTCCAATCTTTTATCTCTTATATACAAGAGATAGACTACAAGTCGAGAAAACTGTTTTTTTGCCAACGACACTGCCATTTTAGCTGATTGCAAAACTGCAAAGCACTGTTAATAAAGTATACCATATGACTGGACAAAGATATTTCTGTAAACTTAACTTACAGAAAAATAAGTCACCTACCCATCCACATAAACTCGGTCTGTATTACGTTTGCTAATGAATAAAACTAAATAGAGAGAAATGTCCCGGCCACTTGGTAAATATTCCAAGCTAAGCGTATAAAACAAGCTGCTTCTATATAAGCAGGTGCTAAACCTGGTGTGGACTTATGGTATACAACTCTAGGGTTGTACCAAGAAAACAAATATTAGTACTCTACAAACTTTTGAAAATATAAAAAAAATATATATAAACCAAGGTTTGTAAGAAATAATGACCTGCATCGTGACCTTGGAGTTACTTCTGCCGAATATGAAGCAAGAAAACATAAGATCCAGTGAAACGGACATATTAAAAATACAGTCCTAGAAATTCTGGACGAACAAAATTTATTGCGCCGTCCTCAAAAACTAAACCTCTGAACCTGGCACGATAAATTGAAACCGCGTTAAAAAAGCGGAGTATGTAGGATCTTTCAATCGAAAGTCACCTACCAAACGAACTTATATTGTGATGAAAAAGCTGCTTGATAAGTTTTACTTAGTTGCAGTATTAAACATAATTATCGAAGGGAGTGTTTTTAGTGAGTAAGAATCTCACACTACTATGAGCACGCGCTTGTGATCCTCATAGTGTCTGATGGAAAATTTTCGCCGGTCAATCAGACGGTTCGGCGTTCAGCATCAATCCCGCCTGTAAATTTTTCCTCTTTTTTAGGCAACTAAAATCACGTCGAATGAATAGTCTAGTCTAGAAAACAATAACAAGTTATCTTACACTTATAATGTTGTCCCTCCATTAAATTTTGGATATCACTAATGAAGCCCAATAACCCTATGCCCAAAACTTTATATCCGATTTTTTGAAAAACTGAACAGGTGCTCTGGCATTTCAGGAGTAGGCATACTTACATACATAATTTTCCATACTGTAAAGTCGCGCGAAGTTATCTTCTTGGAATTGTCAATAAAAAATTTGAAATTAAGTAAATTTTGCTATTTTATGTATTTATTGTACATAAATGTTGCTAATTCGGCAGACGACAAAGCTAAGCTATCATAATTGATTTTTGTTAAAATTATAAATAAAAGTAAATTCATAAAAATCTTATATATCTATTATATCTACCTACAAGATCAAAGTACATTGAATAAAAAAACGTAAATGAAATTTTTAATAAAATTGAAATGGATAAGCAGTAAATTATGAATTCTTAATTTTGTGTCATGTTTTAGTTAGGAGGAGTTTATATGTAGAAGTAGTGAATAACAGAGAAATATTCTTTTTTCTATTTAAACTTTTATTTAAATACAAACCCTTAAAACTACCTGAATTCCTTCACATCTTGACCCCATCATCACTTCAGAACGGTGTCATTTCCTTTCGTCTCCTGGGGAGTATCTTTTTCATACATCTTTTGCTGGTTGATTCCTTCTTGCCGGTTAGTTATCATCCCTTGCTTATCTGCCTTTGGGTAGAGCTTCATCTTGCCCCTTCTTTTGGGTCTGAGCAGCATTTCAATAAATATCGGAGTATTGTTGGAGGTACTAATGTATGATTTCATCATGTTGATGGCATTTTCCATCCAGATGTTTCTCATCACTATTTTCAGCCCGTTTCTTTATTTTGTATATGTATTGCAGACGAAAAAGGTGTGGCAATTGTCGTCTTCAGAGAAGTCCCTGTGATTGCATTTACCCCTATCTGCTTTCTTTATTTTATGTGGGTTCCAATTGAGGTAACTACGTCCGGATATGAACTTGCCCTTAAAATGCTTGCACACAGCGCTTCGCCTTTTTTGCGCTGCGTCCATCCATCCACAGTAGAAGATTTATTATGGGATAGATATCACGAGTCTTCGTTTGCTCATGATTAGCCCCAGTCTATTAACTTATGAAACGACCTTTCCAAATATGGTCCAAGATTGCAGTTTAGTACCGCCCTCTTTCTGGTTATGGATTCTGAGCTTATGCTTATACTAAATTCGAAAATTCCTTCCTTTCTTTGCCTTGATATAGCAAGAAAGCGAAGGCTTAAGAGACAAAGATCCTAAGGTTCTGAAATCCAGGTCAGACGTTGACCTAATCGCCAAAGACGTGTAAACAAGACATAAAACTGTTAACAGTATGAGGGTGACCCCAAAGACCTATACTCCAGGTGGTACCCGTGGTCATTTCGACTAAGTTTCAAGTTTCAAGTTTATTATTTTCATTTAAAATCAACTTAAGATTATTATAAAGTTGAAGCTATAGTTTAAAATAAAGCGGAAAATAATAGTAATCAATCCGTAACTTAAAGTTAGTGTGGAAAGGTACCGGAATAATAACAATATAAAGATACAATAATTGATGTGGGGGAGCATCGATTAATTGAAATTCAAAATTTAAGGAATTATTCAAATAATATAATATTTAAATTCAAAATTCACTAAATGTAAATTCAAATATAAATTCATTGATTCATAAATTCAATCATTAACAACTCGAAAATAAAAAATGAAGAAGCTGACACAAAAAATACGGGAACGACTTGTGCAGATGTTTAAATTAGCAGATTAACGAAGTAATGATTCAAGAAAGTCACAGTTGAGTGTAAATAACCAGTTTTTTACGCTTTTTAGGAATGAATTAAATCGTAAGGTTGGCCTAATTGGAAAAGGTAAGTTGTTAACTATTAACTGTAACAGTGTAGAAGCGTGAAAAGTGGGTTGTGCAGGCAAATGGAACATATACCAGTTGCATGTTATTTGTACGAAGACTATAAACTATATAAAAGGCCGGGGCATGGATTCTGGAGGCCCCACCCGACATATTACACAAACCACCCGGCGATCTCGAGGAGCTGCCAGAACATTTGATTTGGACGACTCCGACTTTCTACGATACGTTCGATAGATTGAGCTGGAGGGATTAAGAGAGTACTAGAGAGGCCTTGCCTGTTACAGTTAAACTCCATCACATTATATCAGTGGTTAGTTAGGGTACTCTTCTGACGGCTTGTCTCAGGAAACCGAAAAGATGGAATGGGCTCCAGCGCACAAGTTCCAACTCTAGTTGTATTGTACTTAAATAACTGTGTTATTCTCGCTTGTTTTATTCAACGGTAGATAAAAAATCGTTGTTATTGGTCATGTTAATGTACTGCGGTGAATTATGTATTATGTATTGAACATCGGAAATATACACTCGTGTAATAATGTCAGGCTTCTGCTGAACCACCTATTCACACTCGTGTGGAAATAGCCAGCTTTCTGTTGAACCAGCTAATTATGTATAACAACATTCCCACACTTTGGACATCGGAGACCGCACTCGTGTGATAAGGTCAGCTATTCCGATCGTCTGGTCATCGGATTCTATGCTCGTGCGAGCGTTGGGAATATTTGTAAGCTAGTGACACAGTCACATAAGAAAGATAGCCAGAGTAATAAAGAAACCGTAAAGAAAACAAGTCGAATTTTAATCAATACCTAAAACATTACATGGCGATTCTGCCAGTGTACAGAAAAACCGGGAGAGTGAAAAAAAAAATTAATCTTAGAAATAGAATAGGGTGCGATCACTGAAAAAAAAAAATCAAAAGGATCAATGCGAAATGTGTGTGTGTGATAAAAAAAAAAGTGAATTTTTAAATGAAAGGAGAAAACTATAAAAAAATGCAAACAAACGTGAAAACGTAATTTATTACCACAGTTTATCTGAAAGAAGTGAAAGTTAAGGTATAAACCATATGTAAATTTAGAACCTTTCTTCGATAAAATTATATAAAATGAGGAGAATAGAGGTTTAAACAAATTTGAAGCTAAAGATTAAAACAGCCAAAGAAGAGACTTAGAAGACGACAACAGGATAGGAAGAAAAATCGATGTCGAAGGCAAGTCAACAGCAACATCATCAAAAAAAACAAAAAGAAGAAAGTAAGTCGTACTAGGTACCAGTTTTCATATATATGTATAATATATACACATAACAATGTAAGAATATTGTTTTAAAGAATAATGAAAAATTAATAAAAATTGGTAAAAAAAAACACATAAGAGCGAAACAAACAATTGTTGGGCAAACAACAATCTAAAATAGAAAGGCCGAGTGCCGTTATAAATGAGGTAGAAGTAATTGAAGCAAAATTAAGTCATGAAACATACCTTATTATAATTATTATACTATTAGTCGCCCATTTGACCATTAAACTATATTCTTGGCGTAGAAAGTCACTTAAAAAAACATACCTAGCAAGAGCTAGGACCCACTACAATTAACTAAAACTTATTGTAATGTAGACGAGATAGACATTCTAAATCTATTATTTAATATCAGAATTAGATGGAATATTTAGAGATTGTCGTCAAAGTACGACAAAAAAGGAATACACCTTGGGCATTTTCATCGACATTGATGGTGCTTTCGGCGACGCAACTTTTGACGGCATATGTAACTTGGCCAGGCAACATGGCGTAGATAAATCACTATTATTTTGGATTAAAACAGTGCTCGTTAGAGGATACTGATTGCGGATGCTGACTGCGCCCTACAACGCGGTATTCTGTCTTCACTGCAATGGTACAATTCGATCGACTTACTACTCAACGCGCTGAATAGTTCTAACGCCTATGCACAAGTATACGCGGATGTTGTGGCTGTACTAACTGTGTGTAGGCGTTGTCTGCTCTAAAGCGCAGGCAACCCTAGACGTGATCGATTACTGGTGCACCAGCACTGGACTCTTACCCAATTCTCCCAAAACTGAGGTTATTCTTATTACGAGAAGGAGGAAGCTGCTTGGTCTGACTCATCTAGTACCTAAAGGGCTCACCATCCAATTCTCCAGACAGGAGAAACTGTTTGGGTGTACACTTCTCTGGACCAAACATGTTACATCGAGAGCCTCTACATTGACAATTGGGTCTCATATGAGCACAACTGGAGATAACATAAATCTCCAGGGTGCAGGCAGATCAAAGGAATGCTTCCCGATGCCACTTGGAAGTCTAGGAAGATTTTGCTGCTCCTTAAGAAGGACTGCAAGTTACTTACTGACGTCGTTACAGGGCATTATACTTTTGCTAATCTTTCCGATGTGCTGAGCATAAGTGACACAAAATTATGCGATGCTTGCTGTGAAAGTAATGACGGCACCGCTGAGCACTTTCTCTGTGAATGTCCGGCTTATACTTGCATCTGGCTGCAGATACTCGGAGCTGACGTGGTGGGTGCTGGTACTGTAGGCACCTTATCACTGGAGGGATTACTCATATTTCTTCGTTCGGCAGAAAAATTTCATTAAAAGGAACTTACAAGGAGTACAATGAACTAGATCTTTTCTGAGCTCTCTGTTCCGACAGAAAAAAAAAAATAAAAATAAATAAATAAAGTGAAAAATTCGACAATCGCCTGAATCTGTATCCTGCTTAGAGGTCTATCTCTGGCTTTTTCGTAGCGAACTTAAGGTCACGTGCTTCTATCCAGGAGTACACTGGTCTCAATACATGGTTTAATTCTTATTGGGCATCTTGATTACCGTTATACATGGCAATCATAGCAGCGAGGTTTTCTGCGATTTTTTGTGTATTTCCATACATATGTTTGATGGCTGTTTTAGCCTAGCGAAGACCTGTTATATTTTTCCAATGGGATATACACATTTTGTTCTCTCAACTTTTTGTTGCTGAGTTAATTGCTAAATTCGGGTATTATAGGATGGCACACGGTCGATGAACGAATCAGCTGATCCGTTTTTGCCTAGTTCGTCGACTTTTTCGTTTCCGACATTACCTTTATAATCAGGCATCCACCAAAGTTTTATTTTTTCCTCATGGGAGATTGATATGATTCTAAGTTGATGAGATAAGAGCCTAGTTCTTTACTAGCTGCTTGACTATATATGAGTATATGAATGGGGACACCCTTCATTTTTTATCGAGGATGAGATTTGCGCACACCTGATTGGCAGGTATGTTCCAATTTTTTCCATTGGTTGTGAAATTCTGGTGTTTGGACCAAATATACCAGCACTCACCTCGGTGTCCATTATTGAGACATCCGTATACCACTTGATACCTTTAAGGTTTGAGTTGGGATTTTCGTAGTTCCATGCTTTTAAGTTTGGGGTCACTATATTAAACCTTCTGGCGAAACAGAGTCTTAGTTAAGCGGTGGCTTACCGTGTAGATCCTGTCTAGCTTAGTGATTTCGGAAAGAAAATTCATTTAATATATCTAGTCAGAGTGATTAATTCCTCCTGTTGATAGTTGCTTAACAGTGCTACCAGATGAAGTGGCGTTAAGCCTATTAATACTTCTACAATTGTTGTGGGGCACGTGTGCATTCTGCCGTTCATGATGTGTGGTTCCATCATACTACTGATAAGCAGGTGATGATTTGTCCATATCATCATTGCATATATCCAGTGGGTGACTTTTTGGGGTTAATTCGATGTCTTGCCATATATACGATGGCAAGCGCAACATGCTTTAGTTGCATTGGTAATTTTATTATTAATATGTGAATTCCAATTTAATTTTTTGTGGAGAACCAATCCAAGCTATTCGACTTCGTTGTAGTACACAATATCTAAAACATCTTGAGGTCTGGTTAAGATTCAAATTCTTTTTACGAGTGTAGAGAACTAGTACAGCTTTACTGGGGATTGAGAAATTTACAACCATTAAAGCAGCCTGTACCTTACAGAGTGGGAAAAATCTGCACCAGGCTTTTCTGATTCAGTGCGGGGAAGATTACGTCAAGTTCGATGCTTTTTTTGGTTAAAATGAGTTCATATCTGATCCAACTTTGTCTATGCTGGGGATATTTCCAGAAATACTGTTACTGTTTTTTTTAGGACAAGATTGTGGCTTTACAATTTACTTACCATAAAGGAAGCTCTTTCGGACATTCCCAGTTCTTCATTGAAGTTTGTTAACGTGAACTTTTATACATAGATTCCAATTTTCGGTGTGTTAAGATTTGTTAAACATGTTTCTTACCATTTTACGTAATTGTTCACTTTGAGAACCATGTTAGCCACCTTTTGACCGCATTACATTTTGATTTAAATGACGAGAAAATAGTTTCATTTAACTGATCCGATGGTTCATTCACCTCTCCCGTAGACTATAGAGATGAACGCAGTGAATCAGCTTTTATAGGGAAATTTTCGTGACACCAGCTCGTGAGTTTGTTTATGTATCTAGTTTGACCTTGTTCGATATTGCGTCGTGAGGGCAAGTACCTTTCCTCTTACAGAATTTATAAAAGTGGATTTGTTACCCCTATTATATATAATAGAATCAGTTTTTTGCCAGGAATATATATAATTTGCTCACCGCTTTTGTTGTTGCCACTGCGACCCCAGATGTCATTGTGGGCGTAGGTATCACATCTAGGATTAGCATCTATGTCTCCGGGGAAGCAGGCTGAAATTTCTCTCTTGCACTTCTTCCATTCCATGTAATAAATTTCCCTGATAGTTTTTTTATGTTTTGCGCGCTCAAGGGACTTAGGTACCCTTAAAATGCCTGTACAAAGCGCGGGCGAAGGAAGATCAGGGATAATAGAAAGAGAGGTACCGATGAACGCTAATTTTAAATGTTTGAAGGTTATAATAACTAGAAAATAAAGAGCTAGACAAGGCATTCCATAAGCGAGTTGAACGAATCACGATATTTAAGAGTACGTTCGAAAGTGTGCTTGAGGGCATACTGATAAGCATTCATAGCGAGACGGGTGACACGGTTTAAGCTTTGAAGGAGCGGAATGCTATTGGCGATTTCTATGGAGCACTGGTGGCTGCAATAGTGATAAAATAGAGTGAGACATAAGGTATTACGTCGGAGTTTGAGGGTGTTCATTGTATGAGTGATATAACTCTCACGTCTGAGTTTTATTTTCTAGGATGTACAGAGATATTTTGGATGCCCTCGAACACATGTGGGCATTGTACCCCAATTTCGGGCACATAATAGCTTGTATATTAAGGCCAGATCAGAGGGTATAAAGTGTTTCTTACATTGCTTGAGAAATTCTAGATATGTCGCAGCATTTTTGACGACATCAAATGTATGTTTATTCTAAGGTAAGTTGTTATTGACACAGATACCAAGCACGTATTTTCGACAGAAGAGCCTGATGCCAAACTCTGTTAAATGCCTTAGAAATATAAAGTGGAACTATCTTCCTTTCGTAAGATTGATGTATGCTTTGGTTCCAGTTTTCGGTGAGACATGCCATCAAATCACCAGTGGATCTGTTGCTACCAAAACTGTACTGCCAGTCATTGAGAAGTTTTTGTGTTTCAATATATTTTATGATTTGATGGTTTATTAGCGTTTCCATAACCTTGGAAAGATAAGTTTATAGGACGATTCGCTTTTTAAAGGGACAAGCTGGATAAATTCTGTTTTACATCTGCTCGGAAAGAGTCCGAAGAGCTGACAGCTGGAATGTCATTGTAAATAAGCGTTGAGACTTAGGATCAGGCAGAGTTTTTAACATATTTAATGAACGATCAAAAATTGTTACTACTTTTTGGATATTGTAGAACTATTTACCTCAGCTTTTGGTCGTATTGATTGTTATTTCAACATTTTTAATAGACACAGGAGCTGACATATCAATTTTTAAAGAATGTCAGACTAACAATGGTATAAAAATAGACAAATCTGAGATAACAAAACTAAGTGGAATAGGACAAGGAGCAATAAGAACTTTTTTTTTTTTATAATACCTCGCGCGCACCAAGGCGATATGAATACCCTTTTACTGGCTTTTTCTCCAGGGCGCGGGCGGCTGGTGTAGCAGTTTGAAACTCAGGTGTATTAGGTTTCGGTATTTTTCCCAGAAGTGGTTGTCAAACTGGACGGGACGGGCTAGTACATCCTTAATCAGTGGGTCTTTAAGTACGTGCTAATTGTTAGTTCGTTACATTTAACCCAGCCAGCAGCCACTTCAACATCAGTGTTATGCCTTCATGTCAGAGTTGACGCCGACGGTATTTACATAAAACTACAAACAAATTCTATGAAAAGAATTTTTCACAGAATTGCCTCGCACGGGAATCGAAACCGCAACCCTCTGCTTGAGGAGTCTATGCGTATACCACTACACCACGGCCACCCAAACTCAGGGAATAGTTACAGCAGATTTAATATGTGAAGAATTGTTAATTAAACATGAATTTCACGTGGTACCGGATGATTTCCCCATCCCATGTGCAGGAACATTAGGGCTAGATTTCATCAAAAAGTACAATTGTTTGTTAGATTATGAATCCAATCAAGACAGACTGATACTGAGACCATGTGATCACCACGAGGATTTAGCTCTTCAAATGACAAACACACCTGCGGTCAACACTATAACTGTACCAGACAGATCAGAAATTATACGGCTAATTATCGTAGATGTTACACATTCCGAATTTTTAATACCACACCAAGAAATAGCGCCCAGCATATTTCTTGCAAATATAATATCAAATAAAAACAAACCTTTCGTAAGAATAATTAATACAACCAATGCGAACGCATTTATAGAAACTATGAAGTTCATACAGAGAATCTTCAAGACTAGATAGTAGCAAGTAACTCGTATCACTCAATAGATATAAATAACAAAACAAAATTAGAGAAGTTAAATAAAAATTTTTCAGTATTTGCAGAAGACAAACTTCACATGTTATGTTCCAAGTTCATTGACATATTCGCGTTAGAAACTGAGCCTATTACCACCAACAATTCTATAAACAGAAACTACGCGTGAAAGATGATGACCCAGTTTATATTAAAAATTATAGGTTACCACAAGGACACAAAGGAGAAATAGGGAAACAAATTAGTAAGTTAATTCATGATGATATAATTAAACCATCGGTTTCAGAGTATAATAGTCCAATACTATTTGTACCCAAAAAGCCACTCCCAGGCACAACTTAAAAAGATGGAGATTAGTAACAGATTACAGGGGAATAAAAAAAAACTAATTGCAAATAAATTCGTCCTACCCAAAATAGACGACATTCTCAACCAGCTAGGTAGAGCTAAATATTTTTCGTGCCTAGATTTAACATCAGCATTTCATAAAATACAATTAGAACAACAATCCCGAGACATAACATTATTCACAGCAGACGGAGGCATACACCGTTTCAAGAGGTTACCGTACGGTCTAAAGATAGCTCCAAATTCATTTCAGACAATGATGACATTAGCATTCGCAGGTCTCGCACCGTCCCAAGCATTCCTTTACATTGACGATTTGATCGTACTAGGATGTTCGGAGAAACATATGATCAGAAATCTCCGGGACGTTTTCTCAGTTTGTCGGAAACAAAATCTCAAACTGCATCCTAACAATTGCAAATTTTCCAGTGAAGAATTCACTTATCTTGTTCACAAATGCACAAATTCACAGGCATTTTACCCGACCCAAATAAATTTGAAGTAATCCAGCAATATTCCGTTTCCAAAAATTCTGGTGAATCAAAATGATTCGTAGCTTTTTGCAACTATTATCGCAGATTCATACCAAATTTCTCAGAATATTCTAGACACCTCACTAGGCTTTGTAGAAAAAACATACCATTCGAATGGACTGCAGAATGCACAAACGCATTTAACTAATATACTTCAGTACCCTGATTTCGAAAAGAATTCTCTATTACAATAGACGCTAGTGGTTACGAGTGTGGAGCAGTACCAAGTCAACAGTATGATGATAAGCAACTACCCATCGCGTTTGGGTCAAGATCCTTTACTAAAGGCAACAATAGAAAAAGAATTAGCGGCAATAGATTGGGCGATTACATGACGTATTTTAGACCCTATATTTATGGTAGGAAGTTTTGCGTAAAAACAGATCATTGACCTTTAAAAAACCTTTTTTCAATGAGGGATCCTTCCTCTAAGCTCACGAGAATTAGACTAGATTTAGAGGAATACTACTTCATTTATAGCAGGTAAAGAGAACTTTATAGCGGACGCACTATCCCGAATAAATATCTTAGAGTTAAAACAACTTTCAGTAGAAGCCAGTAAAATATATAAAATTTACAACTAGATCCATGAAAAAGCCTAAGCCCGACACAGTTAGGGAAGAAATACGTTACTATGAGAACCCCAAAATATACGAATCACTTAACAAATAGGAAGTTAGAAAGCATGCTCAGCTCGTTTTCAACCCACCGAAGTTATATTTCAAAAAAGGAAAGCAAATTTGTAGCGACCCCTGTCATTTGTCTCAGACACTGGGGCCTCGACATTATTCATAAGCCCCGAATTTATACCACAAGATAGACGGACTAACTGTGGCGTATGATCCCTTTAATTTCATGTAGATAAATAACTTCAACAGCTAAATAGAGGACCATGAACCTCTGTAGAACCTACATTGAAACGCTGTATAGAGAGGGTGAACCAATTTTCTTTACGAGTAAGATCAAACATGACATAAAAACCAACTACGAAGTACCAATCCATACCAAACCCTACAGGTATACGTTTGTTCATAAGGAAGAAGTAAAAAACCAAATCACTAACATTTAATATCGAAGAATCATCAGACATAGTTACTCTCCATGAAACAAGATACCAGCGGACGTACAAAATGGAGATTGGTTATTGACTATTGGAAAGTCAATGATAGAAAAATATCAGATAAGTACCCAATATTTCAGAAATACTGGAAAAACTAGGCTAGGTCTATATTTAACAACTCTTGATCTAGCAAGCAAGCAATAAAGAAATGAACCCAAAATACAAAGCAAAAACGACGTTCAAAGTTGAAGGAAACCATTACGAATTCGTTAGGATGCCATTTGGTCTAAAAATGTTGCTTTGACTCTTCAATGGGTAATGAACAATGTACTGAAAGAACTCATTGCAAAAGTTTGCTAGTTTACCTCGACAACATCCCTTCATGAATACCTAGAAAGTATAGAACTGGTATGTGAGTTCCTCAAAAAGGAAATAGCCTTCCTAGGACTTGTCATCTCCCTCGAAGGCATAAAACCGTGGGGTGGCCGTAATGTAGAGGACTATGCATAGACTCCTCAACCAGAGGGTCGCAGGTTCGAATCCCGTGCGAGGCAATTTTCTGAAAAAGTCTTTTCGTAGAATTTTCATGTATTTATATGAAAATGCCGTCGGCGTCGACTCTGACATGAAGGCATAACACTGATGTTGGAGGGATTGCTGGCTAGGCTAAGTGTAACGAACTAACTAAGACCCACTGGTTGAGGATGCACTGGCTCCAGTTTGACAACCACCTCTGGGAAAAATATCGAAAATTAATGCACCTGAGTTTCAAACTACTACACCACCTGCCCGCGCCCTAGTGAAAAGCCAGTAAAAGGGTATTCATATCCCCTTATAAAAAAAAAGAAAAAAAAACCTAACCCATCGAAAATTAGTGCTATAAATTTTTTTTTAAAAGGGCAAACTAAACAAACAGACGCTCTTAGTCGTATCAAAATTAATAACGTTAACCAAGAATTATTTAATAATCACGAAGAAACTTTGAGCGCTATGCATAGCGGCGCTATGCATTGAATAATGGAATCCCCATATCGGAGAAACCACTAAACGAATTCAACATACAAATAATTCTTGAAGTAAGTAGAACAGGTTCACCAATGACTACAGATATAATATTTAAAAATAAACAAAGAAGCACCATTCGAAGACCCTTATTCGATGAGAAAACAATGGTAGACATTTTTTTAAATAATTTTTTCTCCAAATAAACTTAGCACTATATATTCATATGATAACACATTCCCTCTCGTACAGTCTACTTCAAACTCTTCAGCCAAAATAAAACTTTCCGATAAGTTAGATGCACAGAAATCCTTAGGGACATTAGATTAGAGGACGATCAAAAAATACTTATTAGAAACTACCACGAAAACTCAAATCACAGGGGAATAAACGAAACCTTCCTACATTTAAAGAGGGAAGTTTACTTTCCCAAAATGAAAGAGTTGATAACGAAAACGATTAATAACTGTGACAAATGTAAGATCTATATATACGATAGAAACCCACTTAAGCCCCATTTTGAAAAACCCAAGATTCAACTAAGACCACTAGAAATTATCCATATCCACTAGACGTACCATATACAGCATTAAAACAATATTATCCGTACATTAATATTTAAATTCTCGAAATTCGCTTGCGGATACTCTCTAAGTTGTAAAAGCAGCATAACCGTCTTAAGTGGCATAAAGAAGTATATCACCTTTTTTGGCATCCTAATAAAAATTGTATGTGATCAAGGATCAGAATTTGTAGCCAATATTTTGAAAGACTTCTGTTAGCAAGATGAAATAGCCTTGCACTGCACATCTTTATAACAAACCAGTAGCAATAGTCCAGTAGAAACATTACATTCAACCCTTACAGAAATATAGAGACTTGTTCTATCAAAAAGGCGAAAATAGAGACTCACTACTAAACACGAATAGATACTAACGGAAACCTTCATAACTTGTAACAACGCTATATATATACTCTTCAAGAAAGTACACCCCTTATGAACTGTTCTTTGCCCTTACAAGTTGAAGAAAACCCTTGACTTACTTGTCAGTACTTGCAACATGTACTAAACTCTCTAATGATTAAAATATTTAAGAATATAAGTTATAAAATTGATACAGAGAAAAACAACATAGAAAACTTCTTCAAAAATACGACAAGTAAGATTAGAAGAGAACACGACACACTTACTTACACTTACAATATTTTAACCAACTTCATTTCAATATTGATTTATTATCTAATCACCTCTCAAATATAGCAGATGTTAGTTAACTATGATGAATTAATGCTTCTAGGACTTCAACCTTATGATAATAGATCAAATATCATATTTAATATCCGTATACCTATAATGTCAAAAGTAAAATACTATATGTATCATATTATTCCCCTCCCAATAAATGACAAAAATAATAACAGTATAACCATATATAAACCATAATGAAACACACATGTAGAACAATTATGCCCCAAAATAGAAGGTACCTATTATTGCTCGACAACAACCGTCATAGAAGGCACCAAAATTGCAAATGCATTGGAAAGCTCTTGGACAAGGTGGTCGCACACTGTCCACTCAGCGACGTCAACAGAGTCACAACAACAACACAACCGCAACACAATTTTATATTATTTATTGACGTATATGAATTATTAATAAACTCTACCTACAGGCCTTAAATACATTTTATAGAATGTACAGTCTTGACACACTTCGAGAAATGCAACATCGAGGTTAACGGGATAACATACCAATGCCACCCAAATACCTTTTGGGATGCTGTACACATACTGGGATACGTACATATGCTCTATCAAGCAGCAGGTCCATACCAACATCACAACAGACGTGTTACGCTTACGAAAACTACAAGACTTTAACTTCAATACAGAAGTCAAGATGCTAGAAATGAGATCCACCACCAGATATCCAACTTCTTAACGCGAACAACAATAGGCATCATCTTTATCATTATAATCATCCTGGCTACTTCTATCACATCAGATCACGTAGCAACCCTTCACTCAACATACGCTTCTTCCCAAGAGATATCACCTCATCACTCCGCGGCAGCTTCGATAACGTCGTTTTATTCCAAGGGGGGGGGGGAAGGATTTATGATCACAACACGCCGAGGTCAACCACTTTGACTGCCAATAACCCCCACAACACGAGAAAGCTACACATTAGGACAGTAACCAACTGGATGCAATTGGAACCTGACGAAGTTCCTCAATAAATTAAACCAAATCAAAAACTTAGTAAATGCCGAAGGAGCACAAATATGTATTCTAAAATTGTAAAGTAATCAAATTTAACATATAATTAACTGTAAACTAGGGTTTAATAAAGCATTGTGTATTGTTTGGACAAGGATCTCTGCGGATCTCCCAACATAACTCGTGAGTGTGAAGAAAAAAATACATAACAACTAGTCCAAGTCAGTGCAAATAAAAAATATCACACAGTACGGGTGTCCCACCTCTCCCGATTCTGATCGAAGTACTTTTGCTTGCACTTGGTCACTGACGTTACTGTATTTATCATACGATACGGGTAGTAACAGAGTGTATCGATTAAGAGCTGGTTGTGTGTGTAAATTTTGTTGGTGCACTGTTTCATATTTTTGTAAGGGCATAACTCATACAGCATACAGGACGTAACTTCGCAGCCTTGCTTAGAGTCAGCGGTTCGACCGGTGAGATCACTCTGATCTGAAGCTACCTGGCTATGAAAAAGTGCCTCTGTTCTTTTCTCATCGCGGTCTTCCCGTTTATGTTCGTAGCGATGTAGCTTAATAAACTTCATCACGTTCATCAAGTTCATGTTGCAATCCGGAGTTCAATTTCTTACGGTTAAAATTCCATCTCCGTATGCAAATTACCCACTGTTGTTTTATTTACAGGAGCCCCAAGCTGGACAGCAATTCGACCTTTAACGAGTTTAATGCGCTGTCTGACTTCATTCAAAGAATTGTATTCCTGTATCCTCATACTAAAATCGTTATTACGGGCTATTTTAATGAACGCAATTCTGGGTGACTTGCCCATTCTGGACAGACAATACCCAAAGGACGGTGTGCTGATATTTTCTCTGCGGAAAACAACTTGACGCAACTTGTTAACGTGCCCACGCGAATACCAGACGTTGACTGTCATACCGACAATGCCCTGGACTTGTTTTCAACCTCTCACCCTAATAAGTACACGGTTGATATATTTTCGCCTTTGTGTCATATCAGGTAATTTCTTATACACCGACCACACAGTAAAAAAAAGATTCCTAAAAGACCTGTGTGGAAATATGAGTAAGCCAATTGGTGCGGTCTTAATAGCTTCTTTAGGAATTTGAACTGGTCGTTATGTTTCCTCGATAACGACCTGGATGCCGAAGCTGATATGTTCACAGATATAATTCTCTTTGGAATGAGATGCTTTATTCCTGATCGGAAGAAGAGAATCAAACCAGAAGAAAAAATTTTTTTTTGTTCGTTCAATGCCAGGAATGACTGTAAAGCATTTTTTAAGGGGTTAGGTCATTCTAGGATTTTCAAAAAATCTATTTTTTTTATCACAAAATGATATCCGAAAAGGTTATGATCGGGAAATATCTAGAAGTGGGGGAGGGGAAATGGAGTCGTCGAATCGGGTTCGTTTAGCCTCTGTGCCGTTGTTTTCAGGTATAGTTGCGGCAGTATTTAGAACACGTTCTCTAGAATTACCTTGTTTCAAGGCTTTATTGAACCTTATCCTCTCTAAAGGTCATAGTTTAATGTAGCCGGTAGATTTTTGTGACATATTCACACAATTTACGGCTACTTTTGTGCTAACGGATTGTACACATATCTCATCCAATAGCATGCTAATTGTGTCTTCACACAAAGTGTCTGAGTCGCTCAGAGGGGACGCACTCCCTTTCTCGCTTTTCATGTCAGGGCCAGAGTTGGCAGCATACGTCCAATTGACAGCTGCAGGGAGCAGCAGAAGATGATGCTTTTAAAGAGGCATCAGTCTGTAAAGTTGAAACTTTTGTTGGATCAATTTTAATTCCCACGAGCAATATGGATATCTAGGTCACCTAACAACAGCACCCGTTTTGCTGAGAGAAAGGCTGGTCAAGTAAATCAGAGGTAGGCTGGTATCCGAAGTTCGCAAACTAGAGACTGAGCAACATCTTAGCCATGCATCCCTTGGCGCTTGTTCGTCTACCTTCGAATTAGAGTTTTTAAAAGAGGTTAGCTCCTCTTTGTCGCTCACTTTTGCCGGAATTAGGACACGTGAACAGAGAGAAACCCTTCAATATTGCAAGCTTGCGAATGCACGGAACATATGCGTTCAAAGGGAATTCATTAGCTTTGAAATAATTACCGCTGTGCGGCGACCACAACGTGCAGGCAATGAGTCTTCTCGTGTCGGTTACTCTTATGGATTGTCATAAGACTTTACTCTATAATTCTGCATCTTCGCACCCAAATGAATGAATACTTGTAACATCTGACAAATAGCGGGTTATGCCTATTGCTTTTTATTGGTAGACTGATGCAAATTGCTGAAAGGGCGTAACAACCACTGCAATTTGGAAAGAATTGGAAATTGTAAGAAATTAAAATTAATTAAGTTAAGTTAAAGAAGTTAATTAATTAATTAACGAATTTCCACATACAATAACATTGAGTAGAAGTAAAGTCGGATATATGTGCGTATTATAACAGTGCGTTCAGGGCGGTTGCAAAATTGTTCTGAATCCATTATTATTATAATTGTGCATGTGCCACGGTACTTCTTTTTAAATTTTTGTCCATTTTTCCTACAGCCGCGCTGAGCTTCGTGTACCTAAAGGGTATCATTAATCTCTTGAGTGCACGCACTTATATTACTTAGGGGTGGCCGTAGTGTAGTGGTATATGCATAGACTCCTCAAGCAGAGTATCGTGGGCTCGAATCCCGTGCGAGGCAATTTTGTGAAAAAGTCTTTTCATAGAATTTGTATGTAGTTATATGAAAATCCCGTCGGCTAAAACTCTGACATGAAGGCATATCACTGATGTTGGAGTGGTTGCTGGCTGGGCTAGATGTAACGAACTAACAACTATCACGTACTTAAGACCCACTGGTTGAGGATGTACTAGCTCGTCCCGTCCAGTTTGACAACCACCTCTGGGAAAAATATCGAAACCGAATATACCTGAGTTTCAAACTACTACACCACCCGCCCGCGCCCAGGAGAAAAATCCAGTAAAAGGGTATTCATATCCCCGGTATTAAAAAAAAAAATTAATAAATAAAAAATAAAAAAATAAGTGAAATTTAAACAGGATATTCGAAATATAAGCAACAAAGTATTTACTCGTACGTTTGATTTTTTAACAAGCTAAATAAAATATTTGTATAGATGGTGATCTCTATGAAAAAATTAAATCTTTTTGCAGCCGCACAAACTTGCAAGACACCAAGATTATTTTCGGTGTATTGAAAGTAGGAGCCATATTTATAAAGATGATAGGATTACATTTCAACGGTCTGAGTCAAAAAAGGAGTTTAATCAATAGTTTTGTGGAACCGTTGACTACACAATACAAATTTTTTAAATTAAGAAATGAAAAATAAAATGTATGGTATATCAGTAGTTAATACGTATAAGGGTTCAGAGCACAAGGGGTGCAAATTTTATAAAAAAAATAACATAACATAACACTTTTTTTTTGTGTCGAATTTCGGTTTTGGTTAATTTATCGCGTGTGTACCAAAAACAATATGCTGCAACTGATTTTTATCAATTTCTTAATGCTTATCACAGGAAATACAATTTTAAATTTCTGATTAAGTTTAATAAAGTATGGCATTAAAAAGAAAATAGAAACTTGTCATAAGGCCTGTTGATAACGATAAGGGGAATATATGTATGTAAAAATAGACGATAAAATTTTATAGAATACCTTCACAAAACAAACACTTACCCAATAATAACGCTCTATAGATAGAGCTATATGGTAGATAAGTAGTTGTATTGTCTTTTTAATATGGAAACTCTTCTTTGAAATTCATTTAAATTGATTTATTATCTTTATTTTATCTTACTGGAACTGGTACGATGAATCTACCCAAAAAATTTACATATATGAACATATTGCCTAATACTTTCTAATTAAAATTAATATCAATTTAAAATAAAAGAAATTCAACAAGTACAAGGTTTAATATTAAGGTGCGTTGTATGATAGAATAATGCATTTGTATGCTATGAATTAGCATAATAAGCATCATAAATTAGTGATATGTAAGAGCAGTGAAAATGTTAAATTTAAGTATTTTGCAATTCTTGTTTTATATTGTTATAAGATATTGCATAGTCGTAGCCACTTTTTCAAAATATATAACTGAATTTTGTTATGTAAATATCCACGGGTATATTCATGTAACATACATGCACATTTTAAGAAACTGTTGTAATAATTATATCCTGTTTTCATAAGTGTACTTAACAGTATTTGAAGCTGAGGTAAATATGAGTTTACCGGACTTTATAGAGTACAGAAATGGAGTTGGTGGCGGGCGAACTATGAATGGGTCAATAGCCGGTCTCATATTCCCTTAGAGAGTTATTGTCTGTGGAATACCGTATTTAACCGTACTATGAGATGTCGTAATAACTTCCTTAGTCATACAGCTCACCATGTTCTGCTTCTTATTCACTAGTCATTATAGTCTGTACAAAGTACATCTCTTTTTATTTCATCCTAATTATCCTTCACCTGCTCTGCGTGCAAATGTTTAAAGGATCTTAACTATCTCCTGATCTCTGGCTAACTACAGTAAAACAAACATTAAAAGCAAAACATCTAGCAAAAAAAAAAGTTTGCCGTAGATCCGGATTTCGGCCGAAAACTTATCTTCTCATACGAGACCCATTTTTAACTCAGCGGCTATGTCAACAAGTTAAATTGCCATTATTGGAGCGAAAATAATCCAAAAGTGTTGGGGCAAGAATCAATTCGCAGAGATTGACTGTTTAGCGCGGCTTATGGCATGGCGCCATCATCGGACCTTATTTCTTTCGAAATGAGGCAGGATACACCGTCAATTGTCTCACTTATAGAGCGATGTTAACCGACTTTCTGTGGTCAGAGCTCAGCAGCATCGATATATGAGCTGTAGTTCTACTAAGACGGCGCTTTATACCATACACGCAACGTTTGAAGATGTGAAGGAGAAATTCGGCAAACGTTCATCAATTGGCCGTCGCGATCATGCGATTTGACACCACTCGATTATTTTCTCTATGGCCTCTTTGTGGCCTATGGCCTTTTCGCGGCCAACATTCGACAAGCTATTGCCAAAATAACGCCGCACATATTGGAACGAATCATCAAAAATTGGACCGACCGCTTGAAGCACTGCTAGCCAAATCGAGGCGCTGATTTTCGTAATAATAGGAGTCATGCGTAATCTGTCAAAAAAAGCCTATTGAAAATCAATGCTCACGATGAATCACCCCTTACATTTGTATTAACTCTTTTGATTTGAATACATCATGATAATTTGGCGTGATTTGTGTTATGGAAGTAAACTTCGATATACGAGTATAGAAAGAAACCAAGCGCATTTTTTTTTGCCTTTGAGCGCTTTCTTAAGCCTGGGGGTTAGACTTTGAAAAGTGTGGCTGTTTGATTTTCCTGGTTGGCAGGCAAGTTTATTGATATGAAGAGATTGTCTTGATTGTATTAATATGAAGTCTGTCTTCCTTATTGAGTGGAGAGCTTCTTATTTGGGACCCAAGAACGATACTGAAAACTTCAGAGAAATGTGCAAATTTTCAGTTATTCTCAAGAAACTATTTAGACGGTTGAGTAAAAACCCGGCTTGAATTTCTATTTAGTGAAATCTTGTCTGTTGCTTACCATGACTTTATATCAGGAAGATTAACAATTACCAATCTTGTTATTTTCTCCACGTATGTCATAGATGCATTTGAGAATCGTACGGAAATCGAAGCTGTTAACACGGACTTTTGTAAAGCTTTCGGCTCCGTTAGCAATTAAGTTTTATTGAAAAAATTTAATCTTGTTGAATTTCTTTCGAAAAGTGTAAGATGGTTGTCGTTGTAACTTAATGGTAGAATAGAAATAGTAACACTTGAAAACACGTTGTCTAAGATTATAAAATATTTGTCCCGAAGCTGTCCCAAGTTTGCCCTTTAGGTCCACTACATTTTAAAATCTTTATTGATAATATTAATAAAGTATTGAAAACGTTTTTTATACGCAGGTGACCTTAGGTTATTCCTAAAAATCCTAAAAATAGAAGTATGGGTGATGGCCATCTTACTCAGAACACCCTGAACTATAAGCTTAAAACTAGAAAATGTCAGTCTACTATATATCTTTCTTGAAAAAATCAGCAAGCCTAGAGTATAATTATTTGGTTGAGTTTAAAGTTTCATTCGTGAGTAGAATGTGGCAGTGATAAGATATTGAAGTTTTTGTTGATGCATGCCATTTATTAATGAATTTTGATTTTTAAATGGAGAATCTAGGACCTCTTTTCTGATTCTGTTTATAAATGTGGGGCTATTCCTATAATAATTAATTTCTAGTTAATTAAAACTTATAAATTTCAAAAGCGTCTCATGTGATACATATGATATTCATGTTGGAGTTTCTCTACATTGTGTGCTGAGCATTCGCATAACACACAGTGATAATTTGAAGGTTTTTTGCCACAATTGTCCAAAATTCCCTTCAGTTTCAGGAATTCCACATCGCTGGAGTTGCTCTGAAGATATGCCGAGCAAATAACTGCTTATGTCATAATTCATTGGGAAGCTCAGTTGTTGCCGTCACCAGGTGTTTGCTGGTAAATTCTAGAATTAGAATAATTTTATATGAATTTTGTAAAGAATACAGACTCTTCGTCTTCATATAAGAATTAACCTGATACTTTATTTTTCTATTTTATAAAAAGAACTTAAAGCTCACGTGCCAGAGTACGTTTTAATTTTTTAGGGAATCGGGCAGAGAAAGAAAAAAGATTTAATACTATCTTAGTTATTGCCAAACTGTTCTATGTGGAAGCCAATACACTATCACTTCAGCCACGGTCACCCATATACCCTTTATTTGGTTCTTATAAAGGTATAGCCCCTGGCTTACTCCTATATTTCACATCAAGGTGATCTGCATTTTATATATGGTTCAAAATAGCCGATGCGAATTTAGAGTACACCTTAGGCCCATGTCTATTGAGTGAGCGTTTAACCCTGTCTGTAAATTGGCAACAATGTGTCGCCTTACATTTTACACATATATGCCATCCATATTATGGTACACACACATTAATAACTTTATATAAAAATTGCTGCCATTGCGGGACAAAAAAAAAGAAAAAAAAACAGAAACTACTTAAACAGAGAAAAAGGCGTAATGGGTTCTAATTAATCTTGCAAAATATTCCAAAAGATCCTATTGTTGGCACTATGAAAAAATTAAAAATTAAGATATGCAGACAACATATCTTACACATGTATTTATGTACATATTTCCCTGAAACAATTCATATCCATTCTCCAGAACTTTTTGAAATCCATTATTTCCAATTTTCGCATCATTTTAATTCAAGAATAATTTTTCATTCAATAATGCTATTGCAATTCTAAGTTTTCGTTTCGTCGAAGGAAACCTATGATACATAGTACGGGAAAATTGGGATGTGTTCATTGTCGAACACGATTTCTTCCCACTCAAACGTCCTATAAAGTGTATCTAGCGGCTTTAACGATTTTCCATACTAACCAAACATGTTTCATTTTATTTAAAGGGGGAATAGTTAACGTAAGCTACGAGTAAATGAAAACCAAAAAATCACTCCACAAATACCCCAATGAACTATGCCTATATCTATCCAGGCATATTCCTCTGACCCTGAATAATGAACAATGACTGTAAACATGATTTAGGTACAAATTCATGTGAAGTAAATAGCTTAACTATTAAAAATACCATATATTTAGAATGTATTGCTGTACGTCCAATAACAAAGAACAGGTAACTTCCTGTAGAAATTTACTCCTCATTAACTTAATAAATTTTTCGCTTTAAAATTTTCAAATGTTATTACACTAAAAGTACACAAAGCTTATCAAGGCTTCTTCCATTAATGAAATTGTCAATAAAACTCGCCTCGCTAATATTGGTGTTTTCGTAATAGTTTTCAGATCTAACGCCGCTGAAGGTTTTCACGATTTGACCAGTCACACGCTGTCAATCTCCTGTCTCAATCTCGGTGTCATATATCTTGTAGAGTGGCATGACGACCGGTAGTTCATACCAAGACTTAAAACACATTATCGTGGGAGTAAAGTTAGACCCCCTAGTGGAAGCGCATTTTTGCATTGAGTTGAACTTTTAAATGGCTTTTTTGTTTTTTTCTTTACTATTGCCTTTTTATATGGTATATATGGTATATAATACAAACTTAAAAATAAGCAAACAAATATTTTTTCATAGAAACTTAATAAGATATAAATTTATTAGTATTTTGACAAGTATGTAATACTAAGAAAGCAAAGTTTAAAAAATTAAGAAAAGTAAAGAAATGAAGAAGAATTTAGTAAAACCTCATTTGGCTTCAAAAACTTTTTGAAGACGTCTCGGTACTGAATCCATTAAATTTTGAAGAATCTCTGGAGATATCTCTTTCCAAAGGAAAGGAGGAGACCTCAGAAATTATCTCCTCTTTGGTTTTATTTAACAAAACTGTTCTTCCGCATTTCAAAAGAGACCAGACGTTTTCTCTTATCTTTAAATCTGGACTTTGTGGTGGCCAGTCCAAAGTGGTAACACCAAGATTCTTCAAAAAGTTAGTTACCATCTGGGCTTTATGGCATGGGACGTTATTCTGTTGCAGGATAAATTTTTTCCCAATAAGCCTATCGCCGGAAGAAATTGCATAATCATTTAGAGTACTAATATGTTGACATTGATTCATCGAGTTGGTGATATGAACCAAGTCACCAAATCCATTATACGCAACACATTCCCAGAACATAACAGAGCCTCCACCATGGCTCACTATTGTGTTTTAAGCTTGTTTGCTTTTGATATGTATGGCACGACCTTAACTATTACTGTCTTAAAATCTCCTTCTTATTGTCATTATGCTTTTTAAACTTATGTATTAACTTGATAGTGCACAGTTTGACGCGACACATTAACGTTCCAGCGTTAAACTTCGCTACCATTGAAGATCTGATATCCAAACTCAACTCAGCCGTTTTACACATGGTTTTTATTACCTTTAAATAAATTTTTATTTTTAATATTAACTAAAGTAAAATAAAAACGTTTCTTGGTTTTCGCGTGCTCAAAAGTGTAAAAACATTTACACAAAGATTTCGTTAAAATACTTATGCCACGCAAAAATTCGTTGTCAACATGCATTCCTATCAGCTGACAGAGAATGCAAACGGTAAACAATATAAAATTTGGCATGCATGGTGGTGTCCGTGGTGTAGTGGTATATGCATAGGCTCCTTAAGCAGAGGGTCGCTGGTTCGAATCTCGTGCGAGGAAATTCTCTGAAAAAGTGTTTTCTTAGAATTTGTATGTAGTTATATGAAAATCCCGTCGGCGTCAACTCTGACATGAAGGCATAACACTGATCTTGGAATGGTTGCTGGCTAGACTAAATGTAACGAACCAACAACTAGCACGTACTAAGACCCACTGGTTGAAGATGCACTGGCTCCAGTTTGACAACCACCTCTGGAAAAAATATCGGAACCTAATACACCTTGAGTTTCAAATTACTACACCACCCGCCCGCTCCCTGGAGAAAAGTCAGTAAAAGGGTATTCATTCAAGGGGTATTCCCTTTGGTGAGCGCGCGGGATTAAAGAAAAAAAAAAAGAACTAAAACAAGGTTCTTTGTTTTGCGTCTCATTTTCGCACCAAGTTTCAATTGTCACAAAAAAGTTTTTTTCCGTTCTTGGTAGCTTTTGTGCGTCTAAAATTAGTAGATGACAATAATACTGTGTTATGAGTCAACCCGCGTTTTTCCTCCATATTCTTTTGTAGTTTTGGAAGAAGGTTGTTTTTTCTGAAGGAGAAGCAGAAGCAGAATAGTATTATTCAAAGTATTTCCCATCTGAAGCTATGACCTTTTCCCATCTTTCTGGCAATTTGTGGATTCCATCCCAGAAGAAGTGCGCCGGCTTGGCAGCCAAAAATGAATCAAGCCAATTTTTGACATCCTGCTCTAATGTGAACCGTATTTCAGAGACGGCATTCTGCATCGACCGGAACAAATGGTAGTCAGAAGGGGCAAGGTCGGCGCTATAAGGCGGGTGGGGTAAGACTTCCCATCCACTGTTTTCCCAATAGTTCTTAACCGGAATAGCAACGTGGGGCAGAGCGTTGTCATGATGGAAAATTATTGCCTCGTGTCTGGTCGCATATTCCGGGCGTTTTTCTACTACTGCCACTGCTCTCTTTAAACGGATTAATTGTGTTCGGTAGCGTTGTCCATTGATGGTTTCACCGGGTTTTAGCAGCTCATAATACAGCACACCCATCTGATCCCAACAAATACAGAGCATTACCTTCGCGCAACGGATATTCGGCTTTGCCGTTGATTTGGGTAGTTGGCCGGGTTTCACATATGATTTTTTGCGCTTGGGGTTGTCGTAAAAGATCTATTTTTTCCTGCCCAGTAACAATCCGATGCAAAAATGACATCCTTTTGTGGCGTTCCAGCAGCATTTCGGACATGCAAAACCGCCTTTCGACGTCTCTCGGCTTGAGTTCATGTGGAACCCAATTTCCTTGCTTTTGAATATATCCAGCTGCTTTTAAACGTTTTGCAATGGCTTGAGTGACACCCAAAGTAATGCTTCCAGTTCTTCATCTTCAAACTTTTTTGGCTGCCCAGGACGTTCATCGTCTTTCAAGCCAAAATCACCATTTTTAAATCGTGCAAACCACTTTTGGCATGTTCCCTCAGCTAGCGCATGTTCACCATAAACTTCCACCAAAATACGATGACTTTCGGCTGCAGTTTTCTTTATATTAAAGTAATGAAGAAGAAGTCCCCGCAAAAACACTTTTTCAGGCACAAAGTTCGAGATATTTGAGTGAATAGAAATAATTGTTGTTTACGCTTCAAATGAATGACATATACTGAAATGACGTACAATGACAGTAGCTTTCCAACGCATGTTCCAATGGAATAATACAAGCTACGCCATCTCTTAGCAAACCACACGAAGTTATAGACCCAATAAAATTCTTATAACTTTTTACAGAAATTTGAAATAGGACACTAATATTAAGAACTTAGTTAACCAACTGAAACGACGAAACAACGCATTGAAAATGATACGCTCAAAGGGAAAAGGACCACATATTGAAACCGCACTACAAATAGCGAAAACAGTGGTTGAAGTTACGCTACAACATAGTTTGACTATATTTATGTAGACAACAAACAAAAATATTAACAACATTGACGCAGCTATCAACGAAGGTTTTCGAAAAGCATAAGGAGCTTTAAGATTCACAAAGGTTGAAGCTCTTAGACTAAAAGCAGGGTATGAATCCTTTGAAAATCTAGCACGGCATTGGCAGATTCAAGACATTCCCTGTTCATGGCTGCTAAAGAAGCAATTTGCACGAAAAAAAACCTCACAGAACGAATTCCGTTTCAGCTCTTAGTAAAATGGTGTCACTCGTATCTCCTCAAAACATTTGTTGAGGAACAAAACATTGTTACATCCGTCAACATTTACTCGGAACATCCTATACATCCGTCTGCTTTATAACCGGTACCATCATTACTCTTTGAAATGCCTTTTTCAAGTCGGATGACATGACTACACTCTGTTTGTTTTTTGATACGTTGTCAACGAGTTTATGCTCTAAAAGATGTATGAGCGTTGAGACTCCTCTATATGGTCTTAAGCCATGTTGTTCTGGACTAGCCTTTTTTTCTATTTGCAAACTAATTCGTCTCGCTATAATTTTTTCAAAAATTTGAATGAGAAAGGAAAGAAGGGAAATTGGGCGGCATTGATATTCTATCTTTGAGGCTGTCATCGCATAATTTGACCATTTTATACGAGATTGTGTCCTCGCCTGGGTTGGTTTCTTTTGCAATTTTGAGAGTCACTTCCAGTTCAACTCGTGTAATTTTTTCTGCTAGCAGTTTACATGGGTTGTGGTGTGGGAAGGTCTTCTAAGCTAAAATTTATTTTACAGGGATCACTCTCTGAATAGGAGTTATTCGCATTATAATTTTTCCACTTATCTGCGAATGTATTTGCGAAAGTTTCTGTCTCTATTGGTAATTTTTCGTCTAAAAGCATGTTAGGGAAACTTCGGTCTGACTTAGGATAGCGAAGAGATCTAATCCTTTCCAACAAGGTTTTCATATCCAGTGACAGATTCATTGTGCTTATGAAATCTTCCCATGAAGCTCTTTTGGCACAAATTGATTCTCTTCTGGTAAATTTGGCACACATTTTTCTATATGCTATGCAGTTCTCTTCCTTACCAAATTTTCTATTGTTCGTGTAAACCAGATTAGGGTTGGTCTTAAGACAAACATGCTTTGTTGTTTAGATGGCTTTTGCTGCGGCAGTTCTAATGATTTTTTTTTTTATTTTCGATTCTTCCAGTATTGGGGGTCTTTTTAAAAGAATAATGTATTTTGTGTGTTTCCATTTAGTTTTTGAGTGTTGTTGGTTTTATTTGAGAAATTTGATAATTAATTGAGATAAGACGAGGAAGACTGAGATGAGTTCTCCTAAGTTCTGCCTAAGTCCATATCATGTGTATAGGAATCAGCAGAGAGTGGGATATCTGACTGTTCTGTATCTGTGGTAATATCAATACAGTTTTCATTATTTTTAGAGATTGATGAACATACAGTAATGATAAGTGTTTTACTTGTTTGGTTAGGTGAAGTATTTTGATTTTGTGGTTGTTGGTAAGTAGTTTGGAGCTTTTGTGTAGTGGTTTTATTATTATTGCTTTAACGTTTGTTGGTATTGGCGGTGTTTGAAAAATTAAAAGAATATTTTCCTGAGCTGCGGTGGTTACTGAGTCACTCTATGAGCGATTTTTTTTTATCAAGTAGTTTGGTTTCCTCTAAACGGGGTTTTATCAGTTCTGCCATTGTCGGTTTTTCTCCGCGCTTTCTTGGAACGGGCAGCTGATGTAGAGAGGGGTTATCATTGTAAATTGCCCAGGTCTCTGGAACAGTGCAGCGACGACCAGCCTTCATTTTGTTGATTGATTGAAGCGAGGAAAAGCAGGGCAGGTGTGTGGCTTTATTCTTTACAATTAATGCAGTTAACACGAGTGCATTCGTCGTGAGGTGGAGGGAGAGAGAATTTTTTGCAGAGAGAGGCATTAAAGCACTGGTGTGGCCAAGTTTTTGACATGTCACACAACGCATGGGGCTTGGTACGTATTCTTCCACTTTGCAATTTACCCATCCGGTTTTAACCACGTTGGGTCTGCGGATTAGGCCGAATGTAGGTATAGCCGCGCATGTGGGAACTAAAACATCGATATCGTTTGCTGTCATCATTTTCATGATTTTCTTGACACCAACAACTTTGAATCTTTTAAGTTCTAACAACAATTCCTCTTTCGTTATTTCTTTGATGTGCTTAAAGAAAATTCTGCCTTGCGTTAAAATGAGACTTAAATGATTGGGTACCCTGACTGGTTTTGAGTCAATTCCTCTTGACTTTAAGAAGTAAATCTTCTGACAAGACCAAGATTTATCTGAATGGGTTTACCAGGTGTACCGGTATGAAGTGTTCGTTTTTTGTGAAAAAAGAACGGTAATTTTTAATGGAAAAGTAAAAAACATTTTATTCAAATCATTGGCCATTGCTAGCTACACTTTTTTCTCATCTTCCAGGCAATTTATGGATTCCATGCCAATAAAACTGTTCGTCTTTTGAAGCAAACCAAGAAGTCACCCAATTTTCGACTTTCTTGTAGGATTCGAAGTGCTACTCGGCTAATGCGTGTCCCATCGATAAAAACAAATGGTAGTCGGAAGGAGCCAAGCCTGGTGCATACGGCGGCTTGGGTAGCAGCTCCCAGCCAAGTGCTTTGGTTGTATTCTGAACCAGTTTTGCTGTGTGTGCAGGTGCATTGTCATGGAGCAAAATTACCTTGCCGTGTCTTCTGGCCCATTCTGGTCGTTTTTCGATCAATGCATTGTTTAAATTGCTCATTTTTTGTCTGTAGCGATCTGTCTTAACGGTTTCACTATATTTTAGAAGCTCGTGGTACATCACACCTTTCTGGTCCCACCAGACACACAGCATTGTCTTCTTGCCGAATCAATCTGGTTTTGCAGTCGAAGTTGATGGTTGTCCCAGATTAACCCATGATTTTTTCCGTCTAGAATTCTTATATAATAATAAATAAATCCATTTTTCATCGCCAGTAAGAATTCGATGTAAAACTGATTTTTTATTGTGTCTTTGAAGCAAAATTTCAAAAGTGGTTTTTTGGTTTTCCATCTATCTTTCGTTCAATTCATGTGGCACCCATTTCCCAGACTTTTGGATCTTTCTAATAGCTTTTCTCACATCACAGTCGTTATCTCTGAACCATTGAAACCATCTTTTGCATGTTGCTTCTGATAGAGCATGGAGGTGGCCGTGGTGTAGTGGTATATGCTAAGACTCCTCAAGCAGAGGGTCGCGGGTTCGAATTCCGTGCCAGGCAATTCTGTGAAAAAGTCTTTTCATAGAATTTGTATGTAGTTACATGAAAATCCCGTCGGCGTCAACTTTGACAGGAAGGAATAACACTGATGTTGGAGTAGTTGCTGGCTGGGCTTAATGTAATGAACTAACAACTAGCACGAACTTAAGACCCACTGGTTGAGGATGCACTGGCTTTAAGTTTGACAACCACCTTTGGGAAAGATATCGAAACCTAATACACATGAGTTTCAAACTACTACAAAACCCGCCCGCGCCCAGGAGAAAAAGCCAGTAAAAGGGTATTCGTATCCCCTTGGTGCACGCGCGTTATAAAAAAAAAAAGAGCATGTCTCGATAAGCATTCGATGCTACTCTGCAGCACTTTTCTTCAAGTGAAAAGAAAAAACTAATGCTTTCCGCAAGTCATCATTTTCTGGTACAAAATTCGACATTTTTAACACGATAAAAAAATATAATGTTGTTTGCTCAATGACTTGATGTATACTAAATATGTTTGACAGGTGTTACAGCAACCAAACAAAAAAAATAAAAAATTAAGGCCCGCTCACAATAAATATTCTCTATCGAAACATTTGTAATGTTGACGCTTACTTCATACCGGTGCACCTCGTATGTGATGAAAGAGGGCGAAGATGTTCTCCGGTTTTTCCCGTTACCGTTATCATTATATAGCGCGGAATTTTATCATCATTTTTTGCTGTGGGCAATTCTAGGTATTCTTCGTCATCTAGGTTGATGCGTTTGGGCTTACGTTTCTGGTTATTTCTCTGGTTTAAATCTACCTCGAGCGGTAGGCCTTTATAACAGTATTGGTGAGGTTTGTCTATTAGAAACTTACCCCAGGGAGTAGGAAAAAGTAGAAACAAAAAATTAAAGTTTTAGTTAAGAAAATAGACTGAACTTTCACGAATCACTGTTAAATTCCCTGAAACATGGCGTTTGCCAGAATAGACCTAAAGTAAAATAACTAAGTACTATGAAAGATCATACCTTAATATATAAATATATTAAATTTAATAAATGAATAAAAATGGAATGAAAATCAAAACTTAATTCCCAAATTATCCTTGACGAATAAGGGGACACCCTGTATATTAATAGGCATATAAATATACAGGCAGAAAAAAAAGTTCGTTAGTCAAATTTAATAGAATTATATAAAGACAAAAACCGAATAACAAGCAATAATTATAATATTAGTGAGATTGTGGCACACTTTTAATTAACAACGAAGGATAAAATTTAACTGATTCGTTTCCAAATGAAACTAAGAATATGAACTCTGTATATGTAGTTTTCGTACTTCTTCGTAACTTCTTTAACTTCAGCGTATTTGTAGCCAAATTCAATAAGTTCATTTATATCCACTTTAGAGGCGGAGTCAACATTTTCGTAAGTAACGGTTTTAAAGACCTTTTTATTCCATGTGTCGTGAGTAAAGAATTGATATTTATTTTTTTAATTAACCTTAAACACTATGAATGAATCCATGGAGTGCAAGCAATTTGTATACCGATTAACAATTTTTTTAATTGCAGAGTCTGCGATATTAAATGATTTCATCATTTTGTGAATTTAATCACATGATTTTTGTAGTGCTTTAATGGCAGGAAAAAACATTTTTTCACCCATCACATGATGTAAAATTTCATCCTCACTATCACTATCCAAAAGACACTGCAACGGACTTCAGTAATCATATCTGGAATTCTTTTTTTCCGTACTAGCCATACTAGGCATTTTAATTATTATCGGAATAATTAACTTAACTCAATTGTTATCTTAATTTTATATTTTATATTTAATAGACTAACGATTTTGTCTCAGTTAAAATACAAATGCGCACTGTGCGATGTAAAATTGAAAAAAGTATTGGGTGCTAAGAACAGAAAGAGGTTAATGGGTAGGCTTTGACACATACCAAGGGTGGTGCTATGGCCTCGACATATTTCCGCTTTTTTATTCATAACACATGCAAGCGATGGCAAGGTATCCTTGCTCTCATAAATGTATTGGCATTTAGCAAACTTAAGTCTACAGGAGAGGAGTTCACTTACAACACATGACACACACTTCTTACTATTAACTGCAATAGTAAACATACTTTAAAGTTGTTAATTAGTAAATTGTGTTCTACAACTTCAAAAGCTTAAGTAACTTAATTTAGTTGTATTCAGTATTTTGAAGCTTTCATCTATATTGTATAAATATAATCATTTAGTTTTAGCAAAATCGGTAAAACTATCGCTTCTTTGTTGTGGATAAATGTGTATTATTTTCAAAACTTCTTTAAATATCTGATGGGAGTGAAGTGAGGCTCTATTATTTTACTATTATACTATTTGTGTATTGGATCTATGATCTAGAAGGTCAAGAACCTTCATTTCATTTTATTAATTTTCATGCGTATGCTTGAAACTTTAATTTTTACTTTTTTTTAATTGCCGTGCGCTTAAGGGATTAAAGTATCCTTAAAAAGTTTGCCCACATCAGAGGCGTAGAAAAACAAGGGAAGAAAGAAAGAGAGGTGTCGATGTACGTTGGTTTTAAATGTCTGAATCTTGCAACGACTAGGAAATAGAGAGCTCGGCAGGGTATTCCACAAGCGAGTTATTCGGCTAGAAACAAATAACGATATTGCAGAGTACATCCGAAAGGGGTTTGAGGGCATATTGATGAGGATTCACAGCGAGACGAGTGTAACGAATACTACTAGCGATTTCTATAGAGCATTGGTGAAAGTATTCGCGATAAAATAAAATGAAACGTGGGACATTCCGTCGTTGTTCGATTGTGTCTCTTGATTGAGTGATATTATTGTAGCATCACTTTTGAGTTCTGTCGCATAGTTTTGAATCCTATCTAGCAGGTGCAGGGATGACTTAGGCACATATGACCAGACGTGTACATTGTACTCCAATTTTGGACAGATAAATGTTTTATATATTAAAGTCAGATCAGAGGGCTATTTCTTACACCGTTTGAGGAAACCGAGACATTTCGCAGCAGTTTTGGCGAAATTGAATATGTTGTCATTCCAACGTAAGTTGTCATTGATACACAAACCGAAAATGGAAAGTTTTTCGGTTTCGACGATGTAAGTGCCATTCACGGATAATGGCTGGGTGTATAAATTTCGTTTTAACGACAGCGGACAGAATTTTGTTTTGGAAGCATTAAATTCCACTCTTTTGAAAGTTCCCCAATTGGTTATGCAGTAAATATCGGAATTTAAGGAGCTTAACATACGCTGCCATTCCCGTTCTACAGTCTAGAAGTCCGGCAACGAATGTGAAAAGCAGGGAGTACTGTTGTCAGCAAAAGAATATATTACATTAGAAGTAACAGCCATGTGACCATAAATAAAGATTAAAAGAAGGTGTCAGAAACAGGCGGAGTCCTGGGGCACACCAGTATTCATTTTCTGGATACCAATACGACTTGAATTCAACGTTTCGAAAGGTAATTTCTCATCCATTCGAGAAGAGATTCATCTAAGACTCTAAGATTTCATGTCTTAGAAATATAAAGCGGAACTTTCTTGTTTTCATCAGATTGATGTACGCTTTGGTTCCACTTTTCAGTGAGACATATCGGCCATTGAGAAGTTTTCATGTTTCGAGATATTTCCAGAAGAAAATTTGCCTTTCTTAGGGACGGGCTGGACAAATGTTTCTTTTCATCTGTTCGGAAGGAGTTGTAAAGAGTAGGATTGATAGAAAAACACCTCTTCAGAAGAAGGCGAGATATGCCTCTGGAACAGCGGATTAGTGTATGTTAAGATCTTTAAGTATTCTTGCTTCTACACAAGCGCGAAAGTGGATTCGTTCCATTGAAGATTAGACGCGCTAAAGTGTAGGAGGAGCTAGCCGCAAGATGTACAGCAAGCGGATTGGCCTGGTCTAAAGAGCTCACAGTTGGAATGCCATTGTAAATGAGCGCTGGGATGGAGGATCACTCAGAATTTCTGATGTTTTAACAAAAGACCAAAAGCTTTTACTACCTTTGGAATATTGTGTTTTTTTTCTTGACTCAGTTTTTGGTCATATTGAAATTTCACACGATGAAGAGAGACATAGCAATCATTCTTGGCTCGCTTGAACTTTTTTCGGCTCTATAAGTTCAGTCTTATACGGCCGTAAAAACACTTTTCTTATCCTCCAGCCTCCTTAAAGCTCAATTCGTACCAATCCTTTTTCTTTTAGTTTAGTCTTTTTTTAGTCTTTTGCTTTGGTAGTCTCCTTCCGATGAGGAATTAAGCATCTCATTCCAAAGAATAGCGTCTGTGATTATATCAGCTGTGGCATCAATGTCGTTGTCGAGGAACCATAACAAACAATCAGAATTCCTTAAGAAGGTGTAAGGACCGTTCCAATAGGTCTTCTCTAGCTGTGTGGTTGGCTTACGAGAAATTAGCTAATGGTCCGACAAGTCTAGAGGGAATAGCATATCGACCTTCTACGTATCTGGATGAGAAGTTAAAACAAGTCCAGGGTATTGACGATATAACTATCAGCGTCAAGAACTCATGTAGGTTCCTCTACAAGCTGGTTAAAGTTGTGTTACCTGTCCAAAATATTGAGGCCACCCAGAATTATGTATATTGAAATCGCTCGTAATAGCGATTTTAGTATGAGGATACATGTATACAATTCATTGTATGGGGTCAGACAGCGCATTAAACTGGTAAAACGTCGAATGACTGTCTAGTTTTTCTGTAAATACATACAGCAATAGTGGGTAATTTGCTTTTGGAGGTGAAATTCTAACCACATGAAATCGAATTCCAGATTGGAACAGGGATATCATTGTGGTTTGGTTTCAGAAGCTATATCACTACACACGTAAATGGCTACACCGTGATAAGTAAAAAATAATGGCACTAGCTTAGCCCGCGTACGTTTGTTATAACCACTCTACATATATAACGCAGTCATAAAAAAAAAAAAACAAATACAAAAAACAAAAACACTGACTATACTAAGTAAGTAAGAAATTTACTATTAAATTCTATCTTATATATAAGTTTTTTACTATTGATAATATAAGATCTGAATAAAAATATTTTTTCGCTTGTTACATATTATTACAATTAATATTTCTAACAGAAAATAAAACCTGGTTCACATTAATTTGTATAGAATATTTAAAGGAAAGGCAATATAAGAACTTTGCGAAATAATTTAAAAATAAAAGTTAAGATCTGATGGCGCTGATAGTCTGGTACGAATCACAGCTCTATTACTTATTCTACAACTCAATTACTAATATATTTATTTTTTCACTACGCGAATAGTAACCCAAGGCAAAATCAAGACAACAAGTCCCGTGGCTAATGTTGAGATTGCTAATTCTACCTTTGGTGATTTTATAAGTTTTAAATTTAGGAGATTATTCATAATAAATTATTCCCAACATTATTTCAATGAAAAATTGGTGCCGTGAAATAACACCAAATTGGTCCTATTGATCAAATCAAACTTCAGTTTTAATTCCCGGGTTGTCTCTCTATTGTTATAATTTTGGAATTCGGCGTTATTTCACAAAGACAAAGTTAAATAACGCCGACCATTGCTTGTAAATAAAGCCGAATTCGGAGAGAAGGCAAAAGATTTTGCAAAGCCAACTGTACTTGTTAGAAAAACAAGTGAACTTTACCGTAATTAATGTTTGTTGGTTGTAACTCGATGTGCAGTCATCTCAGTAGTTGATAGACTCTGAGTGATACACATCGTAAAAATGGCTAGTTTTGGTGAATCAGTTTGTATGTATGACATCTGTGAAGGTTTAAGGAAGGAAAGAGATTGTTTATACAAACCCGAAACAAAACAACTATACAAAACTAAATCAATTCAAGTTTGAAGAAAGTGGCTCGTTTCGCTCGCTAACAGGATTTCACCCTTTTCTCCGCAGGGATTAGATGCTCACGCGACTTCATCGTTCCGCTAAGGAAATTTCAACAACTGTCAGGCAGAGGCCTATAACTTCAAGTTTGAAGAAGGTGGCTCGCTTTGCTTGCTAACAAGATTTCACCCTTTTCTCCGCAGGGTTTAGAAGCTCACGCAACTTCGTCGCTCCGCTAAGGGAAAGTCAACAGTTGTCAGGCAGGCGCTTTATACTTTTAAGCGACTGTATTTTAGTTGTAACTGTAATTGGTCGATTTGATATGATACCGTTTATTTTAATCATTTTTAACATGATATGATGACAATTAATTTATATTAAAACAATTTTTAACAATGGAAAGTGAAATAAAGCTTTCGCTAATATTCGGCCTTACTTCACTTTTACAAAACGAAATAAAGCCGAATTTTGTGCGTTATTTCACGGCACCTAGAGCAATATGAACTATCAAAGTTGGCTGTATTTAACTTTCTTAAAGAGAAATAGGCCAACTTGGGTTTATTTCTCGAAATAAGTTGGCGTTATTTCACTTTCTAAATGTGAAATACGCCCAATTTTTGAAAGTTTGCTTTATTTCACTTGGCCTCATTTCATGGCACCTGAAAAATTACTCAAAACATTATTTTTTGTTAGAATATTGCCTTTTATGCAGAGCACAAAGGGTTAATGGGGTTTAATCGACTATGTATGGAACGTATTGGGGTTGTTTGTGAGGTTTTTCTTAGTATCGCGTTTTTTTTGAAGAAAAATCAATAAAAATTTATAGAGAATTATTTTTTTCAATTCTAGAAGGAACTACCGTACACGGCCATGTCCCTACAAAAAAGTAATGTAGATCTATTTGACCCTTACATCGTCCTTAGCCATCCAAGAAACTCAGAAAAATTTAAAGACTTTTTCATCAAGAGGTTTGATTTATTATGTAAAATAAAACACATAAATTTGAAAGCGGACATACAATTTTTATTATCGGCTAAAAGAATAATTCATAGCATTTATTTTTTTAAAAATGATAACATGTTGGCCACGACTACGTGTGAGGTGGTCTAATCGCAAGGTTCAATTTTGGGCGACTCCTTCGAGCATAGCGGATAACACGAGTAATGTTGGCTTCCAAAGCGTCAAACGTAACTGGCTTATTCCTGAAGATCTGAGACTTTACATATCCTCAGAGAAAATAGTCCAAAGGTGTGATATTGTACGATCTAGGCGGCCTATTTACCGTAGCAAAACGTAAAATTAAGTGCTAAACAAAATAATTTCTCAACAAGTCCATTGTTTCAAGCGCTGTATGGCTCGTAGCGCCGTCTTGTTGGAACCAGAGCTCACCAAAACCATGTGCTTGAAATACAGGAAGCACACAGCCCGTTAACATGGCGCGATATCGGTTACCATTGACGGTAACATTCTGATTTGTCTCATTTTTGAATAAGGACCAATGATTCCACCAGCCCATAAACCACACCATGCCGCTGTTTTTAATGAATGTAATGGTAGCTCTTGGTACTCTTCGGGTTGCTGATCAGCCCAAAAACGGCCGTTTTTTGTTTATTGACGTATCCATTGAGCCAGAAATGGGCTTCATCATTGAACAAAATTTCACGATAAAACACTGAATTCGCATTGAGTTTTTCCAGAGCCCATTCACTGAAAATATAATGCAAATTCCAGTCGCCTGGCTTCAATTCTTGAACAAGTTGAATTTCGTATGCTGTTAGGCCGAGATCCTCACGTCAAGTTGTCGACTACGCCAAGCCAAGCTGCTGAAAATCGATTTGTCACGGTCTTCGCGTACATCCTCAGCTATAGCTGCTTTAGTCTCTTTACTACGAGCTGGATGTGGTCTAACCGGTCGAGTATCATCCATTATGTAAATAGTGGTTTCAGCAGGTTGATTATGCGCACCATAAGTTCCTCAAATCGCACGAAAAACATTTCTCACAGAACGCTGATTTTCGTAATACAGCTGAAAAATTTGGAAACGCTGTTATGGTGTTAGTCTTTTCATGATGACTTGCCAAACGATACTGAACAAAATTTTCTTAATTATTTCCGTATTGATGATTCTGATCTTTTGCTGACATAAAGATGACAAAGGTGTATAGCAATAAGCTGATAAGGTTACAACTTCGCTTTTTCCTACGAATGATTTGATCTGACATATTTTTATAGATATATAAGATATATTTTTATTTACTAAACAGATCTATGATATATACTTCTTCCGGCTATTTATTTTTTCATATTTAAACACTTTCGGTTTGTTAATACAGGTTCGTTCTCTTTAAGATATAAATATATATAAATAAAATGTTATCTTTTTTTCTTTTTCAATTAACGCGCTCTCAAGTGGTTAGGGCACTTGGGGCGAGAGAAATTTAGGGAGGTACCGATGTACATTCGTTTTAAATGTTTGAAGTTTATAATGATCAGGAAATACATCACTGTGTCTTAAAAACGTTAAATTCCATCTTGTTAGTGGTTCCCCAATTAGGTAATGAGCTAAGCATACGCTGCCGTTCCCGTTCTACAGCCGAAGAGCAGGGACGTGAGCCCGGGAACGAATATGAAAACCGGAAAGTACTATTGTCAGCTCAGTTTATTGTCAGTTTGCCATGTAATATTGTATATTTTGTTCTTTTTGAACCTCAAATACTTTTAGTTGTTTTCAAACACTCAAACAAAACATTTCCCTATTGTATATTACTACACAGCAATTTATGCCAATACACCAATACGTAATTATCTACCGTGTGACAACCTTTTATTTATTTTTTTATTTATTCCTAAAACTCTGTTAACTTTATTTTGTAAAGTATAAAGCTGTGCTTTCTTATTTGTAGTTTTTACTTGAACTCATTTAATCGTATTTTGTTTGAGCCTAATTTCGTATATTTTCCTGTGTATTTTTTCGGTAACTTCTTGTATAGTTTTCCCTATAAAAAGAAGAGTTGTTTCCCCTCATAGTTATTTCAGTTGTTTCTTTACATTGTTACTTATTATTTTAATATAACAAGAATAGTGTATGTCACTTTTGTAATACACCATTAAAGATACTATTAAAGATATTAAAACTAAAGCTACAAACTAGATTGGAAATTTAGCAACATCTAACATACTAGGGTAATGTTAAAGAATTAGGCTTGTCGGGAACATGGGTTTCAGGATTGAAGACTGCACTATTTAACAGATTTAGTGTCCGACGATCAGTTATTCACTGATGGACACCTTCACCAGAGTTCAGTCAAATAACAATTTGGACGGAGAAGTCTTAACAGCGTAGGGAACGGGTTTGGAATTTTTTTTTTTGCCGATCCAAAAGTGCCTTACAATTACAAGTTCTAGCTGATCATGAAATGCCGGAGCTAACGAGAATGTGATCTCGTCATCTATCGATAATCAGCGTGCTCTCAAGGCACTAAAGTTCGTTTGTATCACTTCTTCAAATTACGGAGTTATCGGAATTCCTTGAAGCATTATGTTGATAAGATTGATTGAAAATATGTTAGATATTAGGACACTTTTTGTTTTTTTCTTTTTAAAAAAAAGCTTAATATTCAAGAGTGTGTAACTTCTCTTAAAATGCCGTGTTAAGTTTTTTGGAAAATTAGATCGAGAGAAAGAGAGGGAAAGATATTTGGGCTCATTAATTATTTCGCTCCATGGGTGGCATCCAACATTTAATGGGGAGATTCAATTATTAGTGTAAATTGACTTGATGTTGTATTTAGGAAACAGTTCTAGTTGCCTGAAAAAAAAAATTGTCGGGCACGGTAGGTATTGAACCCCGAGCCGTTCGATTTTTAAGCCAATACACCACTACTTTAGCCACGGCCACCTACACTGTGCTAAAGGAGAAAATGAGCTAGAAGGAAATGAGAATGTGGAAACTTAACTTCCACAATGCGTGACTAAGACTTCCATTTAAGATAGGTAATCGACTGAGGATTTTTAAATGAAGGTAGGCATGAGTCACTTGTTGATCGAAAATATTAAGGAGAATGGTGGAACTTAGAGAAAAGCAACTTTGTTTTCAAATGGTTCTCCAGGGATCGAGATGGTGTGATGCGGCAATCTAAGCTTTATACCCCTTCTATCTATAACATCAGTGATTCAATGAATTTGATTAATATTGAGTGCCTTTTTCTGATAAATTTTTCTTTTATTATCAATTATAACCAACCTATACTATACGTTTGATAAGACAGACAGAAAGAAATGGCGCAGTAAGATTACGCCATAAGATGAGATTCCTGGTTCTTGTTCTCTGAAAATTTTAATTTTCACAGTACATATAAGTATTTTATAAGAAGTTCTACTTTTACCATCTGCGCTACTTTATTTCAAATTTTTTTTTAGGAGTTACTCGCATTTACGTTTTTTCTTCGTTTAAAAATTAAATCCAAAATAAAAAAAACGTACTTACATGCCTTTTACTTTCAGAAAATTTTCAGTTTTTATATTATACCCTTTCATAATAAGGTTTAATAGTTTTATTTTATTTCACATCAATTTCTTACACAGTTAGATTTCCCGCGAAGTCATATGGCTTTTCTGCAGAAGGTTGCATTTCGAAAAAAATTGTTTTAATGTGAGTTTTAATGCTTTAGCTTTAAATTAATACTATTTAGCTTTTTTTTTTTTTTTTTTTGAAATTCAAAGAAAATATTTATAGTAAAAGGTTTTAAGAAAAATTTTACGAAAGAAGAATGAAAATGCTAATGGACTTAGAATAACAAGAAAAAAGGAGAAGTTAGATCCAAGACTTTTTAAAGCTGTTGGTATAGTATGCAGAAACTGATTATATCAAAAGGCAAAACAGAACAAAAGTGTACATCATGAACGAGTGGATGACTTTTGTAATATTTATATCATATTAAAAACTAGCTATCGGAAACATGACAAGTCACCCAACGATACTATTTTCGCCATCCTAAGCATACGAAGAATGTCTTTCTTCCCTTCTATCAAGTATCATGACATAACACCACTGCAGGGATATATTCGAGTATACATGCACATGTACGTATATCAGGTGCATACCATAATTTACCAAAAAACAAATCCGGTGAATTGATAATTTTTTTTGCATGGTTGTAAAGGAAACCCAGAAAATAACAAACATAATTTTGCTTATATCATAACTGTCTTACAAGCAAAATTATCGGTTTTCCATTACAATATATGTATTGTATCATAGATAAGTTCGAGTACATGTGTTTAAGTTTAACATGAAACCTTGAATTCATAATTCTATAATAAATGTGTAGTAGTAGTAGTAGGCTGCAATTTCATTCTAGGCTAATTTTTTGTCAGTTTTTCCAATCATCAAGTTGAAATATTTTCCACACAATTCCTGTTTATAAAAATAGTTTAGTTAATAAATATATTAAGTCTTAAGAGTATTACATAAATCTTCCCACCGGATAAAAATTCAGTTTAAAATTTTAAGAATGATGGGAAATATTCGTCGTGTAATACGCATGATATACATATAATATAAAAATTATAACATAAAATCTAAATTATATTTTTAATACAATATAACAAAAATCCAATAGCCGATTTACGTGACTTTAAAATGGTTAGATCTAAGCACTAAGCAAATAAAAACACACATTAATATGTACCCATGTCCCCATCTATATATGAATATTTGTATGTATGTATGCATTATACGAATACGTATATTTCTTATCGACGTGTGCTAAGAAGTATCGCAACCTATTGAAGTTATTGAAATCTATTTCAAAGATAGCAGTAGAACTACATGTCGACTGAGACGATTTGAGTATGAGCACCTACCTGATAAGTGTTATCATAAGAATACCCAAAAACTTAAATAAAGTCATAAGCCTTTTATAAATATATGTTTCTTTTTTTATTTGAGTTGGTGGTTGGTTCACTCGTTCAAGAAAGATTCTTATGAGCCAATTGATATCGATAACATCGATATTGATAGGGATAGAGGAAAGGCATAAGGAAATCAAGTGACTGTTTGTGTGTATAGGTAATATGAGTAAACTGATGAATTTACTAGAGTCGAAATCGTATCTTTACCGGTAGGTGTGACAAAATCGCCGATCGGAGATAAGAGGCCTATAAAAGACCACATCTTTAACGGAACTTGGTATATTCAGTGACTTTACACCATCGAATGAGGCGGGATACTTCCTCAACAATTATTTATAATAAACGTACATAAAGTAATATTTCCGACACATAAATATTAAAAGGATATTGTATTTTATGTTCAAAGTAATATAAAAGTTTTGAGTGAGTAAAAAGATAATTAAACATTTGTTATGGGAGTCTTATTAGTCTTATTAGTTTGTGGAAAACTCCCTAAAATATACTCAAACGAAACCTCAATAAAATGTATAATATAGTTCTATAGTAAATACTGATTTTATAATTTATATTATTCAAGCCATTAAAATAAAAGTATAAGATATCATGTTGAAAGTATTATACTTTCACCAAATTTGTTTGTTATTATTATTGGAAATTACTCATACTTAAAATCTCATTGTGTAATAATTAAATATCAATCGTTCCGTATATGGTATGTATAAATGTTTTGAAACAAAGATATATGGTGAAAGCTCAAAGTTCAAACATCCTTAACAGTCATATTAATACAATATAATATTCATAAAAAATAAGCTCTAAGAAAATTTGCAGACTATTTAAAAGAAACACGAATAGTTGAATACATTACATAAATATCTATTTAGCTATTAAAGCATTAACTCATTCTCAATTCGCAAGTGAACAAACACAGAAAGAAATGTATGCTTAATAACAAAGATATTTTTAAAAGGCATATATACCCTAAAATTCATATTTCGTAGCTTAAATATGTTATTTTGAATTTGAATACTGGTTTTTCTTTTTTCATTAACTGACGGTATATTTTGTGTATGGTTTTCCATCTTTACAAAATATACTCATTCAATTTAAATTACTCCTAAGACTGTGAAACAGCAAATTTTGTGTGATGACTATTTTATAGTGAATCAATGTTTTGAATGCATTCCGATTAATTTTCAATAGAGCTTACATATTATATACGTAAGGATATGTTTACAAAAATTAGGTTGTTAGGAGTTAAGAAATACCCAAAGTTCAAAGTCGATTTTTGAACACATTAAGTCTATTTTTAGCTTTCGTTGTTAGTTTTATAAAAATTAATAAAAATTCAGTAATAACCCAATAAAACTGCAAACGGAAACTCTCATCAGGAACTAGTTTACATAAGTAATTAATGGGTTTGTTCTGCAACCCTACTCTGTTAAACAAATCTTTAAATATTCATTGGTCTGAACCTAACTCCTTTTTACACAAACGTCTAGAATCTGTTAATGATTTCATAACAGTGCAGTATTAATTAACTTCAGATATGTAAATAAACATTCATATTATGTACTCATGTAGGTACATTGAATATATTTTGATTTTTAACTGGCAAATATTAGCACATGCCCATACATAGTTCAATATATTAAATTGCTTTTTCATTATTATAATCTACTCTATAATCTACTACATAATCATCAAAACGGGTACTCATAACTTGTATCTATCTTTATTGTTAAGATCAATAAAATTAATTCAAAAATCAATCAAAAATAACGATAACTTATCTAAAAAAAAAAAATGATAATGACAATTTTATTAGAAATAGAAAGTATTTGGTTCTCATTTCAACTGTTGGTGTAAAAAGGTAAGTAGAGTAGCGGGCTCATCACTTTTTATTAAATATTAGTGAGATTCTTCTATTCTACTTGTTAAGACACCAAAAATCAACAAGAGAGCATTATATTTCAGTAGTAAGTGTATCGTTTATTTACTTAAATATCATTTAGTCTTAAAAGTATTGTCCCGCATTATAAATTTTAAGAAATGATTTCCCTTAGCAACTAAAACATTTAAGTGTTTGTACATGCTTCTGTAAAAGTTTCAAAGTACGGTTAATCACAATAATCATCAAGCGATCTGTAAGTATGAAAACATATAAAGACACCATAATTTATAGACACAGTTTGTCTGGGTGCAGAATTAGGATTCAAAATATATAAGAAAAAAAAAAACACTAGGTATATGAGTTTTAAACCAATGCTCTAAAGAACATTTCCGGTAGATTTGACCGTATATCGCTGAACACGCTGGGGAACTTTACTTTTGAGGTACCTGAAAAAAGTCCGAAGCGGTTATTAATTTGCTTTGAAAAATATCGCGCAGAAGAGCCATAGTGTCTCCAATAATATGATGCGTGGTGCCTTCTTGCTGAAACCATGTCTGTGTGTCCATAAGAATATGGTAACGCCTTACTCTAACGAATTTTGAAAAACATGTGGTTCAATTATGCCATGGACAGATCACGCACACCAAATGATTACTTTGGGGCTATGGGGTAGCTTTTTATGTTTCAAACGGGGATTCTACCCTTTAGAATTATCGCGCAAGCAGTCGCGCAGCCGTTTAGCTCAACATCATGACTAAGTGACTCGCAAGAATGTTAAATCAGAAGCGACCTCCGGTCGTCTCTCAACGCCATAGTATTAAAACAATTCAAAATTTAAGTCGTAATTATGTTACCGGACATACTGTACAGACCTTCAGTGCTTCCTATTGAAGACGGTTTACCATTGTCATACAAAATTTATCCTTATCGTCTTTTTAGGCTTTCTTTTAGAGAAGTTTCGTCGGTTCTCGAAAAATCTTCTTGTTTCTCCCTCTTTTTACCAACAGTAGCTAATTATTTGTGTACGTCTTTCACTGATCGGCGACGCTTTTGGGGGAAGCTAGTCTTGCGTAACTTAGTATCATCTTACCATACACACATACATTATTGAAGTCAGGAGCTTATTAATGTTTTTGAAATTGGTTGGCCCACGTATTTTCTTTAGATCCCTTGCTAGGACTCACGTCTCTATTGTCAGAATAAGTTCCATTAACGACCTTCGTTGCACGGGGGGTGGCCGTGGTATAGTGGTATATGCATAGACTCCTCAAGCAGAGGGTCGTAGGTTCGAGTCCCGTGCGAGGTAATTCTTTGAAAAAGTCTTTTCATAGTATTTGTATGTACTTATATGAAAATCCCGTCGGCGTCAACTCTGACATGAAGACATAACACTGATGTTGGAGTGGTTGCTGGCTGGGCTAAATGTAACGGACTAACAACTAGCACGTAATAAGACCCACTGGTTGACAGATGCACTGGCTCCAGTTTGACAACCACCTCTAGGAAAAATATCGAAACCTAATGCACCTGAGTTTCAAACTACTACACCACCCTCCCGCGCCCTGGAGAAAAGCAAGTAAAAGGGTATTCATATCCCCTAGATGCGCGCACGAGATTATAAAAAAAAAGAATTAAAAAACTAGACGATTTGTTTAACCTTAAGTTTTTCAGTATCTGATTCTTAACAAGAGAGCTCCACGGATGCGAGGACTCCTTATAAGATCAGACCATTTTTCTTTCAAACTTCTCCTACATATTCAATAAAAGATATTCGTATTTTTTATTTTTATTGATTTATTTATTTATATATTTATTTTTGTTTTTTGATATTTGGAACCCCCTCAAGGGATTTTGAGTACACACAAAATGTTTCTACCCGTCTTCGATGGTGTCAGTTGACTGAGTGACATAAGCAAAATCACACTGTTTTAAATCCCATTTATCAAGTGTTCTTAGGAGCATCTGGTCAGATGTGAGCATTCTACGTACCCCAATCGGTCAGAATCGCCCATCAAAACACACGCCTTGATGACAATGCCCACAAATTAAAAAATTTCAAAATGCTATAATATCAATTATGTAAAATGTCAAATAAGAAATCAAATAAATTATTAAGTCTTATAACGAAGAAGAAGAAGGTTGTCTTTAATTAGTACATTCAATTACAATATTATAATAATAGTATATTCAACACTTTACATTTGGTTCCTTCGATCCTAAATAGTGAATCGGTTTCTTAACTTAAAAAAAAAAAATTATTCATTAATTGACATAAATAAATAATAAAAAATAAAGTGAACAAAAGTTAAGAAGTAATTTCCGATATAAAATAAAAGTGCAAATTTTTTTCCCGCGTCAATTAACGCAATTCAGTGTTAAATACATTTGATTAAATATTAATTGTTACGTTAACAGTAGAAATAAGGGCAACTTATTTCCATATATATTGTTTTTTTTATTGTGTGAAGATCCTGAATCAAGGAGATCCTGAACTAACGCATCGTGTTATCATTTTTCAGTGTACGGCATTTATTCCCTTTGGTACCAGCAGCAACAGTTACGGTGAAAACACCGGTGCAAGCTTCATAGGTACCGCTTCGTGTTACCTCTTTCCAATTTACGGTGTATATAATCGTTGACATCAACCGCAACAATTACGGTGCAAACACCGCTGTGTTTTTGCTGATTTTTAGAGTTTCTTGAGCCGGAAATCTGCAATTAAATAAGAAAGTAAGTACAAGTAGTCAATTAGACCTTTTTTCTTACCTCGAATTAAATTTTTTTGTGGCAAAATGAGCACAACGAAGAAATTACAAAAAAATATCCTCGCTCAAATACAAAAGGATTTTACAAACTTTGGGAAGTAGCCTGAAGTACAACGGACAAAAAACTATCTCAGCGCCTCAGATAGATGGATAACAATTTTAATGCTAGCTCCAAATACAACAAGGAGGCAGTTTCATCAAAGGCTACTGAAAACAAAAAAAAAAAAAAAAAAATGGTAAAGTTGTTCGACAAAATAAAGGATATGTATGTAGAATACCGGACTGCACTTATGGATAGCATCGAAAAATTGGCAGCATCAGAAGCAGAAGCAGAAAAGCTCTGTAGTAACAAATAAATGTCATTCTAGGGAATTAAAATTGCCTGTTATTAAATTACCCACGTTTTCTGGGAGTTGCGAAGATTGGAGATCATACCAACGAGTACCTTTCTGATATTTAAAAGCACCATTTTCTGAAATCGACTGTCGTAGACGAAGCTAATACATCATTTAAGAACTACACAAGGGAACTATGAGAAGGCTTGGATGATTTTAACTTCGAGGTATGATCACAAACTCATCTATTGTATGCTGCAAAAACTTCCTGTAATGACTCAACAGTTGTGGGAAGAAAACATAGGGATAAATAAGTATTTACTTACTAACCAGGAGTTTTCTGTGTTCCTTGAAGCGCACACTTGCAATTGTAGCCAAACAAAAGAGAAAAAAGAGCAGCAACCATATGAGCTTAGAAACAAAGATCAGTTCTTTTTATGGCCAAAACAAAAAGGAACAGTTCGGGTGTAAGGTCTGCAATAAAAATCCACATTTCCTTCGTACATGCAATTGTTTTCTTAGGAACTCACAAAACACGCATTTATACACCTTTCTACAACTTACAATCAACACAACACTACACACTCTGACTTACTACATAACTCGGCATTCTATAATAACTCTGCAGATGGGTACTAAACTGCGCATACTACACAATCCCGTCAAGTCTCCACTCTAAGTGCTAACACCGTGTCTTTTTATAAATCTGATGTGTTCAGGAATCTACACCCAGCTGCTGAAGACTAAACACTTTCCATAATTCCAACAAAAACATCACCCAAGTACTTTTAGTCACGTCTCTCGTAAAGGTAAAGGCCGCGTCAGGAGCATATCACATCTTGAGATCTTTAATAGATCCTGGTTCGGAAGCACCTTTTTTAACAGAATCTGCGGTACAACTTCTGGGATTGAAAAGTCGTCGAACATTCGTTGAGGGATTAGGGCTGGGCTTAGTCAGGAGCGGTTCATGTCACAATTATGTTGACATTGCATTTGGGTATCTACACTCGACTTTTGAGATAAACACAAGCGCTTACATATATAAATTGTTGACTAGGCTTCTTCCGGCCAACAAACTGACTTTCCAGCCGTGGGAGCACATAAAGGAGTTGGTATTAGCAGATCCCGCCTTCGATAAGCTAGCGGGACTTTATCTTTCCTGAAATTATTCGAGGGAAAGAATTTGCATCACTTTTCGCCCAAAAACTCAACTTGGTTGAATATTAGCAGGAAAGGTTCCAACGAATCCTCCAAGAAAGGTTTCAATGTTTAAGCCCAGAAGAGCAATTATCGACATTTTGGGAAATGGAAGAGACACCATTCAAAAGGGATTTATCCAGAGAAGACCAGGCCTGTGAACTACATTATATGCAACACACTAAGCGACTAAAGACGATGGACGTTACGAAGTATCGCTTCCATTTAAGGAAGGAAGACAAACTGGGCTTGGATCCTCTTAAGGAGGCTCCTTGCTTAAGTTCCTTCAGTTAGAGAGGAGGTTTGCGTAGAACCCAATATTACGCAGGCAATACACAAAATGTATTAAAGAATATTTACTTTTTAACCAAATGGCAGAAGTTTAAGTTGATAACAACCAAGAACAAAGTAGTTTTTTTAAAGAGTCCAGCTCCACCACTAAGCTATGAGTTGGCTTCGATGCTACCAAAGAACTTGGATGGGACGTCGTTAAACCAGCATTTTCACAGTGGACTTAAGGTTCAAAGTAATATAATAGATATAATCTTAGGGTGGAGAATACACAAATTTACCTTTACTGGAAACAAGGAAAAGATGTACCGACAAATACGTGTAGCGCATCACGGTCCTATTTCTGCTATGACACTCAAGAAGAGCCAGTCAAGATCTATCGGCTGCCAGCAGTGACATTCGGTGCGACATCAGCACGCTATCTCGCCTCTTGGAGCAAGAATGATTCAGCAAGATATGTATATGGATGACTTTACAAGTGGGGCTGGTTCTATAGAATAAGCCTTGCCTAAAAAAGAAGAAATACAAGGTTGGTTTCCTTAGCAGGGTTTATTTTAAGAAAATGGACGAGAAATTCCGATAAAATTCTCCATCACATACCGGCAGATCAGCTTGAAGTCCATTTTTCTCTTCCCTTGGGTTCACCCGAACACGTAAAGGCTTTGGGTGTTTCCTCTAGAACACTCATTCTCATTCCAAAACATCGTCTGCGATACATTCGAGGTATAACGAGATTGAATGACCTATTAGGATGGATCTCACCCTGTATTATAAAGATCTAAATAATGATGCAATAATTATGATCCCGAAAATCAGACTGGGAAAAACCAATTTCTCCAAAACTGCACAAAGATTAGTCTATTTCTTTCGTTACTTAAAGGGATAAGAGTTCCTAGATGGGTTTACACACACAATAACAAAACACAGATTTAGTGACGTGTCTCAGCGAGTATACGGAGCTGCGGTATACTTATGAGCTTTAGACTCTTAAGGTAAGATCCATGTTCATCTGGTCCTACCAAAAACAAAGGTTGCACCTCTGAAAAACAGACTCACCGTTTTGTCTTGAATTGTGCGGAGCAGTTATTCTGGCAACTCTCTTGGATTACAAATCTTCTGTCCTTGGTTTCAGTAAAGTTCGTAGGTATGGCTGGGTGAGTTCGACCATCGTTTTAGCATGGATTATTATTCTTAATAGTAGACAGGCATACGATGATAGAAACCATAATGTTCTTTTGCCATTAGAAATTTTTATAGCTACATTTCTGGGAAACCGGATAGGGCAATATGAGATGCTCGCGACAAAAATTGCAAATAAGCAGACGGAAACAAGCGGCAAGCCAAGAGCTTTAAACCCTTTTTTCGATCTTTCGGGTAGGAGGAAGGTTGCAACATTCAAACCTGACTTACGACCAACAATCTCCGATAATTTTTAGCCCAAATTATCATTTCACTCAGCTGTTACTGTGTGATGCACAAGAGAGTATTTACCGTAGAGGAATCGAGAAGATGATGTATGCCAAGTATTATTAAATACTGAATATTTTGTTTTAAGGGTTGCGTCAAAAAATTAGTTCTTAACTGCAATATTTGGCTTCGCTTCCGAGCCCAACCAAAAAAACATACGCTGAACAGTTTACCAGCTCCCAGAGTATGTAGTTCGCGACTATTCTTGCAATCTGTAGTTGATTACGCGGTCCCAATAGAAGTCAAGGCTTGGAAAGGACGAGGGTCAAAGGTACTTAAAGGTTACTTTACTATATTTATTTGTCTTGCTACTAAAGCTCTACACAGAGAGCTGGTAAGTGATATAACCACTCAAGCACATATAGCGGCGTTTAGAGGTATTACCATACCTCTAGCGACTGCGGAACAAATTTCGTGGGAGCTTTCAAAGAGTTGCAGAAATTGCTGAAGAATGCCCTAAATGATTTGAAGGAGGTCGCCGATATACTTGCGAAGGCTGGAACAAAATAGAATTTTATTCCTCCGGCTTCTCCCCTATTTTGAGGGTTATCTGAAGCAGAAGTGAAATCCATCAAATTTCATTTGAGACGAATTGTTGGCTTAGAGGTTTTTGCTTTTGAGGAGCTCAACACGCTTCATACACAAGTAGAAGCGTGTCTTTATTCGAGACCACTCCGTCTAATGAACAACAACCACCACGACCTCTCCCCATTGACACCAGAACACTTCTTTATAGGTGAACCACTCACGGTCCAAGTTCCTCACCTGGACCTGACTAATGCTAAACTGGGTTACCTGCATAGATGGGTAAGAATTCAGCATCTATATCAAAAGTTTTGGAAGCAATGGAGCAGAGAATATCTCGCAAGGCTCCAAGAACGACCCAAATGAAACAAGCTAGAAAATCAGAACCAGATTGGAGATCTCATCTTGGTGAAGGATGAGCGACTACCACTATCAAAATGGAGCCTGGCCCGGATCAACGGCACTCATCCAGGAACAGACAACATAGCTCTCGTGGTCACAATCAAAACGCAAAGCGGAGAAATGAAACGACCTATAACCAAAATGTGCCTTCTACTGCTCTAATAAAAAAAAACAAATATACCTAAACAAAAATCGTAAAGGTCATTCATACGCGAATCTCTACACAAATAAAATCTGGGTCAATCAAATATATGAAAAAAAAACAGGACAGAATAACTCTGTTGTTGATGTTGTTGATTGTATTAATCAAGTTCTGTTTCTTTACATGTAATGAGCTAAGGTCCAGAGATGTTATAGAGGCAACAGGAACAAAATTGCACAAAATACATATATACCTGACTGATCTTGCACAACGTGAATGATGAAGAGTAGAAGATTGAAATTTTCAAGTTTTGCTAACCGAGAGGGAGAATGTTCAGAATCGCCCATCAAAGTACACACCTTGACGACAACAATGCCCACAAATTAATAAATGTCAGTGATGTAAAATGTCAAATAAGAAATCAAATAAATTACTAAGTCTTATAACGTAGAAGAGGAGGATTGTGTTTAATTAGTACACTCAATTATAATAAGTATATTCAACACTTTACACCAATTTTGTTCAGATCTACTATATTAAGGCCAGGCTAGAAAGGGGGAACTATTTGTTACAGCGCTTGAAGAAACACAGATACTTCGCAGCATTTTTGCTGAAAATGAATATTTCCTCTTTGACAATAGATTGTGATTAACTGATAATAGAAAAATTTTCTGTTTCGACGAAGTAAATGGCATCCACGGATAATGACAGCATTGTGTTCTGGAAACATTAAAATCCATTCTGTTGGTTGTTCCCCATTTAATAATACTCTTAATATAGGAAATTATTGAGCTTAATATACGCTGCCATTCTTGTTCTATACCCATAAGGCGGGTACTTAAGTTCGGAAACAAATATATAAAGCGGAGGGTACTGTCGTTAGCAAAGGAATATGTTGAATAAGATATGGCAGACAACAGATAATTGACGAACATTAAAAAAGCGTGAACACGAAGCCCTGGGGTACACTAGCATATGTTTTATGAATATCAGAACTTTCCAAGACTTGAATTAATCTTTCCAATTGGTGTAGAGTTTATTTTTATTTTTCGGTACAATATACCATCAAATCACCAGTGGATCTATCGGTATGAAAGCTGTATTGTCGGTGTTTGAGAATTCACCAGTTTAAGAGACAGGGTGGACAATTGCTTCATTTCATCTACTCGAAAAGAGCCCTTAAGAGTAGGGTTGATAAAAAAGCGTATGTACTGATTTTTCCAGAGTAGAAGAATAGCTCTTTAGCGGGTTTGTCTACGTTTAGATTTTCAAGTGATCTTGCTACTACACGAGTGCAAGAGTAAATTAATCCCATTGAAGATTCGACGCCCGCAAGTGTAGGTGGATATATGACACAATCGTTTCGCTGGGCAGTGCACAGCCAATTTTTCTTGTCCCAAGAACTGACAACTGGAATGTAATTATGAATAAGCGGGGGGAGGGGGATGAAGAAAATTTTTAATAAAAATGTATGTATATGAAATGTTGATTTTTTTCTCAGAAAACTCATTTATTCAAACAACATAATAAGGAATTCAATAGCTAAGGTAATAACAATCGTTAGCTATAACTTTCCTATCTTTCTTGCAACTGATGGATTTCGCACCAATACCATTGCTCGGTTTTTGAGGCCAACCAATCATCAAACCATTGTATTAGACTCGAGTCTTCATCTAATGGTGTTTGCCATTCTGCATCTTCGAATTTTTCTGGTCCTCCACGGTCACCATTTTTCAAACACACAAACCAATGTTCACAAGTTCTTTGAGTTGAAGAATGTTTAACATAAACGTCCACTAACAATCGATGACTTTCAGCAGCGGTTTTCTTTGAACAAAAGAAATGTTATTAGACTGCTCGCGAGTGATCCTTATATTACACAAAATTCGAAGTTTTTAAGTTCCTGTTGGCTTCCTTATATTGGGTTGTTTAATAAGTCCTGCGGTTTGTTTGAAGTAGTGGTAGATTCGGCTATAAGCTCTGCCATTCGCTACCGTTGGCTTACATGCTTTCGCTCAGGAAATACCGATCTTGCTGATGCTGTTCGCTTTGGACGCCCATCCACCATAAACGACAATCAAATCTTGGCTGCAGTTACTCTTGACAGGCATTGGACGACACCGAAGATCGCTCATACATCGCAGACACTGAAAAGGCCTGGTATATCGAAAACGGTGGATGTTTGGATTTCTCATGAACTTAGTGAAAGAATAGATCGCATAATGGTCTGTGAGTCTTTGTTTAGATGACATTCGCTTGAGGTTTTCCCAAAAAGATTAGTTACGGGAAACGAAAAATGGGTGGTGCCCTCCTGGTAAAACCTCGCAATCGCAATAAACAAGATTTGCATCCCAAAAAGGTCATGTTGAGCATTTTGTGCGTCTGAGAGGTGCCTTTTACTTCGAGTTGCTTCCACGCAATCAGAAAATAAATACTGTTAAAAATTACACTCAGCTCGACATTTCAAAGCAGATAGTGGAAGAAAAACGCCCAGAATTGGCGAACAGGAAGATTGTTGTTTTCCATCATGACAACGCCAGACCGCACACATTTTTAGTGACAAAAAAAAAGCTGAATTCATTTGGCTGGGAAGTTATGTAGCACCCATCGTACTCTTCAGACCTTGCGCCTTCTGACTACCATCTATTCCGATCTCTCCAAAACAATTCGGACGGAAGGCAATTCAATTCCGAAGATGAGACCAAAACGTACCTAGAAAACTTGTTTACCCATAAGTGTGCTGATTTTTACTAAAATGGGATTATGTCACTTTCAGTACGTTGGGAAAAAGTAATAGGCCATAATGGACAATATCTGATGCATTAAATTTAAGCTTTTATACTAAAAATGTGGGTTTAACTTTAACTCTTAAAATACCGCAGAACTTATTGAACAACCCAATATGTCTTTCTTTTATGAATCCTTTTATCTAACTGTATACTCAGTGTACAAAAAAGTAGGTATAGGATAACGATTTTAGTATACAATTCTGTTTATGGAGTCGAATTGCTGTCCACCTGTAATTAAATCAATAGTGGATAATTTGCTTAAGAAGATGGGATTTTAACTACATGAAGTTTAAATCCGGTTTAGAACAGGTATTATATTGTGATGGAGTTTGGTAAGCTACGTTATTATGCAAGTAAACTGCGAAACTGCGGTGAGAATATAATAATGGCACTAGTACATTGCCAGGTAGCTTCAGATATGAGTGATCTAAGGCGTGCGTGTGTTTCACCGAGTGCCAAAAGGGCTGAGTGATTTACAGATGTGGACATACGCAGGATGTTTTCCATGTCCACTATGAATTCCCGACTCATTAGTAAATGCTTTTCATATGTTAAAATCGGGCATTATTTCGTCATAATTATTATACCTTCTAGTTGAAACAGCATTTTCTCTCATTAAATCATTCGAAATTTGCACCCCATATAAGCCACTCCACCCTTACTCTTACTTCTCTTTGTGAGAAATCTTTATTGCAATCACTTTAATGATTAACGACTAGATAAAAATATAACATTGATTCAAATTTCGGACTTATTGCTTTAATGTACTCAAACTTCAACTTCAAATCCTCTGGTTAATCCCTTTGTAATTAATTTAATTTAATTTAATCCTTGATTAAATGGAATATTTTATTTATTTATTTGTTTTTGATCACGTATTATTTTGAGTTTTCATTCATAGTCACCGGTAGGTCAGAATTGCAGTTTAAAGAGTCACTTGTCCAGTTATACAAGGTGGCGTAAAGGTTGCCAACCGATGTTATTTTGTTAATGAACGCAAAACTTTGGTTCTGCTTCTGTTTATTTGACGTCTCTTTTTCCATTGAATCGAGAAAATGATATCGCCATTAGAACTGATGACCATTTGGGCTCGATTTATGACATTTTCCATCAATATTGTTAAAACTTCTGTAGGTAGGTCTTCGCATTCTTGACGGATATTCTCTTTGAGGGCTTCAAGAGTTTAAGGCTTGTTGACATAGACTCGTGACTTCAAAAAACCCAACAAGAAGAAGTCTGGAATAGATGAATCAGGAGATTTTGTCGGCCAGTGCCATATTCTCAGCAAAATGGCTGTTCCGGGGACGGCCAGACCTGGCAGCATCTCATGTTGTTCATTACTCTTCTAGGAGAGCGGCTAAACGTCGTAGTGTCTGTCCAGTTGGCGTCGTCTTCGCCATTTACACTGCACCAACCCCACCAACCCCACCGACAAATTATTTCGCAAAAAAATTGTAACAATTATTTCGCGTTCTTTAGGAGTATAGCAATTTGTGTTTTGCTGACGTTTATTTGTATCTGTTTATTTCACAAATGTCATAGTGCAATTGACATTTGCCACTATTTGCAAAAATTATAGCATATTCCTATAGGGTGATGACTTTTTCGCCACCTAGCACAGAGATATAAAAAAAACCGTTTCTACTGGTAAGGCATCCGATGAGCTATTATTATTTTGTGAAAGATAGTCGATAAGGCCGCATAAATCTAAAGTATCTATACCTGATTTGACCGTAGGTTATCGGTTCATTATGTCAATATCTTTGATAAATTTTTTCTCTGTAACAGGTGCTGGTTAATTGGTTTAGAAGTGTAATTGTTATTATATTTTTTAAGCTCTATTTGAAAGTCTAAAATTTCTAACACTGTGAATAAATAAAGTACTAAAGCTCACTACATAAAAAAAATTACAGTTAGTCTGTCGATAAATGTTAAACTCTGAAAACCTGATGGTGAGACATAAGTTCGAACTCAACATACTTAGAAAAATGATTTTAGAAAAATTATTTTAAGCAACAAATTTGCAGTTGTAACAAATCTCAAAAAAACAAAACGTCTCAGTTCCTCTCTGCTAAAGAAAATCAACAGAAACCGTATCGGATTTAATACAATATGATATGAGATGAATTAATTAATCTAGATTATGACAAGAATTCTGCAGAAGAGCTTACGTTTCTGAATGAGGTATGGGTAGACAAGTATGGAACCCAAATATTTTAATAACGTAAACGTAACGTCTTCATTGAAATGCAATTGGACGTTTAAATTATAATAATATTAGTTGTTATTCCGTGTTAAATATTTATAAAATTAATTTTAGTGCTTATAATGCTGAACGCTTACAAATTATAAGATTTTGATTTTGTTTTTCTGTCGAAACAGAGCACTCAGACGAAGAACTAATCCATTGTACTCGTTGTAAGTTCCTTTAAAAGAAATTTCCAAGTCTTTCTAAGAAAACCGAGTAAGAGTTCTCCCTACAGTAGCAGCACCCGCTACGGTATCGCTTTCACATTAAGCGTCGCGGGATCTTGCATCACTTGATATGAATAGCCAGGGGAGGGAGATTCATCCATGCATCTAGAGTGGAACTAGGCGTTCTGGGGAAAGCCCCCATGCAACCGATACAGACCCTTCTTTGAAGTCTGGTAAAAGCAAGAAATATTTAAGAGAGAACTTGTTCCACTAGACAGCCAACGCATAGCATATACATGATTGGGCTGATCAATAACCATGTAGATCCAAAGGATACTTCTGGTTGACAGGCTCCATGTATAACCGATAACTCCTTTGCACTACCGGACAGCCGACAGCGTCTTGGGGGTTTTCGACATGACTGCCTGTGCTTAAGAGCAGACAGCTGCTAGACACGATCATACATATGGGACAGCCACATCTTTTGCGTGTGCTTGTGCGTAGACTTCAAAACTATTGAGCGTGTTTAGCAGTGAGTCGACCAACGTGCACTTTAAAAATGTAGACGAAACGCCAGTTTTCCAGCTGAGCCGTTAAGGTTGCGTTGTCGGAGGCACCCTTAATGTCGATAAAAATTTCCAGCGCGTATACCTTCTCGTAGAGCGCGTCTGGGTACCAGATTTTGAAGCGCGTTATCGCTTGTCAGACAGAGGATGCATTCTCAGAGCAGTATTACACACATGGAGTTCTTCCATTCTCTCTATGCACTTCAAAATAAGTGAAGTCGGACTTATAGGTCTAAAAGTGTTGGCGAGAGCCTAGACCTCTTTTCAGATTTTTGGTATAAAGGCTTTCCTTAACGTTCGCCAGGATTTCGGTATGTGACAGGCAAGCAGTAAAGATTCTATTCAGAGTGTCCAATTCCTGATCTATTTGAAATATGCCGTTTTGTAAGATAACTTGGAATATGCCGATAAGATATAACCGCTACGGGGTGTTTTATTTCCTTTTTATCTCACTATTAGCATCTTTCCATGGTTTGTGTACAGTGACCTCCTGTACGTGTGACACTGCACGCAAAAAGCAAAACACAAGTGAAACATATTTTTTTATAATACCGCGCGCGCACCTTTGACTGGCTTTTCTCCAGGGCGCGGGCGGGTGCTGTAGTAGTTTCAAACTCAGGTGAATTAGGTTTCGATATTTTTCCCAGAGGTGGTTGTCAAACAAACCAGCCAGCAACCAACTCCAACATCAGTGTTATGCCTTCATGTCAGAGTTGACGCCGACGGGATTTTTATATAACTACATACAAATTCTATGAAAAGACTTTTTCAGAGAATTGCCTCGCACGGAATTCGAGCCCGCGACCCTCTGCTTGAGGTGTCTATGCATATACCACTATGTACACCACGGTCACCCCGTTATAACATAACATATTTTTCTTTCAAGCTCTATGTGGTGAACAACCTCATATATAACAGTCATATTAAGTGTAAAAGGAATATACAAATCTAAGATATAATAAAGATTGTCGGTATAAGAAGAAAAAAAAATGGGTTTGATTTACATCAAAGAGAGTTTTCTAGCCGGAAAAGCCTGATACGAACTGTTAATAAGTCTTATAAAAAACAGTTGTTCGGTTCCAGATAGTAAAAAAAAGCAAAATCGAAGCCAAAGCGAAAAGACTTAATTTAAAATGCTCAGGAGCAGTAAGGACAAAAATATCAGCAGGTGCATCCAAGCCAGTAAATGCACAAAAAAAAAAGTCTAAATCATCCCTTAGAAGTTACCTAGTAAATATAGAAGAGCCATTCAGCATACTAGCCAGCAGATACAATGACGATCTACATAGTGCATTTGCATCCACCGTCCTCCTTCTCATCCTATCCTATCTCATATAGTCCTTGCAAAGAGCATTAAGCTTTTTGAGATAAACATGTTATGCTTCTTGTAAATTTAGTTTTCCATTTAAATAGCTTTTACTGTTTGTCAAAAAAAAAAAAAAAAAAAAAAAAACGAAAAGTCAAACCTGAAAAAAAATTAAAATATTGTATATATGTAAACATTTAAATACTCGTATATCATATTGTGGCTGGGTTTTTAAGCGTTTGGTTTCGAGCTCGAAAAAAAAATCAAAGTTGGATTCTCCGTACGGACCACTTACAATGAAATAATCCTAAAAGTAAATGGGAAGCATTGTCTTATCGAGTCAAATAAAAATTGTATATATCTTTGCAATTGTCATGTGTTTTGTTTTTGACAATTAAAAGCTAAACGCTTAAAAAACCTCCGTTCTATACTCTTATTGCAATATGGGCATACATCCTTTGTGGATGGTGAAAAAACTTTATTGATAATTGCTTCCATATACCAATATATTTTTAGCATAAGAACTTTTTTTTTTATTTCAACTGAATATTTATATTTTTAACATATTAATACTAGGCTAAGTTTCTTTCATATCTACATGTGTAGACTCGTCTAAGTATTTTTTTAATTAGGCCTTAAATCAATTTGCTGCCCCCCTTCTTTTTTCTTAAATAAATTTGAAACGCGATTCGTTTTAACTTTATTTTCAGAGTCAGAGAGAAGGTAAACCACAAACAAAGATACTTAAGAGAAAGCAGTACATTTTCGGTTTAAGAATTTTTGTAGATGTATAATACAGATGTTTGATTAATAAAAACACATCTGGTTCGTTCACTAGTTTATTGAAGACTGGCCTCTTCTTCGATATAAGAACATATATATGTACAAAAATATGGTATAAGAGTTTTATATATATCAGCATACTAATACACATACGAGTATATTATACATTATACAACATCTCCCTTTGCAGATATATTATTGGGTCATATGAAAAGTCTCCGCGGTTTTTTGTCGCTAGATGGTGTTGGTGTCCATTTATCTGAAAACGCTAATCTGATTGTGTCAAATGAACACGAATTCGAAAGGTGACATATCAGGCTACATTTTTTTATGAACACAGCTGTGTAATTCGTTGCTCGTGTTAAAAGTTATACTGATTTGAATATGAGTGAAATATCTAAAGAAAAACGCTAGTGATTCTTTTTTACTATAAAAAAGGGAAAAACACTGCAAAAATATGCCGAACAAATTGTAAAGTTTAAGGTGAAAGTGCTGTAAGTGAACGCCGGATCCAGTCTGTTCGGCCTGTCAATAAAAAAGTCGATGAAATTTTGCAACTGATGCAGCAAAACCGGCATGAAAGCTGTCTGGAGATAGCGGAGGCATTAAACATCAACCGTATGACAGTTTGAAATCATCTAAAACGAGCAGGCTACTCAAACAGGCTTAATGTGTGGGTGCCACATAAATTAACGAAAATAAATTTAACTGACCGAGTAAACATCAGTGAAATGCTGCTGAAACAACGAAATGGAATTATTTTTGAAGCGATTCATTACGGGCGATGAAAAATGGATTAAATACGAGAATATCCAAAGCAAGCGATCATAGTCAAGGACCGGTGACCTACCGCAAACGACTTCGAAGCCTGTATTGATGGCAAACAAGGTTATGTTGAGTGTTTGGTGGGACTGGAAGGAAATTGTTTATTATGAGCTACTAGAACGTGGCGAAAAGGTCAATTCGATCCTATACTGTGCACAATTCGACAGTTGAATTGAAATAAATGAAGTTGTCAAGAAAGAACTACCAATTCTGGCCAACAGAAAGGGAGTTATCTTCAATCATGCAATGCTACGCCACAAACATCTTTGATGACCCGGAACAAATCGACGGAACTTGGTTGGAAAGTTTTGATGCTTGCACCGTATATCCCGGACCTTGCACCCTCTGACTACAATTGGTTTCGGTTTTTGCAAAACTTGGTCAAGTTTTTCGCTGATAAACTACAGAAGTTCTACACCGATGGAATTATGAATCTACCCCGAAAATGGCAAAAGGTTATAAATAATTAATCTATAAAAAATAACTTCAAATTAAAAAAGCCAGAAACTTGTTCTTTTATTATTTGTTTCAACATAGTTATTGGTGTTATTACAATGGTTTTTGAAAAAAATACTTTCAAACTCAAAATTTATCAAAAAAAGTTACTGTTTTTTATTCAAAGTTTTTATTCAAAGAAATTTAGTACTGAATTGGCTTTAATTATTTGATGCTGACATTGGATATATAGTATAAATTCAAAGTTTCTTTAAATCCAGATTCTTTAAACGCAAAAGATACTTTGCATACACTCAACCTCGCACCTACACCAAATCCTGCATTGTACCCTAGCAAGGGAGTTACAGGGGGCAGCATGCCCCCAATACATACCTCACTGTACTAGCACTGTATTTTTGTAATCAAGCTTACATAAATATCAAAAAATAATAAAAATTGAATAAAAAAGTAGTTTTGGTAATTTAAATTTTTTTTTTTTTAAATTAAAATACATAAAACTATCTAGTTTTCAGTTTTCTATTAAGAATTTGTAGGGACATTAAATAATTAAAGCCAATTCACAAGTTTGAATAAAAAAAACAGTAACATTTTTTTGTTATAAATTTTGAATTTGAAAGTATTTTAGTTCAAAAACTATTAACACAAATAACTAGATAAGAATGAAGGATTAAAAAACAGGTTTCTGGCTTCCGGAAAACACATAACTTTTGTATTGTCAGTGTTGCCGTTATTTTTTAATATTTTGTTTTTATTTTAAGTAATTTTTTTTTTTAGAAAATTTCCTCTATCTCCTAAACGGAGCGAGATAGACCACTCCACCCCCTCCCATAATAAAAAAATTCTTGTTTTTGACCCCTCAAGATAATTTTTTTTTGCGCCAAAGTTATCGTATTCGTGCCAATTCAAGTTATATATAGAAGAAAAGTAAGAATTTTTTTTTCAATACTAATATAATATACTAATGCTAGTTGCAATCAGAATGAGTTTGATTTGCTTTCCATAGTAAGTTGGAACAAAATAGTTATTCGCGGATGGTTTTGGAGAACACATAGTTTTCTTTTGAGTACCCGATGTTTCTTCCGATGATTGATTGTTTTGTTTATTATAGTCATTCTCTTCAGCGTTTACATCGATAGGAGATTCAAAAATGTGCTGACGAGATCGCCTAACCGCATAAGATCGAGGTTCTCGACAAAAAGATAAAATTGTACCCGGAAACCATTCTGAATTTAAAATTTTCTTGTAAAATATACGCTCACCTATGTTACATTCAATGGTTTTAGTGCTTTTGTGCCTTGGTTAAAATAAGATTCTACTTTCTTTTGTTTTTATTTCGCAAGCTTTTCATAATTCTTCACGTCAACTAATTGGGCCTTAAGAGTGTCTTGAATAGCGGAAAGCTTTTTTCGTCGTCTTCGCGGCATTAAAAGCTCTGACAGGAAACTCATATTTCCTTTTTGAGCGGTTCTATAAAGCAAAACTGCGACGTAAGGATCAGAACCTGTTTTCTCACTTTAAACAAATAACTTTTTATTGGTTTGGATAGATCTTTCAACAAGTCCATTAGAGCGAGCCAGATATGGACTTGACATTAAGTGGTCAAGTTAATGGTGTACCCATTCCAAAACAAATTTTTTTAATTTTTTCGGAGCTGAATGGTGGACCATTATCACTTATCATAACCTTTGGTATACCATGGCGGGAAAAAATTTGTTAGTTGGGTGATAGCAAAGCGACTTGACTTTCTAGAGACAGGCCAACCATCTTGATGGTATTTTTTAACTAAGCAGAGAACTTTATCATTTAAAGCCGCACAACGATGTTTTTTTGGATTATACACTAATTCTAAATCGTAGGACTGAAGCCGAAGTATAAAACTCTGTAGTCGCACCGGTATTTTACAAAGGATGACCAAATAAAGGGACTAAGGGCTTGTGATCCGTCTCGACAACTACGTGTCGACCCCAGGTGTATTGATGAAATTTTGTGCAACCGAAAAGGATTCCGAGAACCTGTTTCTCAACGCAATCGGAGAGCAATCATGAGAAATGACTGCTCCTAGTGCGTTTTTAGATGCGTCGGTAGACAAAGACGGGTCATAGTATGTAAGAACTGGTGCTTTACAGACAAGATTTTTCAGATTCTCGAATTCTTTATCATATTAGAAGACCAATGCCTTAAAACTTCTTATCTCAAGGGTTGACACAGATTTGAAGTTTACGTAGACAAATTTTTAATAAATGATCCTAATTAATTGACTATTCCTAAAAATCTTTGAAGGTCGGACACATTTTCGGGACGTAGCATTTCGCAAATGACTTTTAATTTATTTTCGTCATTTTAGAGAAATTTCTTCTTAGATAAGTTAAAATTAAGCCCTATTGACTTTGCAATCGCAAGCATGTTCTTAAGTGTTTTATTATGCTCTTCTGTGGTCGATCCCAATACTAGAAAGTCGCCCATGTACATGTATATATGTACATGTATAAAAAAAAACATTTTTAATATTTTTAAAGTTTTCTTCCATTTCGGATTGGAAGATTTCGGGCGCTACATTAATGCCATATGATAGTCTTAAAAATCGGTATCTTCTTAAGGAGTCATAAAATTGCATAGTTTTGAAGACTCTTCATCAAGTGGTAGAACCTAGAAGGCTGAATTAGCATCAAGAATGGTATTGAATATTCACCAGGAATGTAGAGAAAGATTGGAATCGATATAACCAAAAACGAAAGACCTCGTGCTTCGATAATAATCCAATATTAAGTGTCTTTTATTCAAATGTGAATTCAGATGATACCAATGACAGATAAAGAATTTAACGTGTGCGTTACAATAGATTAAATGTGAAAGAACGGTTTTGTTTTGAATATCTAACAGTCTTCCTTTCTTTAAAGTTTGTGTTGATAGGGAATTACTTATTACGTATCCTGCTAGACCTCCTCGCTTCCAGTTGGTTGTTGAGTTCTCCTTTTACTGCTTTTTTTTCCAGTGGAAGTTTGGGTTAAAAATGAGGCACTAGTGCGAAGGAGTTGGTTTTGCTTGAAGTGCCGGTTCTTGTAAGTCGGTTGGTGAGCTTGTGAATAATGTTGTTAGACTTTAAAAAATCTTAAAACTCTTTCGAAATAAAGTTGGTCCCGTTGTCAGACACAACAGTCTGAGGTATATTGAATCTCGCAAAATGTTTCCTCATCGCGCGTATGGTGTAAAAACCAGTGATCCGATTAATAAGAAAACTTCTAACCACTTCATCTTTGCATCCACCACTATAAGGAAGTATCCATCCATGAATAGTCAGCGTTACCGTCTATATGTAACGGTTTCACGGTTGAGAAGGAATTTTCCAGGGATGCGATGACATCTTTGGTGGTTCCTCCAGAGCTTTAGCACATTCCCGACAGCGTTTCACCAAATTTTCGAAATCGCTATCGATTCCTATCCAATAGCAGTAACTTATAGCCAAAGATTTCATTTTGACGATACGGATGTGCGCTTTATGTAACTCGTTAAAAACTCGTCTCTGTATCGAATGGGGAATTATAATTCGTAATCCCCTGTAAATTTTATTTGCTTGTAAGATGTGTTCTTCAAATTGGCTCAGCTCTGTAAAAGGATCCAAAGAGAAGCCAACTCTTTGTTGCGTTTTGTTTCTTTGGCTATCTCCGAATTTGTTAGAGGCAAGTGCTCATCCCAGAGTTGAAATATTTCGTATGATTCGCCGTCACTCCTGTAATCTTAAGATGTTATGGATTTCTGGAAAGAAAATCCGTATTTACTTTGTCTTTCGAATTCTTATAGTGAATATTATAGTCAAATCCGCTAAGAAACTGTGCGTATTGCAACAATCGCTGCACTGTAAGTAAAGGCAAATTTTTGTTAGGGTGAAATATTGTAGTTAATGGCCAATTATCGGTGATGTGTATAAATTCATGGCCAGAGCAGTAGTTAAAAAATTTATGTAACCCCTAATAAATTCCCACGGGTTTTTGTCTAACTGGCTATAGTTGACTTCCGATATCGATAATTTTCTGGATTCATACGCAATATGACGCTCTCTATCATTCGTACGATGTGATAAAATCGTTGACAACCCAACAGGAGATACATCCGTCGCCAAAATTAGTGTAAGGTCTTCATCGAAGGGTATTAACAACTTGTAGCTCATCATCTCTTTTTTTATAACTTGAAATGCTTGTTGGCAATTACCACCCCAATTGAATTTTTGTTCCCTTCTCAGAAGAAAGTTTAGTGGGTTGAGAGGTCCGGAAGGAATTTGTGGTAATAGTTAACCACTTCCAGGAAATGACGTAGCTAATTTATTCTACATCCAAAGGAGGTTGAATTTTCGAAATCGCTTCAACTTTCTCACAAGTCTTACGCAATATTTCCTTGTCGATTTTGTGGCCAATGTAAGTGAAACTCCTTTCAAATAATTTAAACTTTGATTTTTTTAAATGCAAATCGAACATCTGTAACTTCTTAAGTAATTTCATGCATTTTTGAAAAAGCTCAGATATCGATCTAGCAACTACGATTATATCATCGATAAAATATGCTGTACATTCAAGGTCATTTCTGATATTCTCATCCATAAACCTTTGCCATATGCTTGTCGCAGTTTTCTAACCAAACATAAATTTATTAACTTTGTAAAGACCTTTAATCGTACTTTTTCTCTGTAAGAGTGAGCTATCCTCTGTCATTGTGAGATGCAAATAGGCCTTATGTAATATAAAGGTACAGTAATATTCACCACCCTTTAATTTTTCAAACAAATCTTCGATTTTATGAGTTGGGTAAGCATCGTTCACTAAATAATTATTGAGTGTAGCCTTATAGTCAACAAATAATCGAATGCGTTTGTTCGCTTTGATAACGGGAACTACCGGAGTTCCCCAATCGGAGTGTGAAATTTTTTCAGTAACACCACATTTTTCTAATCTATCTTACCCGCGTTCAATTAAAGGGCGAATTTACTGTTAATAACTTGAGTTTATGCACGTATTCAAGTCTCATAATGGTATCGAATTTCCCTTTGACTATGCATACATAAATCACAGTTTACGACCTGGTTATTACATTGAACTTGTGTATACTTCTGATCTACCATAGGCAGGAAATACTTTATTATATATTTTAAGAATACATTTTATAGGCAATATTTTAGCCTTGGGCCAATGCATCTTAAACGTTTCGTAATTTGTGACAGAAATCGCTGCCCCGGTATCCAATTCCATTCACAAGGGCTTTCCATTAATTCTCAATGTAGCATAGTACCTACCCCGGCCAGTACCTACCCAAACGAAATTTGGGTGCAATTGAATTAATCTCATGCATGTTCTCAGCAGAAGCAGCCGCCTGGGAAATTTCTATCGTATTTGTCTCTTTGGTCACTGATTTCAATTTCATATAAACGAAAGAAACATGGCCTTTTCTACGACAAATAGTACATTGTAGGTTATTTGGTTTTCAATTGTTGGCCATGTGATTTTGTTTGCCGCATCTGTAACAAATCATTTTATTTTTTTTTTTTTTTGTTTGTATTTCTGATATTATTATCTTTATTTAAATTTGTAATAGATGTGCAGTCTATCTTCTTATGTGTCATCGCTTGGAATTGGAGCTGGTGAACATTGTGCATTGAACGGCTTTCTAGTTTTGATGCTACCATTGCTAAAGCACTCTGCACAGTTTTCTCCAGATGTGTGTTTAGTGTAGATTTCTTGCAAAATTTACATTTAAAGTTACAGTACACGCTCAATTTTCGTAAGTCTGCCAAATAGTTGGCCATGGCCTCTCCTTCATGTTGTAACCTAAGCAAAAATTTGTGTTGTTCAGTTATTTCATTCGGCCTGGGACTAAGATGATCATTGAGTTTTTTTTTTAATTGGGTGTATGTCTTCGTTTAGTTTTTCTGGTGCTGTTAAATTCGATAGTAATGGATAGTATTTAGCACCCATACAATTGATCAATACTTGCTTTTGTTTTGTTTTATCCGTAATGTTTTTCAAGGCCAAGTAATTTTTTAATCTTTTGGTATTACTTGGAAATGGTTCCTTGTTTTCATTGAACTGGTAAAAACGTAAGTTGGGAGGACTTGGTGAACCGGTAGCGCCATGGTTAAGGTTTGTATAATCTGCTCCCTAGCTTCGGCCATTATAATTAAAAAAAAATATATATAAATTCTCTTCGCCAATATCGGTTATTAACCAGGAATTAAAGAAAGATCGGAATCTATTGTATATAACCAAAAAAGAAAGACCTCGTGCTTCGATAATAATCCAATGTGAAGTGTCTTTTATTTCAATGTCCATTCAGATGATACCAATGACAGATAAAGAATTTAACGTGTGCGTTACACTAGATTTAGTGAAAAAATGGTCTTGTCTTCAATATCTAACAAATGGAATAAAATTTCGCATTAGCAGCGCGAGTTTTGCATTCAACAATGTTCGGGAATTTAAAGTGAAATCTTAGCAAAGGCTTATTTAAATTTCGAGGATCAAGGCACAATTACAGTTTCGTTAGATTTTTGAACTAACACAGTAGAACTTACCCCTTCAGTTGGCTCCTCGGCTTTACCAATTCCACCTTTACTTATCTTGCATTCTTTTGAGCTTACCTTGAAGTGCCTTCATTAAACTAAATGGTATTCCCCTAGAAAAATCGATTACTGGTTCGACATCGGGTCTCAACTTTAAATTAACTTTCTTCTTTAAGCAGCCAAGGTCATTGAACAAATTTTTGAAATAACTTAGAGATCCTATTTTTTCGTTACTTAAAAAAACAAATTATTTTCACTTTTACCTGCTTTAAAATTTAACTAACTTACACGTCTAATTAAATTCATATCGATACAGGTTGGTTATCTTAATACTGTTTGACAATCAATCTTAGATATATTAAAGATTATGACACATTCTCTGTTCTTGTAAACATATGTGATTTCATTTTGTTCAATAATTAGAAGATGTTCTTTACTAAATGTAAGACTGCTGCTCGTTGTAGGCTAAATATTACAGCCATTTAATTCAAGTAGACTGAATGTTTTATTTGACATCACGTTGTCTAATGCGCCAGTATCCAATTGACATTTGAGATTTGTACCGTTAGCATAATTTTTTTTTTCACACTTGTTGCAAGTGTTACTCCTGAAACAGCACATCTGTATTTGTGACGTCTGAGACGGTTGTTTAGGAAATTGAGATGACTGTATTACTCTACTGCTTGATGGTAGGATTAGTGGTATGCGTGTGACTGCCGCTGGGGCTGGTGATATATATATTTTTTAGCTTTACCGTATTGTATATGACTACTGTGAGACTTCGAAGCGTTATGTTTGTTGAGAGCACATATGACTGTAGTGTTTTGTTGTAGAAGCTGTTGCGATATTTGATATATGTGTTACTCTTGAAACAGCACACCTGTATTTGTGCGGACAAAGATTTGAGTTGTCGGCTGGAAAATTGTGACGTGACGTCTGAGACGGTTGTTTAGGAAATCGAGATGACTGTATTACTCTACTGCTTGATGGTTGGATTAGTGGTATGCGTATGCTGGGACTGGTGATATATATTTTTTTTAGCTTTACCGTATTGTATATGACTACTGTGAGACTTCGAAGCGTTATGTTTGTTGAGAGCATATATAACTGTAGTGTTTTATTGTAAAAATTGTTGCGATATATGATATATGTGATATATAGTATGAGTAGATACTTTCGTCCAGGTTTTGTGAGCTTAAAAAAAGTGGTGTCTCTCCATAGCTATGTTTTTTCTTGTCAAAAAGTTATCATCGAATTTTTCGATTAGATCTTCATACTTCACTTGGCCCAAGTCTAAGTTGAAAGAACTTAATATTTTAAATAATTCTGTGCCCATGTGATGTAGTAGAAAAACGACTTTGCGCGAACCTTTAAACTGATTAAACCAGTGCCTGTGGTTGTAGCCAAATTTGTGCTTTTAAGATTGATGATTGGAATTGACGAAGAGAAGCTTTGGAAAGGTCCAGCACTACTTTGATCAGTTATTGCACTTCGTAGTGTAGTCTCTTTGTTGGCGCTTGTAGTCATTATAGGGTTACATCTGACAACATGTTTAATTTGTAAAAATACATCTGTTTCGTTCACTAGTTTATTATAGACTGGCTCTTCTTCGATATAAGAATATCTACATGGTATAAGAGTGTTATATACTAGTACAGATACGTGTATATAATACATCATACAACTACATGATGGGTTGCTAAACATTGGAGACTACTGGCGTGAAAAGATACTTTGACAAAACATGGAGTGTTATTTAAGGAAACAACGAACACGCAAGACATCTACGGACCTTGCCGCTACCATGATGTGTCTAGAGCTCACATGCCATACTCAAAAGAGATATACAATATCCGGAGGAGAGCCCATCAACTAGCTCTCCTCTCTTTAAATGCAATAGGAGGCTAGATTTAAAATAGTTTTAAATAAGTTTTCATTTGTTCATATCAACGGGAGGATATTCGATATTGTCGGGAAGGATGAATCTAAGCTCGTTTGCTTAAAAAAAAATCAACTCAACTAACATTAAGAGAAGGCATGGAAAAAATATAACAGCAGCTGGCCATTTTCAGTAGCAAAATTTCATCCCATTTCGACGAGCTACAAGCCTCTGGAGTAACCTGTGGACGGTGGTCAAAAGGATGAGGTAAATGTAGAAGGCAGCGTCCTTCATTAGGTTGCATTTTGTATTGCTTAAAATGACTGAATGTATTTATCACCGTCGTATATTCAGCCACGAGGGTGAAGGATCCTGAGTTTAATACAAAACATCACGTTTCCGAATGCTATGAAACCTTTTCGAGTGGAAAAAAAGGAATAAAGGTCTAACAATTTCAACAAAGCTGAACTTTTTTAAATCAAAATTCGAAATTGATGTCAACAGTTGCCGTAAAGTCTTCTTCAACACCTTCAAGGCAAACAACCCAACCTGAACGTGTTTTCAGTGCTATCAATCTGAGAAATAACCATGAAAAGATTAAAACTGATTACTGGATTCAACAAATACCGCAAAGATACTAACTTAAAATTTAGTATAAAAAATAGCAATTTAAAATCCACTTAATTAAAAAAAAACAGAACAATGCTAATAATATGTATAACAATATACCGATTCTTAAGTCAAATTCTAAGCCTAACTAAAAACTAGCTTCTAATAAACAAGCTCCTGATCCCAACAGTGACATTTCCTTTCTTCACTTTTCCTGCACTTCATTATTCTGCCAGTCGCTTATACACAACACATTTTATCACCGCGTCCAACCTAACTCCCAAACGTGTATCTCTTAATTTTGATCTCCTTGATCTTCTTCAAAACTCAAACAAAAACTGTTTACACTAACTTTGTTCTTGCACAAGTTGAATTTTTTAAGCTTTTAGGCCGGAATCCTCACCGAAAATCCGCCATTTTGTCAAATACGTGACGAATCGAGTCGTCACGGTCTTCCACGCCAAACTTCCACCCAATATCTCTCGACCTTCTCTATTAAATTCCATGTTTCCTTCAAAGTCAAAATTAATAAAGCACTTAACCGTTTCAGGAGAGAACGGCCGGTTCATTTTTTCTCGATTAAAGATCGCAGATTGTATGATAATGCTCGTTTGCCAAACGATTCTGGACAAAAATGACAAAGCCGTTTGACAGAAGTCACGCGTGATCTGTCGAAAAAAGGCTAATGAAAATCCAACCTCACGATGAATCACACCTTTTCTCGCTTATCTACATTATAAGCCTACCTCTGTCTGTATCAAGCTTATGACGAGAACAATGCAATGGTTTCCGTTTTGCAAGAAGCCGTCGTCACTAATCATAATGCTCTGCGGAAAATTTTTATACGTTTTCATGATCAATTAGATTTGACTCCTGATGATGTGTCTAATGAACTCTTTTCTTTTGCGTCTCACGTAAGTTTCAAACGCTTACGGCACCTTCACAAAACACGGTCTAGTTTTCAAAACTCAATTTGTTGCCGAAACCTGCCAAATGTCTGTCTCTTTATTATCAACACGTAGGAGGATTACGAACTAAGATTTCTGCTGTATATAATATCTTAATTCGCGGATTCTGCCCTACGATATTTTTGCCCTTACAGAAACCAATCTCACCCCCAATATTGAGAATAATGAAATATTTTCCCAAGACTTATATAAAAAGGAGAATTTATATAGTCGTTGTATACTTCTGCTATACACTCTTGTCTAGAGCCTAGGCCCTTTACATAATTGTCCACTACATTTTTTTAATGGTTTTGCGATAGAATTCCTATTTGAAAGAGCAACCTATATATTTATTGCTGCTGTATTCGCTCTTCTCAACCAATTCAAGATTACCAACTAGCTGTCGATGCAATTTTATTTTTAATGCTACTGACCCCAACGACGTTATTTTTTTAGGTGATTTTAATCTACCTAAGCTTATAGGGGTCCATACTGACTTGACCTGCTTTAGTGTATCATATCCCACCTCTGATAAAGAAAATCTTTTCATCGACTACCTTACTGAATCTGGTCTGTATAAATTAAGTGGTGTCACCAATAACATTGGTAGACAACTCGACATGGTCTTCACAACAGATACATATAACTGTGTCGTTTTAGAAAGAATACATCTTCTCTCTAAATTGGATAATAACAATCCTCTCCTTTTCATTTTCGTATGTCAATGGTCTAAATCTTTTTCCTATGAGTATTCTTACAGAGCAAAATACGCCAAACTGAACAACCTCCAAAGCGAATCACCCGTCTCGCTATGAATGCTCATCAGTATACACTCAAGAAAACTGTCGGACGTACTCTAAAATATCGTGATCCGTTCCTAAGCCATACAACTCGCTTATGGAATACACTGGGTATTCTGAGTATTCTATCTCTTTATTTCCGAGTCTTTATAATCTTCATTCACCGAAAAGTGAAACAGCATCAGGCTGTTTAATCGAAAATGCGTGCTTTTGGGATCGATGAATCTCTTCTTTAATGGATTAGAAATTACCTTTCGGAATGTTCTATTGTTGTCTTGGATGGTTTCAAATCTGATATTCACAAAATATATGCTGGTGTACCCCAAGTCACCGTTCTGTCTTCAAAACTCTTTTTAATCTTCATCAATGATCTCTTGTCTGCGACTTTTAATCCAATAAATATATTCAATTGCTGATGACAGTACACCCGAATTCTGTCTCTGCTTTTTGACTGTAGAATAGGAATGGCAGCGTATGTTGTGCTCCATAAATTCCTATATTAGCAGCATAAAAAATTGGGGATGCTGCCTGCTGCCGTTAAAGCGAATTTTTTTGGAATAAAAATGTTGGGGCCATTTTTGGGGCAAGTTTTACTTTGTTGGGGCCACTTGTTTTTTCCGTAATCAATCAAATAATCGAATAAAACAGTAGATGGTGGCGATCGGCTGATGGTTGGCTCACTGGCTGTCAAGCTAACCTACCTGTGATCAAATCCCGGTAGGAGACAACAGCAATTTTTAAAATCGTCATCACCCTTTGTAAATTCCAGAAAAAAATAACAGTAAACTATTTGATCTTTATCGCTGAGTTAAATGTGAGACAGTTAAAGGGAGAGACAGCCAGCATATGCTACCGTCAGTCGATTTGATGGGTTGAATTTTTCAATGAATGCGTTCAGCAAAATTAGCATATAGATAAGAGTAAATATCAATTACTTCAAAATTATCGATTTATAAAATAAAATTATGCTTTTTAATGCTGGACAAAATTATAGTTTGTGTTTTGAGATTTTGGGGCAAGGGGCAAGGGGCCAGAATAAAAATCTTTTGGTCAAATGACCCAGTTGGGCACTTAAGCATAACATTGTTCAGCGATAATTTACGTTGGAATAACCACATATTCGGTGTCGTCAAAATTGCTGCGAAATGTCTAGGTTTCCTCAGCGATGTATGAAATATTTTATCCCCTCTGATCAATATATAAGTAATTTACCGCACAAAAATAAAGTACAATGGCCACATCTGCTCGTGTGCACCCAAAACATCTCTGCAGCTGCTATATAGCATTTAAAACCTTGCGATAAAACTTATAGGTGATATGAATATCAGTCAGACAATGAACAGCCCCGAATACCGACTTAATGTCCCGTGTCTCAATCTGCTTTATCGCTATTTTCGCCACCAGTGCTCAACAGAAACTTTTAACCGTAACACCCGTTTCGCTATGAATGCTCATGAGCACTCTCTTAAACCCACTTTCGGACGCACTCTAAAATATAGTGACACATTCCTAAGCTGTAGAAGTCGCTTATGGAATGCTCTGGCAAGCTCTTTATTTCCTAGTCATTATAGCCTTCAAAAATGTAAAACCAACGTTCATCTCTTTTTCTCCCTGATTTTCCTTCGCCCGCACTGTGTGCAAGCATTTTATATATATAAAATTATATTAAAAAATAAAAAAAAACCTTAAGGAGTAATACGCCGTTAGAATTTTCGAAAAATAGACTTTTATTATATTCATAATATACATATATCTGACCTTATACCCTGAAAATTTCAATTCGATCGGATAAGTACAGTACTTTCTGGAATAAACGCATATTTGTAAGGACGCCTCGGACTAGAAGGCGGAGCATAAATCGGAATAGCAGATGCTCTTTTCCTTCCACGCAAGAGGAAAGAATGGTTCGTAGAAAACATCAATTGGAGGTACTAGAAGCTGCTGATGCTACGGAGTATCCATCTTATAGCCCTGGGGTAGATGACTCCATATAAGTAAAAAGAAATTATCTATATGTCAACTTCTTCCGAAACTTTAAACACGTTTTTCTCAAAACTAAGTTTTCGAAGTCGGTGATCAAGTTTTCTAAAAAATGGCTCAACTGATCGGTCTGAAATTTTAATACAACCCTCTCAGATATATTCCTCAGGTATTGATCAAAAAAATGAAATTGCGGATAATTATTTCTTTTTTTTTTAAACAATTTTACGTAGCAATTTTGGTCGAAAACTCGAATTTTTTTTTTTTAACGAAGCCGCTATCTTTTTAAAAGCCAAAACTTTGATTTTTCCTTCTATTTACACGTAGTTCTATATATCCACTAAAAGAATATTTCAGGTTTATTGATTTCAGATGAATTAAACCGGAGTTATCGTGATCACCCCCGAACACCTTTTTTTGGAGGACCTTCAGGAGATCGTCTGCAGGAGCACACCAGATCGATATTTTTACAAATCATTTGTTTCGTTATAAACTTAGATGTTGCCACTAAATGTACCTTTACTGTTTTTTTTTTTTTTTTTTTTTTGTAAAATAAAAACCCTTTAAGAAAAAAAAAAATCATAAAAACGTTTTTTTTTTCGTCCTCGGTACTGCGTATAACCTCTTAACTTTTTATACGATAATTTTTACCTTCATACCTTACAGTAAATAATGCCCTCACATCCTTTTGCATCGACATTTTCAAATATCTTTCCAAATGTGTACCTTTTTCACCCAAAAAGAACCCCTCACCTGCGCCACTTTATAACAAGAGAAATAAACTCTGGTGTACTTAATATCGTGTTCCGAACCTGATTTTTCGTACTGCCAGCCTGCCCAAATAATTTTCTTCATACTTTGCCAAACTATCCATGACTACTTATTATTTAATCCAAGTGAGCCACATACTCATTTCCGACATCAAACGATTCTTTCAGTTTATCAAAAGTTAAAGCAAATTGGATAAATATCTATCATCCGAATTTTGTTGATAGTCCTCGGGCGATCCTCAAATTATTGCAAATCCCTTCGTACTTTTTTTAAGCCAAGCGTTCGTCATCCATTCCCAAGAGACAGACCACTTTTACTTTTCCTACTTAAGTAGCTACCCACAAACAACTTTGGAATCTGTGGCTAAACTTTAGAGCAAGTTTCAGATAAAATAATAAATCTCAAAGATGATTATTCTGCTGGTACTAATGATCTATATTTTTAAAGAAATGTGTAATGCACCTAGCCCAATCTCTTATAGCTCTTTTTAAGCTTTTTCTCACCCAGAGGAGGAGAAGAGGATTGTTCCCTCAACCTGGAAAAGATATTTTATTATTCCTCTAAATAAAAGAGTCGCAAAAACGATATTATCAACTATTGACCAATTGCTAAGCTATCCTGCATACTTAAGCTTTTTGGGAGCATTATACCTATATGGCAAAATACTTTTCCAATGTAAATCTATTGTTTCCAAAAACCAGCACAGATTTTTCAAAGCTAGATCTAGAATCACCAACCTAATGGAATTCGGTGGAAATGAAGTTGATGTGATTGCCACCTATTTCGAAAAACCCTTTGATTTGATTTTCTTATGATATAATCCTTCAAAAATTAAAGGCACTTGGTTTTCAAAAAGGGTTTATAGCGTGGGTTCAATTTCTGACCCAATTATTATTCTGCTGATATTCTGATGAGGATTGCATCATTAAAAATACATACATATGTATCTGTTTACGCAGATTATACTAAAATCTTTAGTCATACATAATCTTCCTTAGACTGTCTAACACTGAAGGAAGATCTAGATAGATTTTGTACTTGGTGTCAGAAAATTTTCCTTGAGCTTGACGTCAATAAGTGTCTTATTGTATATGCTGTACTAATTTACCTTCCTGCTATCTGATCTTTGATTTTGTATAGAGTTGTTTATGTAAAGGAATAAACATTGCACTAAGCTAAGTGATTTAACAAACATATCGTGTTCAGAAAAGCTCATTCCTGTCTGTTTGTTGTAATAAATACGCGCCTAACTCAGTAGCGTGCATTGTGCCACGAAAAGTCTTTACTATTGTGTTTGTGTTATACATCTTCATATTTATTTATTACCGTGCATTAACAAGTAAGTAAGTGATACATTTTCTCGATATCTGCTGTAAAGGTGATCTTGTTTATTCACAGCGTTGTAGACTACTCGCAGCTAAGTGGTTGTGCTCGATTCCTTGAAGACAGCATGATGTGGCACAACATAATGGAAAGGCGGTTTAGGTCTGGGGCTCTGGGTGATGTTCACTTCCTCCATCTGGTTGAGTTGTAAGTATTCCCGTATACATTTATTGTAGTCCTTGTAAAGTGTTGTGTTGGTAAGCAGTCTTTTTTCTTGCCTATAGAACATACTTGGGCTATTCTTCTGGGTTGAAATGCATGCTGGACACTGGCTCCTTTTTAAAGGAGGTGCAACTACAAAAAGTCCTCCCGGCAACCGCTTGACATTTTCTAGAAAATGTTCCTCCCAAGCAGTTTCTTCTTCATTTAAGGCCTTGTCGGATGGTAATTCCTCAATCTCCCAAAATTTTCTTGATTGTGTGTCTTTGTCGGGAAATTGAGTAAACATGTGAATTTTGTTTGGTATTTTGAGGAGAAATTTGCTGTCGGTGCAAATGACTCTGCTCCTCTTATAATTTTGGGAAAAACACCTTACAAAATATTTCATTTCCCAAGAGTAAGTCGATACTGTTTACTGGTAGGCTCTGCTAATTTTAGACCTTGTAGGTGTGTCCATTTACTTGGGTACAGCTCACGACTCGGCAAAAACGGTTTTATAGATGTAACCTCGTGTCAAAGTTCTGAAATCTGTGTATTTGGGATCCAGGTTGAGTTCAACAAAGTTTTGATATTAACGGTTTTTAACTTGTCCTAAAACTTGGACATCAAAAAACGTTCTATGGTTTTTCAACCCTAAAAGTTGTGCGGCTGATCATGTGATAAAAGTTCGCAAGCTTATATTGTTGTCACAAGCAGATTTCACCTTGACGATAGCTGTTGCCAATAAAATCTGTGTGTTGGTATGGTCTTTTGTGTGGAAGTAGTTTGTTGATGACTGTTTTTCATCAGAGGGATGAAAAGAAGCTGCATTTGGGTTAATATATCGTGTGTTTGATATTGGTATTTATTCTGTGTGTTTTGGCTTTGGGGTATAAATGTGCTAGTTAGTTAGTGTTATGTATTTGATTAGAGTGAGCGAATGATTGCTGGGAGTTGTAATTGGGTGGTATCTAATTACAAGGGAAGGCTAATTGTGGGTGAGCCTTGTGTAGTTTTGAATTATTGTTGGTGTCGAATTTTCGAATTGGAATATTATAATTTGAATTATATTAAAACTTATGTATAGGATCAACCTTTGTATATAACAATATATGTATATATTTCTTAAGTGCTAACCTAAACCTATGCAAGCTGGCCATCGCTAGCAAACAGATTGGTCAGCTCTGCCTCATTAGTGAGGCTGGTCCGTACTTGACGGAAACGACGACGAAACATCTACTCCATCATTCAACCACTAAAAATGCTGGTGCTGCCGAACGACATCCCTCTTATCGCGATTCCCCACCGCCCTACTGAACTTGAGACGATCCACACTGCCGTGTGCGACGTCTCTGTTGTAGTTGAGTCGCCTGTCCCCAGCTGTCCTAACGATATGGAAGAATAACGGAACCGCTGATCTATCCTGGATCAACTCTATCTGATCTAGGTAGAGGAATGCTTCCGGTGGAACGAAGCCGTCAGAACGCACACTCTCGTGGTAAAGGTAATTGGGGTAGTAAGCTCCAGATATCAGGTTATTCGTCGAGGTCATTGCTCTTGCAATGTGCCTTCGAGTCAGCTTAATTACGAAGTTGTCCACTCGTATTAGGTTCGCCCTGTTGTAAAGGACTTCATTAGGATAAAATTTCTTATCGAAGTCACGCCGCAAGAGAGTATTAGTGACCTCGATTTTTGGACCTGTTCTGTACGCTATCAAATCGTCTGCGTACGCAATACTATGGGGAAGTGAACCTCTCAAGTCGCCTGCATAAATGTTGAACAGGATCGGCGAATTGACCGCGCCTTGCTGAAGACCATTTTTAATTTGAAATATTCCAACAAAAGTCACATCACCATTCTTCACGATGAACTGTTTGTTGGTTAGCATATTAGAAAGAATGTACAGGAGTGGTTTACTGATCCCCATCCTAGTCAGCTTATAGAAAAGACCCTCTAACCATACGGTGTCGAAGGCCTTCTCCAAGTCAACAAGGCAGGCACCAGTACATTGGTTTTGGCCTTTATTATTTATTTACTTTTTCAAAAACCTTACTGATATTCTGAAGGAGACTTATCGACCGGAGATTCGCCGGATTGGATATATATCCTTTCACTTTTTGGGGATAGGTTGAACCAGCGCGTTTTCCAATGCGCTGGATAATGTGCATTATTCATTGCATTATTAAACAGGGTGGTATAAATGTCCACCGCTTCTAGAGGAAGATGTCGAAGAACGATATTCGGAATGCTATCGGTCCCCACTGATTTCTTAGCCCTGATTGTGTCGAAGATCTCATGGAGTTCTTCCTTCGAAATGAACGGGGGTAGGTCACTGTCTCTGGTAATGACATTATTTGCCATGTTTTCGTCGCTGTTCGCCAGTTCTCTACTTCATTTCGAATGTAGAAGGGTTTCGGGTTTCACCCAGTTCAGTTACGATAATATACCAAATGATGTCATCGCTGATGATAGGGTATTACCCTAGAAGCGGTGGACATTTATACCACCCACTTTAACAATGTGATGATAAAGGGGATAAAGACACATCTAGTCCTGCGAATCTCCGCTCGATCAGTCTTCTTCCAAATATTAGTAAGGTTTTCGAGAATGTGATCAATAGAGTCCTGATAAAGTGGATTGAGGACAATAATATAGTTCCGGATAATCAGTTCGGTTTCAAGGCGCGGCACGATGTAATTCATGCCGCGTCTAAACTGGTTTCAGATATCCAATGAAACAAAGGCAAGAACCAGTGCACTGGTGCCTGCCTGATTGACTTGGAAAAAGCCTTTGATACCGTATGGATAGAGGGACTTTTCTTTAAGTTGGGCAGGTTGGGCATTAGTAAGCCACTGCTGTATATTCTTTTTAATATGCTTACATATAGACAGTGAGTGGGTCAGATAACTTGGGATCTGGCTAGATTAATATCTGTATTTTAACAAACATATAGATGTTGCTCTGGCCAGAGCCAAAGGTGCTTTTGCCCTTACAAAGAGACTGTTTTATAACAGACAACTTGATGCGAGGGTAAAGGTGATCTGCTACATGACCCTTTTCCGGCCCATGCTTGTATTTTGTTGTCCTGTGTGATTTAACGTGAGAGCAAGTCTTTTGGAAAAGATTCGGGAGTTTGAGAGGGCTTGCCGTAGGGCTTGTCTTCGCCTGTAAAGAATACCAGAGTCTGAGTACATGAAATTCTATCCTAACGAGGTCTTGTACAATAGGGCGAACCTAATAAGAGTGGACAATTTTGTTAAGTTGATTCGAAGGCACATTGCAAGAGCAATGACCTCGTCGAATAACCTGATCTCCAGGGCTTACTATTCCTCCACTAGCATTCTTCTACCTAGATAAAAAAGGTCTGTTCCAGAATAGATTAGCAGTGCCGTTAATCTTCCACGTCGCTCGAACAGTTGCAGACAGGCGACTCAACTAAGACAGAGACGTCGCACACGCCAGTGCGGAACGTTTCCGGTTCAGTAGGACAGTAGGGAGTCGCGACATGAGAGATGTTGCTCAGCAGCATCAACAATTTTGGTGGCTTGTTGAAGGAGAGGAATTTACGTCATCAAATTCCTCTAGGATAGCAGGATAGCTCCATGAAGGAGCAGAGTTGGTCAGCCTAATTTTGTAGCCATGTCTGGCGTACATAGCTTTACTACATAGCTTATTGTACTTCACGTCAAATGACAAAATTTAATTATTAGGTTTAACTTAGAGTGTCCGCATTGGGCTAGTAAGTTAGAATATGACAGTTTTTTAAGTAATTTAAGCTCATTTTTAAGCGTTTTTTTGTCCAGCATGTAAGAATTAATGAATTAATAAAAAAAAAAAGTGGTTGACTCGGGACGGGGAGAATCTGGGTTCGAGTCCACAGTAAGAAGTTTACAGAGTTTCTTTTTTTTCAATTTCTTCAGTGTTAAAACTTAAAATAAAAAGTGGTAGTAGTGCCTATGAACAATGGATACCGGTCAGCTGGAGCTCCCGCAGGTGGAACCGGTAACAAATCGAATGACCACTTGAGCATGTGAAATGCAGCAACTGCAATCAACAACTACTAAGGCAGCAGCATCAGTACAAAAAACAGACGATGACATGGAAGTAGAAAAGAGGCGTAAGAAAAACAAAACGTCATCAAAATTGTCCACAAGATGAGGACATTAAAGCGGACGGAAAGAAGTACTCTTATGAGCCTACAGGTATTGAGCGCCGCTACATTGGAGAGGGGTACTCATTTAAAGAGTTGTCAGATACTTATACCTCAGTAGAAGAGGAAGAAGATGATGAGACTCAGCTTGATAAGAGCTCATGGAAAAGAGAGAGAGCTTGCAACAGCAATCTATGAAAGTGTTGCTGATGCAGCAAAATCAAAAGCAATTTCTAATTCAAAAGCAAGCAGAAGCAGGAACAACGACTGGAACAGAACAAGCAACTGCAAAAACAACAAAAACAGCAACAACAGCAACATATACCACACAAAATGCAAAAAGGAGTACAAAAGCGAAATTCACAGCAGCAGTAATAACAACAAAAATAGCAACTTGTGAAAAAGGGGAGGGAAAAAGTGCCTCCCATAAATGTAAGTAATTTAGAGATAAATGATAATATTAGATTATGTAAGCTAGAATTTTTATTTTGAGATATTAAGTTCGAATAAGCACATTTTTATGTGTAGTAAAAGGAGTACAGGAAGGTACGTACCACCCTAGGAATAGCAAATATTGAATATTTTACATATAAATTCCAGAAGATTCTGTTAAAAGGCATCGATCCAACTATAAAGCTCGAAGAAGAGCTAAAATGTTTTGAAAGTAAAGACATTAAGTTCGTGGGGTCAAGCCGTTTACCATAACCGCGGCAAGGGATTGCAACCGTAAATTACCATTTTTCTTATTACAATTAACTCCCAACAGCAAAATCGATAGTCTACGAAAAATCAAATTCCTGATTATCATGCTGTGAGTTGGGAAAAATTAAGGAGGCAATGTAAGCGCTGCTAGAGGTTCAGGCATACCGCAGCTAATTGAAATATACAATATATATGCGTTAAGTGCGATAAGGACCACAAATATCGAAAATGTCCTCTAGGCAACGATAGAGTAGTGGATAGGGGTCAACTCTTTTGCGTACTCTGCAGGAACTTGCCAATTTCAGTGGTTGTCCTAGGTTCCAGGAGCTGAAAGAGAAAGTATAGGCTCGAAACAGATCATCGAGAAGATAAGTGTCAAAAGAGTCGTGCTTTCTATAATTTTGTGGTATCCAATGTTTTATTTGAACAATGGAATTGGATTTGAAAGCGATTCTTCTGTCCCTACATGGAAAAATCGATAATTTTCAGAACCAATGTGTATTTAACAAGCGGCTTGAATTGATGTCATTTTCATTCGACCATTCGACTCTGTTTGACAAGTGTGTCACGCCGATGCAGACATTAGCAACATTAAATTAGGTTAATTTGAAGATCATTGCGTTAAACCTTAACTCACTAATCAGGATCGAGAGACGGGCCAACCTACAAAATCTGCTGTGAGTGCACAGATGTGCTTTTGGTAAGCGAAACTAAACTTAACTAGAACCAGAAAATTGGCTACAGTGACTAAAATATATATAGAAGGGACCGTCACACTCCTCACGAGGGGTGGAGCTGGTATCTTAATACGCAAGTCACGCGCCATAGGGTCATATATAGCGGGGATTTAATGAGGTTCCGGCTGTTGGAAGCTAGCATCGTATGCATTCCCCTTCATAGTCGTAGGCGAGTGCACGTGGTGTCGCTTTATGCACCTGAATCGCCAAATCCCATTCAATTTATAACTGAGCTCGAACGACGTTGCCTTTAGCTGCAATGGGAAGAGAATTATCAGGGCGTGGAGAAATAATTCGCAAAACACTAGGGTCAACCATTTATATAACTGGTGGGGTCAAAATATGATTGAGTACAGATTTGAACTCTACGCGACAAATATCGCACAAGTGACCACCTGATGCGAGAGGCTACGATTGCTCACCACCCCAATTATAGATATACTAGGTTAAGTAGCATAGGGTTATAGTTTTAAGTTTTATATAAAATTCGTAATATATGGCATCTAAATTTCTCTAACAATTTTCTTATAAATTTCATATTATTGAATAATTAATAGATAAGATTAATAATTTCTAAGATCGAAAGGCAAACTTTGAATATTGTTAGAGAAAACTTTATGCCACAAATTTTAAAACGAACAGAATTTACTTCATTCGCCGCTACGTCACCTACCTTACAGAAGCTGAACTAATAAATGACTAGCTGACTCTCACCGTAGTTAACTTCTCTACGTTTTCGAGATCATTCTGATCTTGGAAGTGAAAGGAGAAGTGCAAACTGCGGTAAGTAAATTTGTTATATACGCATATCCTTCTCATGTTTTTTCCCTACTTAGAAATCAAATATCCAAAATTCATCAATGCGTTGCAAATTATTTGGTGGATATTAATTTCAACCTCCTTTGCTTGTCCAAAATTAACAAATGTAATTGTTAAGTTTAGAGCGTTCGTTAAGAGCCAGTAATCTAGAATAGGTGACTATCATTGTCAAATTAGATTTTCAATGTAAGTTAATAATAAAAAAAACAATAAAAATGAATTTAAAATTAAAAGTAATAACCATTGTGTCCATATTTTCAACATTTGTGTTGTTTTGAATAGCATCTCGAAGATGAATATAATGGCCAGCTCTGAATCTGGCTTGATTTAACCGTATGTACAACAATCGCTCCACCACATGTATTGATAGAACAATTAGCAGAATTCTAAAATGCGATTGTCGTTGCCTTGAAGAATTATTAGCCTATATGCGTAATAATACATTGCACTGACTTAAACAATCGAACCATTTCATTGTCCTCATGAAACAAATTTTTCAGTCCGGCTATTATCAGATGTGTGACGCCTGGACTGAATCTTTCGTACTGTTGAGCTTATGCGACTTTATCAGCTTCTCCAGTGAATTAAATTTTTAAACATTTGTGCTCCATATCTTGAAGTGCCAATGTTGATCCAGCTTAAAGATATATATGTCCTTGAACGTTGGCATAATATTTTTTTTCCTTCGAATTTTGTTGCACTGAATCATTTGCAAGCATGAATTTTATTTGAGAATATTTTTCAAGAAGTGCGTGGAATCGGTAGTGTTACCAAATTAAATATTATTGTTGTTCGTTTTAATATCAATTTGAAGAGTAAGCTAAATTTAAGTACTTAAGACCGAATAAGTCAATTTTAAGCGTTTTATTTAATTGGACATTACGCATTTTATTTAAATTTTACCTTTCATTCGCCAATAGTGAAGAAGTTTAAGTGCTTGTTTACAAAACAAAGAAATATTGTAAGCGTACGTGCGGTCCGGGCGACCGTTCGTACACTGTATACCGAAAAATAAGGCAGAGTACTTGGATAAATGGTCCGGATAATCGTACACATTGACTTGTACACCAAAAAAAAAATATTTGAACTTTAACTGTCCGGTCATTACTTTATTTTTTCTTCTTTCTTCTTATAGTAGGTTTTGTTTCAACTTTGTTGGGTCGGTCACATCTATGACCGCCATCGTAGATGCTAATTATAGATATCAATAAAAAATTATCTACAGAATTATCTTTGATGGATTTATAACCGCAGGTTATGTGATACTCTGCTAGAGTCTACCCCTCTGGCTACGAAATCGTCTCGACGAGTTGAAAGCAGACAAGTTTCGGGGTCGTCCTCTTCTTAGTAGCGGGTTGATTAGAAAGTGTTTGATGACATAGTTGATTGATTTAAAAGATGAGTCGGCTGATTTGTGGTATGTTCCAAGTGGAACATCGGTAGCATCTGGGTTCGCTGCTTGGTAACTGGTTTCACCCATTCTTCGTATAATGATATACGGACCATCGCGCCTGGGAATAAATTTGGAGGTTAAGTTCTCACCTGTCTTGCTTAAGACATGTGTAGTGATGAGTATGGCAACACAAACCTCGAGGAAAGGCCCTCCTCGTCTTGTTGTACATGCTTTTTTTGTTGACTTTTTCCGTTTCGTTAGATTTCCCAAAGTCTGGGTAAGAATATGAAATGTTAGCGTGATTTTATATGATTGGTCACAATGTCATTGAAATCATGAGCGATGTGAACTGGCGCTTAAAACTCCCGCCGAAGATTAGAAATGCTGCAGTTTACCCGGTTGTTTGGCTTACCACGGTCTTCATGGCGAATCATATAGCCGATAGATGATGAGACCAGGTTGTTTTTCCACCAAAATGGCTAAGTGAGTCTGAAAGTCTCTAAACTTTCTTTCGACCAAGTTGGATTAAGGATGATACACCGGTGTTAGGATTTGTTCTAATCGTATACCAAGGTTTATTGTAAGATACAGCATGATGGATAAAATGAATTGTGATCCATTATCGCTGATAACTTTCCTCGGGATAACATACCAGAAGAAGATCTCGTTCAAAAGTATCTTGGAACACTGTTGCTTCAATAAGACGGAATAACTCTACCCAGCGGCTGGCTGCATCCTCGATTACGAATATTTATTTCTAATTGCCACTTGGAGGGGTTCAAAACGATCAATGGACAACATTTCGAACCGTTGGTCTTGCGTTGTAGTTCTGTAGAGACCCATAGGACGAAGATTACTTGGCTTATGTTTCTTGCATGGTACACAGTTCCGTATGTAATTGTCTACCGATAAATACAGTTTTGGCCAAAAAAGTAGGGTTTTATACTTGCAATAGTTTTGTCTTCTCCATTGTGTCCTGCATTTGGTGAGGTATGTTAAGGTTCCAGGATATTTTAAACCTCGAGTGTAGGTACTACTATGACTGCCTCTTCTTTGTCATTACCATATTTGTACAGAACACCATTGCTCATTAACATGTATATTGTTCGCTTTTATTACATTTTTTGGACTTGAGATTGTCATCCTTGAATATATCGAATATTATTGCTTGTACGAGTTGGAATGTTAACCTTAGTTTAGCAAATTTCGCACTTTTTTGGGGGACGCGATAGTTGTAGCCGCTACCATGTTCGTTCTTCCAGCTATATACTTTATCTGGATGTTATAGAGTTGAAGTCGTAAAGCCAATTATTTTAGTCGTCCCGTTGGTAACTTTATGCTCGTGAGCCATTTGAGCGGCTGGTAACTTCCGTTACTTCAATCAAAGCAGCCCGGCAAATGCCGGGTGCCATATTCGATGGAATAGCATAGTTACTGGCATAGGTTCGTATCTTTTGGTGGGGTCAATTTTTCATAAGCCACTTCTTTTGTTTGAGTCCAATGGAAAACTGCCACCTTTTTCGTTAGTCTGCTTAGTAGTCGAGCAATCTCTGCAAAGTTAGGTAATAACCTCCGATACTATGAGCAAATCCGGAGAAACGTAAGGATTTATTTTGTGTTTGTGAGTTGTTTCATACCCGTAATTGCGATTGTTATACCCGGGTCTAGTTTTATTCCTTCTCTCTTTAGGATATGTCAAAGATATTCTACCTGCGAACTGCAAAATTTTCTCTTTCCTGGATTGATTCGTATCCCATAGTTATTCCAGCGATCGAATATCTTTGCAAATCTTGAACTTATTCTTTAAAATTAGCGGAACGAATAATGATGTCGTCTAAGTATACGTGTATCGCTATATAACTCAGACCACCTAGTATACTATACATCAATCTTTGAAAGGTTGCTGGGGCATATCGAAGACCAAATGGCATTCGTATGAATCTATAAAGCCTGTTTTATCTTTGTCATCTTCGCTAACTTCGATTTGCCAAAACACTGATTGTAAGTCCAGTGTGGTTATATATGTACTAAATAGTCTTGGCCGTGTGAAGCGAGCCATCGATTCTTGGCAATTGGTAATTGATCCTCTAAATCAGCATTTTCTGGATCTTTCTTTTTAATTGTTCTTTCTTTGGTTTAAATAACCTGTATTGTGGTGAAGCGACTGGTTGAGATTTTCCAGTTTTGATGCAGTGCTTAATCTTTGCAACGCAAAATCCTTTGGCCTACTTAAGAAGATTCGTATATCAATTCAAAGAGCCTTCAGTGTTTTTGTTCGTCTTCTTAAAAATTCTTCACATCAGTCATATTTCAGTCAGTGCCGCATTGCAAAATTGACTTTGATTTTACGTTTTTGATTCCTTCGGAGGATGAAAGTGCTTCAAAAAATGATTCGTTCATTATTTCGGAAAAGAAATCCTTGTTTTGCCACTGTGCATCGGTAGAAACTAGCTCTTCGTCTATTAACATGTTGAGTATATTATGTCTTCCTTGCAAAGCTGGAATTGCTGGCAACGGTTGCACCTTTCCGAGTTGGTACTGACCCTTCGATGTTGTTGAGGTATGCATCTTGACACGGACCTATATCTGGGATTGATAGGCTTACCGGTATACCATCTTTCCCGTGAATCGTGGATCGGTAATATGGACTGGAACTTCTCTTGGCACGCGTGCAAGTCTTCTGGTGTCATATTTCCATCTGCATTCGAGATATAGTGAAAATACGGGAATCGCTTTTGTGGTTGTTCTATGAACTATTATACTCAACGGCTTCTCCGCACTGAAAGTATCGGTTCCCATCAGTCGTTCATAGACCACTGAGTTTAATAGATGTGTTTCGACTTTCAAAGTAATAAAAGTAAATAATTAAGTGAAAAGTATATACAGAAATATTTTGGCCAATTGCTTCGGTGGCGCAGTAGTAGTGGTATCGGCCGATAAAGCAGGGGTCGTGGGTTTGATTCCCGAAAAAGTTGCGTTTAGGTTTTATCTTTAGAAATTAAATAAATACACAATTATAAAGACTACGAGTGTGCGATCGTACGATGAGTGTCGACGAGCGGCCTACTATTCCAATAGCGGAACCAACAGATAGCATAATTTCATCTGATAACATTACGAAAAAGAGAAGAAGGAAGCTTAAGCAAACTCCAAACTTCGTAAAGCGCCCTTCCCTTTCTACTTCTACCGAAAAGCTGCCTGGTAAAGTAAGAAAAGAGGCGCAAACAACTTTCTTCAACAATGGCAGCAGCTGAGTCAGACTGCGACGAATACTCATACGTGTCTGATGTTGGGGAAGGACACTATATAGGTGGAGAATAGCAAACTGGGGGTCTTAGGAGTATCAAAGTCCTAGACTACCAGAATGTACACTGGGAAAAAGTTAAATGGAGCGATAACATGTTGCAAAGTGTTCGCTACCAAAGGTTTGGGCACGCCGCGTCGAACTGCGAAATGCAGCCACGATGCGTTAAGTGCACTTAAGTTTGCATGTTATGTCAGCATGTGCTAAGTTTTTCGGAAAATGGGACTAAAAGAGAAAGAAAGATTTTTGGTTCCATTGGTGACATCCAACATCTAACGGGGGGACTAAATTATAAGTGTAAATTGACTTTTGCCACCTAGAAAGAGAGAGAGAGAAAGATGTTTGGGCTCATAGGTAGATTCCAAGATTTAATGGAAAGACTAAATTCTTAGTGGTAGTTGGCTTGTTGTTGATTTCTAGTCAATTATTTATCTTACCTGATTTTTGTTAACTAGAAAATGAATGTTTTTCAGGCGCGGTTGTGATTCGAACACCGAACCTTCCGACTTGAGCCACGGCCATCCACACTTCTTGGGCTCCATAGAAGGGAATCCGAATTTCGTTTTACTTGACATTTAAACTGTTTGATAAAATAAAATCTCGGACGGTGTGTGTCCTGTTAAACTACGGATCGCGTTTCGGTATGCCACAAAGAAGAGGGGTATGTGTTGATCATAATTCCGCTAATAGTTGCCGAAGACTTTAGACAGATGCTCACACAAGGTCCTATTGAATCACTCGACCATTCCATTAGATTGATGTAGTAATGGCGTTGTCCTTGTCTTCGTTTTTCCCAGATTTTGGCACACTTCCTGGAAGACTTTTTATTCAAGTTCTTGCCTTTGATCAGAGTGTAGCTCCATTGGGAGCCAACTCAGTTGTTGGCTGTTTATTCTGCTACGGTATAAGCCTCTTTACTTGGAATTGCGAACACTTCCGGCCACTTCACAACCACGGGAGTGCATCATTAGCTATGATGTTAATGTCGGAATTTAATGTGCATCTCTTCTACAGCCGAAGAGCAGGGAACTGGTTCCGGGAACGAATATGAAAAGCTGGGAAAACTATCATCAGCAAACGAATATATGGGATTAGAAGTAGCAAACAGAGACTCCGTTCTATATTGGGGTATACCACCATTTATTTTATGACGAAACCATCAAAGACAACTTCAATTGAACATTCCGAAAGCTAATTTCTAATCCATTGAAGAAGAGAGTCATCGATCACAAAAGCATGCATTTTCGACAGAAGACCTGATGCCAAACTCTGTCAAATGCCTTAGAAATATCAAGTGCAACTACCTTGATTTCGCTAGATTGATGTATGCTTTGGTTCCATTTTTCGGTGAGACATGACATCAAATTACTTGTGGACCTGTTGCTACGAAAAACATACTGTCAGTCCACATTCGTGTTTTAATGCGTCTGTAGAAAAAGAGAGAATAAAATTCACATTTTTTAAGGACACATTACATTTTTTCCATTTGCTCGAAAAGACTTCTAAAAAGTAGGATTGATGAAAAAGCTTAGGCACTGGTTTTGCCAGCCAGGAAGAACACCTCTTCAGAAGAAGGGGAGATATACGATCTGGACCAGCGGATTTGTATATATTAAAATCTTTAAATACTCTTGCTACTACACGAGTGCGAAAGTGGATTCATTCCATTGAAGATTCGATGCGCTCAAGTGTAGGAAGGGATAAAGCACAGTCTGGAAGTACCTCGAAAGTTTTACCTATGATGATAACGTTATCCAGATACATTAGGCAGGTTTTCCACGTGAAACCTTAAAGGGTTCGTTCTATTAGTCGCTCGAAGGTAGTCGAAGCTGTACTTTCGGTAGTAAAAGTCGTTTTCTCACCATCTTATCGATAGATCTCTACCTGCCAATAACATTTAGGCTTAAGAAAGCGTATCCAAATTGTCGTCAGTTCTCGGTAAAGAGAACCTGTCCCTTTTGGTTACATAGTTGAGAAGTCGTTAGTTAACACGAAACCTCGAGAACTACCGGAGATGTCCACGCCCTCAGCGATGCTTCAATCAGCCCCCCAGCTTTCATCTTTGACACAATTTCAGCAACTTTTGTTTGCTTTTCCATAGGAAGACGATTTGCAGATTGGGGTGTTAGTCAGGCATCCCCTATGCCAATGTGGTGTTGCGTACGTTCATATTCTCCATCTTGCTCCAGCAAATATACAGCGTACTCATCGACTCGTTTCCGTTGTGCTCACTATATTCTCAATAGGTGTACATTTTTCCATTATCTCTCCCTTTCTCATTTTTACGCTGAATTTCCTCGGATTTAGAGTCCTTACATAAGTCATATTGTTCTTTGTTTCCATTAAGGTGTTTTCCACCATGAAGTTTTTCCTATTTGCTGGCTCCATTAAATAGAATCGGTGGCTACCAGGACTACCTTTCACTCTTTACTAAATAATCGCAGCCATTTGAAAATGCTTCTTATATGCACACCATGGTCTGGTTATCTAATAAGGGACGTTTCAACTCTTTTCTCCTTGAATCGCTGAATGAAAATTCCTGCAGTTTCTGTTTGCGCACAACTTCGAGCTCTTTTGGCAATTGCTCAACTTTGCTGTCAATTGTTCGAATTCTTCGTCAATTTCTTCGAAATTTCGCTGTAGAATATTCTTTTATTCTTTCAGATCTTGCTTTTGTTCGTCCACTTTTTGTTCGAGGCTATTCTTTTGTTGTTCTTTTCTTTCAGATTTCCTTTTGTTCATAGAGACTGTTTTTCTGTTCGTCCAATTTTTGTTCGAGGTTTTTTTTTTTGTTCATCTATTTTCGACAACAGTCGTCTCCGTCATGTCGTTGCCGGCACTCTTTTGTTCTTCAAAGTAGTATGTTGGAAAGGATGAAATCACGTTGAGAATAAAACTCCTTTTTGATAAATACAATTTAGAGTTTATCCCCTGTAATGATTTTAATTTTTTAGATCATTATGAAATTGTAAGGTTAAATTACCTACTCTTTTTAGTAAGTTCTTGGCACGGGTTCCAATTCCAATGACTCGACTGCTTTCAGGCTTGTTTAAAAACAAAAACGTGTTTTCGCGCGTATTTTAAAATAACTGTTAAATAGTTCGTTTCGATGAGTTTTGCAAATAAGTATAAGTATATATTTAATAAAATAAAAGAAGTATATATTTTATGACATCCCGCCACCCGTGAGGAGCTCCAGATCCAAAGCCTCACCAACAGTTAAAACAGCAATCTTTACTACAGGCCCGCGACAAATCCCTATACTAGTTCTCACTTCCGCGAAACGAATCTGTCCAGCCTTTCCAGGAAAAACTCTTGTGATACCTCCACGTACCCACTGACTTCTGGTCAAGATCGGCAAATATTCTCGAATCCACTTTTTCCAGATTCGATACTTAAGTTGCTGACTTATGATCCACTGCTTTCGAAGACAAAGGGCCCTTGGGTTAATCCGGCCTAGAGTTTCAAAGCAAAGGGCTCCCAACAAAAACTCTTCGGCGTCAAAGGATCATCATCGCGGACTGTCACGAGCAGATGTGTAATTGGATGTCTGTTTACAATATTCTCTGCTTCTACCAAGGCATTCTGCAATGTTCCAAATCTAGGTGCCATCTCGCTGAGTGAATGTGAAAGTACTCTCTTTACTGATTGTTCTAATCTCCCCCCGCAACCGCCTGCATGTGGATTCGAAGGGCAGTTGAACACCCACTCGATGAATTTTGACGATATTTCGGCTTTGATGGCTTCGTTGTCAAAAATGTCCGCGCTCAACAACTCTTTCTTTGCTCCGATGTAATTATTTCCGTTGTCACTTCGAATGCGTTTCGGTGTTCCACTGCGGTTGACGAAATTACGAATACGTAAAATATAGGCGTCATACGAAAGATTCGTAGCAATATCGAGATGCACCACTATCAACATAATGTAGGTAAAAAGGGAAATCCACCTCTTTTCACTTCTTCGCCCCGCAGTCGATTCCCCTGAATTCTCGTACGTATGGAGTGAGGCGATTTTTCGGATATTGTCCCATTAATGGCGGATGCGGTTTGGCACAACGAATTTTTGTCCTTCTAATGCACCCAAAACTAGAGTCGAATCTGGTTGGCAATTGTATCATCATTTTGGTGGCGCCAGCGGAAATCAAAATGCTCCACAATTAACTTTGTAAGACGATTCTTTTTTTTGTTGGATAATAGGACGTCTAGCAGTGAATTTTAGAGTTGCTGCAGCTTCGATTTTCCCATATACCCGTAACAGACCAGCATCATCTAAGTACGGCGTCAGCTTAAACAAACAGCTTTTATCGACTGGTAAATTGCGGGTTACATAGTCAATCTCATGCGAAAACACTTCTAAATCGTTCAGCGTCTATAAGCTCTTGGACGAATAGCTCTTCATATTCTGTTTGCTTACGCAAGCAGGTATCCTTCAAACGCAATATCCATGACACGCATCTCAGCAACTTTGTAAACTTAAAAAATCTTAATATATCAATAACTGTGTTACTTACTGCGCTTATATGCAGCAGGAACTTTTGCCGGACCTCGTTCTCACACACCTGGCTACTGTTGGCGTCTGGTTAAGGTTTCCATTCTTTTCAGATAGTTAAAGAAATCCAGACCTCTTATCCACTTGCTTCCAAGTTAAGCTTTGATGGATATCGCCCTCGTGTTGCCTCATCCGCTGGGTTTAGCCTCGACGGTACCCATCACCACTAGCTAACCTGGCTTCTCTCCAAAATTTTAGCTGTTCGAAACGCCAGAATCTGTTTATATTGTCAGGGCTCCGATATTATCCCACTGATGTGGTCGGTCCAGAAGATTCTATCTTACAATGGCAGATTATGGCTCTCTACAATTGCATTGCTTAACATAATGCCCATAATCTCTGCTGATAACTCTAGGCGGGGAATCGACATGGGTTTCTTGGGAGCACATTTAGTTTTACCGTAGACGAACGAAACTTAAACACTTCCACGGCACTCAATTCGAAGAAATGACACTGCAACAAAGATCTCTTACCTGGCATCAACGAATGTGTGAAGAACGACGTCTCTTGCTGACGTCAGCTGTGGGTCGTGAGATCTCGGTATACAAAACTGAGTTAACGATGGGAGCTCGGCCTTCCACTGCTTCTACCTCTCGAAAACTTCTTAGGGAACCGGTTCTTTCCACCCAACGGCGTGTGCCCACACTGAGCGTAACATCAGATTTATATAGATGACAAAATTGGAGACCATACCGAAAGCATCGAACAGCGACATATACTTAAAGATTCCCCTTTAGTAGGGCATCTTTCCTTCTTCATGACGTCCCGGTTTGCTCGAGGAAATTTGCATTGAAACTCAAAGATGGCTTCTACTGGGTTCCAACAAATCCCAAAGATTTTCTCCGTCACTGTTCCAGTATTTAAATAAATCATACTGCCTGGTCTCGATTTCTTGACACGATATTCTTTGCAATATGTTTATTGAACTTAACGACAAGTTTCGTAACTCGAAACCATCTTCTGTGTGAATTGAAATCTCTTAGTCATCTCGATTGCTTCTTCTTCACTGTCAAAGCTATCGACATAATTGTCAACGTAGTGGTGATCGATGATTGCCCTTACAGTTCTGGGATAGATATTCAAATATTTCGAAGCATTCAAATTCTTGACGTAACTCGCTGAATACGGCACCTTGGAGCAACTTGCACCAAATATCAAATATCAAATATCACCAAATATCCTCACATATACGTCGATTGGCTTTCCTTTCTGTTCCCTCCAAAGAAACCGTTGAGAATGTTGGTACTTTGGTTAGATAGCAATCTGGTGAAACATTTCTCGAATGTCCCCGGACACAGCTGCTGCTCTCAGACGAAAATTAAACAGGATCGTCATCGTGGGCTTCAGCTCATCAGAACCCTTAATCAAAAGAGAGTTTAGAGAAACATCATTCACTTTGGCTGCCGCATCAAATACTAATCTCTTTTTGTTTGGTTTATTGGGATTTATGACACCAAAATAAGGGAGATACCAAGTTTTGCTTGTTGCTTCAGCTCTTGTTAATTTTCTGTCATACCCTTTTTAACATAGCTCATAATTATGTTCTTGTACGTTTTGGCATACCATATTTAGGATCCTTCTGCAACCTACTTTCCAGATTACATAATCTTCGTTTCGCCATCCTTCCAGAAAAGACCAGTTTGGTATTGTCCCTTGGATTGTTTTGTTGTAGCTAACAATATCTCCTTTGCTTTTTTTCAGTAGAAGAAACCATTTATTCCGTTGGCTTCTTGGCTCCGAAATTTTCCATTGCAAAGTACTCCTCCACCGCCTTGTGCATAAGAATGTCCTGTTCATAACTGCGTTTGCTGCTGTGGAGAATAACAGCATCCTTTATTTCTACAGCGGCCTCGCTCGGCCTCCTGCTGACTCAAGAGTGCGAATTGGTTTACCTAAGTGGTTATTGTCCAGTCCAAGCAGTATTTGTGGCATGACGTTCTTATACTGGATGAATGGAATGGCTGCAAGATGGCGATTGGAGAGCTGTTGTTCCTCTGGGTTGACTGTTTGAGATGGTAGATTTAAATGGTTGACTGTCTGTATTCCAAACGATTCCCTCTCTATGATCTCCTTGCCAAACCATTGTAGACTCAATGGCTTTGAGTATCCATTCAAACACATTTGTCGGGCCAAATTTGTATTCATAATAGTAACTGAGGTCGAGGAACCTTCATCTAAAAGTGCATGTGTTGATAAAACAATGTTCTTACCATAAGTCCTAACAGCTAATACGCGAAACAGAATTTTAGCGTTGGTATTAGCGTGACAAATAAGCAAGGGTCTCGAATGACCGAGGTCGGCTTCTGTGGCCACTGTTGACATCAACGGCTCGTGTAGTAATGGATTCTGCATTTTAGAACAATTTCGAATTCTGCATGAGATTATGACCATACTTTAGGCAATCAAAACTTCGCTCCGGCAACAATTGCATCCGACTGGATGCTGCTTTTTTCACAATGGCGGCATTTTCCCATGGCGGAAGCATCTTGTTCAGACATATGGAGGACTTTCTTGAGACCCGACTTTTGTTCCAATTGAACTTGCGGCAATGAAGAAGTCGATGTCACCAAGCATATCAGTCTAGCAACATCAGTATCCCACTCACCAAAATGCCGAATTGTAGGATATGGCACAATACCAATGATTCGTTGAGCCCATTCTTATTCATGGGTAACTTGCTCACTAACTACTCAATTAGCACTGGGTTTGCTAGGTGCTAGTATAAATCACTCGCCTCCAAAAAAAGTCGAAAAATTTTGCACCACTTGCACTATGGCAAAGGGTACCAGCATTTCCAGTTTATTTTCCGTTATTTGTGAAACTGACCTCACTTTTCTCAATTGGCTTCACAGCAGACATTCGGGACGCCCAAATCTAAACTCCAGAGGGGCCATCACCTGTTCCACATTTTCAGGATGGATTAGTTAAGACTCCACAATTTCTCCGGCATCTTGTTTGATTGCCTTTTGTAGGCGAAACAGATTCTCCACTTTTGAATAATTAAACATTGCCATCGATTCTTTATATGCGGTTGAGAACATTAGCCATTATTTAGGTCTACCAGTAAGCGAAGGCAAATCCTGTAGCTTCGAGCATTTTCAAGGCTGACGTATTGAATGTTTTCTCCAGGCTTTCTACAGAATCGCTATCCGAGTCAGAATATTCTGTAACGTTCTGTACTTCTAATAAATTTGGCTGTACCGTTTCTGTTACTGTTCGCTGACTTCTTCTTGGCTGCTTACTGCTCGACATACGTATGTATTTATTATGTATCTTTGGCTGGACGGAGTTTTGTTGCAGACGGCAACAGTGTTTCGCAGGCGGGGTAATATTCTCCTGGCTGAAGCTTTGTCGGAGGCGGCGATGGGATTACGTAAGTGGCGCTGCGTTTATATCCCTCCTGGTGGGAGCTTTGTCGCAAGCGGCGACGTGATAACACAGGTGGAGGCGTCAACAGGTTATATATTTCTTTTTAAAAAGGAATAAAATTTGTTGGAAAGGATGAAATCACGTTGGGAATAAAACTTATTTTTGACAAATACAATGAAGAGCTTATGTCCTGTAATGATTTTAACTTTTTAGGGCATTATCAAATTGTAAGGTTAAATTACCTACTCTTTTTAGTAATTCCTTGGCACGGGTTCCAATTCCAACGACTGCTTCCTGGCGTGTTTGATGAACAAGAAAACAAAAACGTATTTTCGTGCGTATTTTAAAAGAGCTCTCAAATAGCTCGATGATATTTGCAAATGTCAAAATGACGGCTAGCTGCAGTCGCTGGGATTGAAATATGTCTCTCGGTTACATTTCGTTTAATGTATATTTTATGACAGAGTATGTACGAGGGCTGTTTGATGAATACCCGGATTGGAAGATAGGAGGTAATACTTTATTTTTATAATCCCGCTCGCGTACCAAGGGGATATGAATACCCTTTTACTGACTTTTCTCAAGGGCGCGGGCGGGTGGTGTAGTAGTTTGAAACTCAGGTGTATTAGGTTTCGATATTTTTCCCAGAGGTGGACGTCAAACTGGACGGGACGAGCAAGTGCATCCTCAACCAGCGGGTTTCAGTACGTGCTAGTTGTTGGTTCGTTACATTTAGCCCAGCCAGCAACCACTCCAACATCAGTGTTATGCCTTCATGTCAGAGTTGACGCCGACGGGATTCTCATATAACTACATACAAATTCTACGAAAAGTCTTTTTCAGAGAGAGCTTGAGGAGTGTATGCATATACCACTACACTACGGCCACCCCGTACTAGTATAACATCTTTAAGCCAGCCTATTAAAATTTTGAGACAATCCGACGCTTAATTTTGTTTGGACACTCATTTGTTTTTTGCGACCATGGAATAAGAGGAGTATCGCTCCGTGATCCGATTCTTATTTTTGAGTGGTAAAAACTACGAGGAAATCAAGCTGATGCTCGATGGTGTATATGGGACCCATTCACCTTCACGTACAACCGTTTACCATTGGTTCGCAAAATTTACCCATTTCCGCACGTCGTTTTTTTGCTAAACTGCGCCCAGGTGGTGCAAAAACGGCTATCACAGAGGAATCTGTGGACAAATTTCATGATCTCGTATTGGCGCACGGCCGAGTGAAAATTTGAAATTTCGTGAGTTGGTTGAAATAGCAGGAATCTCAACTGAATGCGTTAGCTATATCCTGCACGAGAAAAGTGTCCGCGCGATGGATGCCGTGTTTGCTCACATGAAAGAAAAAGCGCAATCGTGAGACTACTTCAAAGACGTGCTTGACCCTGTCTAATCGATATCCGGAGGAGTTTCTGCTTCCTTTCATGGATTCATTGATACACACCAGAGACCAAAGAACAAACGAAACAATAGGTCTTACCCGGTGAACGTGCTTTGAAGAAGACGAAAACCGTACCTTCTACCGGAAAGATGATGGCCACCGTTTTTTGAAACGCGCGAGGTGTAGCCGACGTTGACTACTTGGAGAAGAGAAAAACAACTACAGGAGCATACTAGGAAAAATGACCACTTTTGGTTAAGGAAAAAGTGCATTTCCACTATAAAGTACCGACTCACACCTCCGCAGTCGCCACAGCCACTACGAATTACCTTCCTATTTTCCGGATTTGGCTCCCTGAAACTTCTGTTTGTTTCCAAACCTTAAAAGATCGCTAGATCGGAAGTCATCGATGCAGTGGAGGGGTATTTTGCAGACCAACAAAAGTCGTACTGTACGGAGGTGTAAAAAAAGTTACAGTACCACTGGGAAAAGTGCATCGAGTTGAAAGGGGATAACAGTAAAAAATTGTCAAAACCTTAAAAAGTTGCGCTGTCATTTCTAATCTGGGTATTCATCAAACAACCCTCGTATTTAGATTATGTCCCTCAATGTATCAATGAATGCCCTGAAGTCGAAGCACCAAATCGATTTTTCCTCTACTGGCGCTGAAGTTTTTCTTTTTTAACTCGGATTTAAGTTGGACAAGGGTCACCTGCGATAGTGACCTTTTTTTACACAATCCTATCTTTACTCCTATCTTACTTTTGACATGAATGTAAAATATTTGTGTGATTACAAATGATAGAACTTATTGCTTTCAGTACAATCGCTTTATGCTTTTCTCAACCAATTTTAATTTTCTTTACCTCTTAATTAGAGATAAAGTCCAATTTAGAACTGACTTGCAAATTACAAATTGTTAAGGTTGGGATGTTTTACCATTCCTGCTGTAATTGAATATAAAGCTCGTGTTATTACTGCACTTCTCCTGAACTATTCGCTGATCTACAATGTCCCATAGGTCAGCTATCAGAAACGTCGAAAGCCATCCGATCCCTTCAAATTAAATTTGGCTTCGTCGGAATAGATTACCGTTTTATACTTCGGATACTTTGTGGAAATACTTAATATTTGAAAATTTTGGTCTTACACTTCTGTTTTTAGCTGAAATAAATGGTTACTTTACGATCCTGAATGTTGAGAGATCACCATCAACAGCTCTCTGACGAAGTGTTCTAGCGCTAACTTTTGTACTAAGCTTGTTTAGTAATTCCTTAGATGACATAAAGGGATAACTCTTTATCGTCGAAATGATCACTCTGTCTTCTCGGTATGTGCTAGCTCCTGGCCTGCCACCTTCGTAAATCGTTTTGACGGAGTTGTAAAATTTTATTAAACGGCTTTTCATGTATTTTGGAATTAAATACTTTTTGAATAATTCAGATTGTGAAATATCACTTTTATATTCGCCAATAATTTTTTTTATCTGATCGGAGTACTTACATATGTATTTCTGTCCATTTAAGTAAAAATTTAAGGAACACTTCTAAGGATCTTTGTGCTGCAGATACACGCAAATTGCTATATTAATTTTTTTTGAATATTAACAAATCAGATAAGACTAGTTGTGGTCAAATTCACGGTTTTGTTTTTCTATTTCAAATACGGTGCAAATTTAGTTGCTTTTGTTTTGGCAGCTGTTTAAGTAGATTACGGGATGATATTAAGATTTTAAGCTACCACCCAAATTATTTAATTTTTTTGTCGTTACAGCGGCCTCATCCATTATATGCTTCTGCAGCATAGAGCAAGACTGATATAATAAATATTGGGTACATATTTTAATTCGTGCGGTTTTTTTTTTCTCAAAATTTTAACGTTTATTTAAGGAAAGCATGTACAACAGTATTATTCAAAGTATTGCCCATCTGAAGCTATGACTTTTTCTCATCTTTCTGGCAATTTGTGGATCCCATTCCAAAAGAACTGCGCCGGCTTGGCAGCCAAGAATGGATCAAGCCAATTTTTGATATTCTACTCTAATGTGAACGTGAGGGCTTTCTTCATCGATCGGAACAAATGGTAGTCAGAAGGGGCAAGGTCTGAGCTATAAGGCGAATGGGGTAAGTCTTCCCATCCACTGTTTTCCAAATAGTTCTTAACCGGAATAGCAACGTGGGGCCAAGCGTTGTCATAATGGAAAACTATTGCCCCGTGTCTGGTCGCATATTCCGGGCCTTTTTCGGCTACTGCTCTCTTCAAACGGATTAATTGTGTTCGGTAGCGTTGTCCATTGATAGTTTCACCCGGTTTTAGCATTACCTTTGCGCCATAGATATTCTGCCTTGCCGTTGATTTGGCTGGTTGGCCGGGTTTAACATATGATTTTTTGCGCTTGGGGTTGTCGTAATGGATCCATTTTTCATCCTCAGTAACAATTTGATGCAAAAATGACTTCCTTTTGTGGCGTTCCAGCAGCATTTTGGACATGCAAAACCGCCTTACGACGTCTGTTGGCTTGAGTTCATGTGGACTGGGGTCCTTGCTTTTGAATATATCCAGCTGCTTTTAAACGTTTTGAAATGGCTGCTTGAGTGACAACCAAAGATTCTGCGAGCTCTTCTTGTGTTTGGCAACAATCTTCATAAAGTAATGCTTCCAGTTCTTCATCTTCAAACTTTTTTGTCTGCCCAGGACCTTCATCGTCTTCCAAGCCAAAATCACCACTTTTAAATCGTGCAAACCACTTTTGGCACGTTCGCTCAGCTAGCGTATGTTCACCATAAACTTCCACCAAAATACGATGACTTTTGGCAGCAGTTTTCTTTATATTAAAGTAATGAAGAACTCCCCGCAAAAACACTTTTTTTAGGCACAAAGTTCGATATATATGAGTGAAAAAAAATTATTGTTTTTTACGCTTCAAATGAATGACATATACTGAAATGACGTACAATGACAATAGCTTTCCAACGCATGTTCGAATGGAATAATAACTATGAAATTATACAAGTTACGCCATCTCTTAGCAAACCGCAATTAAGTTATAGACCCAATATCTTTGATAATTTAGAGTAAATTTAGTTGGGTTTGGCTTCTTATATAATTGTTAAAGGAAAACAAACAGTGAATGACAAATATTTTAAAGGCACCCTAACCCATTGAGCCCGAGCTATTAAACAAAAAAAAAATAAATAAAAAATAAATAAACAAATAATAAATGAATAAATAAAATCCTTCGTTTAATCGCATCGTTAGTGTCTTTGTTTATGAATGCTGAAACTTTAATAGGCAAAGTCCCTAACTACATTAAGGTCGTATATGTCAAAAGTTGTGTTATTTTCGAGGTGCCTGCATTGAATATATTGTATACAGCCAGGATATATGTGGTTTTTTTTACCTATCTGACCAGTAAAGCCAACTTTGATACTTCTGAAACGTTACTCATGAATGCATATTGTACCTAGCGCTGGGTTCTTCCAATTGTATCGACCAATGCAAGTAGTGCTTCAGAGAGCTTAGTGAAGTGCTGTCTTTTTCTTATATTTGGTGTTGACGTACCGGTATGTATTTCTATGTAGAATGTGAAATCGTAAAAATTGCATTGTCTGAATTCTCAGACAATTTATCTAGCTTATATGCTGTACAATAATATATAACTAATTCTTTGATTTCTTAAATAAACTAATTTTACATGTTAATCGTAATGCGCACATATGTTTATAAAAAGAGCCTGGATTCGGATTGGATTAGTGAAAAAAGAAACAAATAACAAACACACACTGAGATTGTAAAAACACTTTCTCCTTTTATCGATTTTTTCAAAAAATTTAACACGTGATCCGGCATTTAAAGAGTGGTAATACTCTTAGGAGAGTTAATTTCTTTAAAGGAAAAAGTAAATATAGGTAATTTCTTAAGATAACCAGGAATGAAAGTATTAAGTTTCTAGGCCCTAGTATCAAGTCTCCAGTAAAGCCTTTTCCAAGAAGATGTTTCATTTTGAACAAGTACCTTTTTACGATATAAGATTTGATTTTTATCAAAAAGTACCTGTAATTTATTCAGAAAATTAAAAATACAAATTTATTCATCTATATCTATATTGTCCCTGGAAAATTTGGAAAAGACCATATATTGGTAAAATGAGATTGTAACACAAGGGTAGGAAGTGCGCAGCTACTGGAAGTAGAACCAGAGTTTTTAACGGAGTCTTTGAAGGAAGGCAGATTATCAAAAGATAGGACAATTGATGATAATGATAAAAAATTTATAGAGATCTCAGTTCTAAGCGTGGATGAACTGGGCTACTAAGATCACTTACCCTTATACGTTCAAATAAATTTCAAAGCGCGGCCAGAAGAACAAACCTGGCATCTTGCTGCCAAATTTAAGATAGATAAACTGATTAAAAATGTTTATAAACAAAAGCTCAATGAAGAACCCATATCTGGAAACAAAAATGGTTTATGTTCTATAAACGGAGTGAACCTTCTTACGTCCTGCATCTTAGACGCTGCTAGGCCTTTCCAAAACAATAAATATACGTGCGTAAAAAAGGAACCGTCATTCACGTGAGGTATCCACGTTGAGGTGGGCATCTTTGCAGAATATTTTAAGCAATTATTTAACCCTCCAACCAGTGCTACCCATTTGCACTACGCATTGCCATTTCAAAGTGTGGAGGTGTGAACAGAAAAATTCGACTCCAGGAGGTCTTTATTGTCTTTCTACGATATAAACCGAACAAGGCTTCCGGAGAATTCGGATTGCCTTACGAGTTTTTCATGAATGTCTCGGAGGAATTTTTGCAGCAGCTAACGGCAGTGTACAATTACATCCTTGAGGTAGAGAAGGTGCCATCAAGTTTTAAGAAAAACATAGTTTTCCCTCTTTAGGGGGCATATCCTTTTTAAACTCTATAATGAAAATTTTCACGGGAGTTATTCTGCATCGATTGTCCACATGGGTGGAAGCAATCAACATTCTGAGCGAATTTCAAGCGGGCTTTTGGAGTAAATATTCAACAGTTGACAATTATCCGAGGGGTGAAAAATGGACGTGTCAAAATGAAGAAATTGAGAGAGTTAAGGAATATGAGTACCTTGGAGTTATAGTAACACTAAAACTCTCATTTAGGAAGCATCTTAATCTTCAAGGCGCGGGGAGAACTACTTTGTTTAACTGCAAGGCCACATAGAGCAGAAGGGAATACTAAGTGTGCTTTGTGTAATCTCAGAACAAGAGAAGACATTCACCACTTCTTGGGTGTATGCCCCCTCCTAAAAGAATCCCGAAGGGCAATTTGAGAAGAACACACTGTCGTATACAGAAGTCTTCGCTGCACTCAATGGAAACAACTGGAGGGCACTGTATCTTTTTATGAGAATAGCTTTGAAGTATAGGCAACAAATTTTGAATGAAGACTTTTAATGATATGTTTATTTTTAATATGGTATTATTTAATATGGGAATAAATACGAAAGAAGAAATCAAACCTCTTTTCTGGCTGACGGCAAATGCCAATGTTAACATAAATTTTGTAAATTTCAAAGAAAAAATTTATGGATTAATAGATATTATTATTACTACTACTACTACTATATTGTTCCCTTCAAAGTAATCGACACCGACTGCAACACACTTATGCCAGCGCTTTATACAATCCTCCAAACATTTTTATATTCGGTTTACGGTATGTCCGTCAGTGCTTCCTGCGATTTTTCCATTACTTCCTCTCGGCTGAAACGCGTTCCCCGTAGTAGTGTCTTAAATCGATTGAACAGAAAGTCACAGGGAGCCAAATCAGGTGAATTCGGTGGCTGTTGGATCGTATTTGTTGCATTTTTTGTCAAAAAGTTACGAATAATGATGGCTGCGATGCGATATCATGGGGCAAAATCCACGAGTTTTCTGCCCACAACTCTAGTCTCTCATAAAACCCAAATAATACTTCTTGTTTATTGTCTGGCCTTCTGGCAAAAATATATGTTGAACTACACCGTAATCCATGAAAACGACGTAGTTTTTTTTTGGTTTCGGCTTATTTGGTGAACACCATTCACTTGCCTGATGTCTGGATTGCGTGTCGTACTCATAAACCCACGTCTCGTCTCCGGTACTGACCCTTTTCATGAATGGAACGTCAACATGGTCTCGTTTTTGCATGAAATTGAGGTCTTTTGGCACCAACTTTGCTCCTACATGACAGAAACCCAAATCATTAACCGAAATGTCTTGGACGGATCCATTGGCAATGTTCAAGTCCTCCGCTATCTCTCTGATAGTTAATTTGCAGTTATTGACAAACATTTCTTTTACTTCATCAATGTTTTCGTCGGCCACTGCGTTTAACATCTTCGATTGACTCACGACCATTTTAAAGCCGCTCGTGCCACTGGTAAACGACCGTTTTCTTTATTAGAATCGTTGCCGAAACCCTTTTCCAACATATCCAACGTTCGCGCACCATTAAATCCGTTTTTTACGCAAAATTTAACACAAGATCGTTGTTGCTAATTTAAATCCATTTCTAAAGTTGTAAAAAATCGCAAATACACACAGAGATAAAAGTACTTTTGGCTACGTAACTTTTGCATGTGTCAAGCTATGACGCTTAGATTAAGAGGGAATGTCATCAACAGATGTACTAGCTTAACAACAAAAAAAAAAAACGGAATTCAATTTAGAACAATGGCAGCGCTACACTGTGGTTGTTTCGTTTTTTTATCAATGTGGTATGTTCACTTAGAGTGCTTCAATTGACTTGGGAGTATTGGCAACGGTCTTCTCTTTACTGAAGAAAGATATCGACCAATTTTGATCAACATATCGAGAAATTACTCAGACTGGAGACATTTTTCATTATTCACATTTTGTGTGCCACGAAACGCCGTTTTGTCCAAAATAAACATCACCCACACCCATCCCTTCAAGTTCCATTCATAAAAATTAATTGATAATTGTTTAATTGTGCAATTTAGTCAGGGTTACAGCCAATTCTTTTTACAAAACAGGGTGGTAGGGGTGGCCTTGGTGTAGTGGTATATGCATACACTCCTAAAGCAGAGGGTCGCGGGTTCGAATCCTGTGCGAGGCAATTCGCTAAAAAAAAAGTCTTTTCGTAAAATTTGTATGTAGTTAAATGAGAATCCCGTCGGCGTCAACTCCGACATAAAGGCATTACACTGATGGTTGGAGTGAGACCCACTGGTTGAGAATGCACTTGCTCGTCCCGTCCAGTTTGACAACCACCTCTGGGAAAAATATAGAAACCTAATACACCTTATTTTCAAACTACTACACCACCCGCCCGCGCCCTGGAGAAAAGCCAATAAAAGGGTATTCATATCCTCTTGGTGCGCGCGCGGATTAAAAAAAAAAAAGAAAATTGTGAGCATTTCGTCGTAGTGCATTTGTTTGAGCGAGACGATTTCGTTATATGTACAAAATCTAAAAGATGATAGTTTTGGTAGGAATTTTACTGACTTCCTTAATGATTAACTTTCGAACAATGGAATATGTGTGAGAACGCAGAAGATTTTACTCAGCAGTTGCTGACGATGATGAAATTCGAGTGTCGCTACTAGCAGCCGTGGTTACCGCATTGTAAGTATTAACCGTAGGTGGAGAGCGTAGAAAAATTAAAAAGAAAGAAAAGAAAAAAAAAGAAAATAATAAAAAAAATAAAGGAAGTCAAATGACAAATCCCTTGAAAAGCTTTCGGTTAAATTCTAGATCAATTCCATGTATTACTTACACTTATTTGGCAAAGATACGTCATTGCTGATGATCGGTAAGCTTCAGTTTTTACGTCAGTTAAATCATATGGGCTTTATAAATCAAGTCTTAATGGAAAGCTCGGTGGCTGTTGTGTGTTGGTATGCCTACTACCTGAAATCGACGAGGAATCCAAAATTATGGGCCTTCGCCAGCACTTCGCGTTACAGCAGCAATATTTTTTGGGGAACGATTCCGGTTCCTCACACAACTTGTTCCAATATACCAAAAACTCCGGGCTATTTAACAATTAATAAGCGAGAGAATGCTCACTTTTGTTGAGATAACGAGAGTATGACGTCTATCGAGAAAACTTTTAATTTTTCAAATTAATTTTTTTAGCAAAATTTTTGCCAATTTTCCTATTGAACTTTAACAAAAGCAATGCGTTGTTGACGTAAGTGGACAGCACATTTTTCAACAGGTCGTATAATAGAAAGTTTTTCTAAATGAAACTTGGATCACTTACATATATACCTATAAACATACCATTTCGTTGGATTAAATTAGTAAAAATAGATTTTTACACCCTGTATGTTTTTATTATTTTTTAATTGTTAAGTATGTACACAGCTACATCTATTTAAAGTCACATATATATACAAATATTAAGGTACCTGTTTTAAGTTTCAAGAACAAGCATGCAAAACAAAACTGAATCTTACTATCACTGTTCTTAAGTACATAGGTATTTTCTGTCAAAAAAAAGATGTTAAATACGGTTATAAGTACATAATTTTTAATTGAGTTTAAAAAGAGTTTATTAAAAGGTTTATTTCACGTTCTAAAATTCTCGTTTATAAGTTGGAATATTACACGTCATTAGAAGAAGTAACGTTTTTCCGTGTACGTATGTTACACTCCGCGAAATATTTTTTTCGAATATACTATATCATACTTACAAAATTTGCGTTGGTAAAAATGGTAAAAAAGTACCTTTTTTAGTTTTTAAGAACAAGTCAATTATATGTAAGAATAAACTTTTATAATATTATTATTAAGTCAAATAATATATTTTGCAAGATGATAATAGTTTTTATTTCTTTATCTAATTTTTATAAACAGACTCAATGGTCATTCACCATACTACACATTTTTCTACAGGATTCATTCGTGAGCCTAAAGGGCAATTAAATTCTTTTGAGAATTCTTTTAAGTTCGAAAGAGGGCCGATGACACGATATTCCGGTGGTGCATGCGGATCCTTTTCAATTTGAAGAGTTGTAGATTCATCGGTGACCGCCGAGCACCAGACCTAAAAATAATGATGCTACAATATAAGTAAATTTGTAAAATCTATTTCGTCAAAAAAAGAAACTATCTAATCAGAGCAATAAAACTGAGTTTTAACAAAAAAAAATTTTTTTTATTCGATAAATTGAGTAGGATAATAGCATTATATATCGTACTAATTGTACTCTTTAACCATTATCATCTTTACCAACTTAGGTTTAATTATATCATAAGGAATATTAACATATGCATAACGAAAGGAAAACTTACAGTAACAAACTGAAGCTTTAAAAGGTACGATATATGTATTTGTTTTTTTTATTTATTATTATTCTCAACTACACTGCAAGTTTCAGTAAATACAAAAGAAACAATACTTTGGGTAAATATTATAAGTTCGTATTTTATACAAAATGTTTAATATATGGTTTTCATTAAAAAAGAATTTCAGAATTTGTTTTCTCGTAAAATGGGTTAGGTCCCTTACTTATCGTTGTCGTTTTCATGCTAAATTTGTATAATCAGATTGTGTTACAGCTTTACCTTGTGCTTTAATGCTGAATGCTAAAATATTTTATACTGGCTTGACAAGATTCAAAAAACAAAAAAAAAAAATATATATATATATATATAGGGGTTACATAATGTGTAATATACAGCAAAAATACAAAATAAACACAAACTAACAGAGTGTGATTTGGTTTTTTAGGAAATATAAAATTGTTTTGCTTAAGTGAATCATGTTTATTTTGATTTTTTTTTATAATACGGCGCGCGCACCACGCACGGTTTTAACAACACCGTCTTATATTCACTGATAATTTCGTAAATTATATTTAAATTACTTAAGAGAATGAAATAATTGAAAAAATGCAGTGAATAGATTTTGAATCATTTCGGCGAATCGCCTGTTCAATATGGATAAATTTATGGAACTTGTGCGTAAAAACCAATTTTTATAGAATCTCTGTCATTCAGAAATCCGACAACAGTATACTAATTATAATAAGTATAATAACTTTGGAGGAATGAAATCACTTTTTAATTGTGCTCTAAGAGAATTATATTATGGGGTTACACTCAATAAAATTCGACAAAAAATAATTTTTTTTTACTTGCAAAACAAAAAGTAGATAGTTTATGGTACATAACTTCTAATATGTCTTGAAGGTGCGGTTTTGAGGTCGAATGGTCTGATGGAAAAATTATGTGTACTGGTTATAAAGTGCCTTTTGACCTTAAATGTGCAAATCTACGGCCAAACGACCGTTAATACATAAAAAAAAGACAGTATACTCCATCTCTGTTTGTCATGTCAACCAGACAACTCTCTACGCTCTCCATCTACGGTTAACACATACAATGCGGTAACCACGGCTGCTAGTAGCGATACTCGAATTTCTTCACCGTCAGCAACTGCTGAGGAAAATCTTCTGCGATCTCACACAATATTCCATTGTTCGAAAGTTAATCATTAAAGAAGTCAGTAAAATTCCTACCAATGATATCATCTTTTAGATTTCGTAGATATAACGAAATCGTCTCGCTCAAACAAATGCACTACGACGAAATGCTCACAATTTTTTTTTTTTTTTTAATCCGCGCGCGCACCAAGGGGATATGAATACCCTTTTACTGGTTTTCTCCAGGGCGCGGGCGGGTGGTGTAGTATTTTGAAACTCAGGTATATTAGGCTTCGATATATTTGCCAGCCAGTGGGTCTCAGTACGTGCTAGTTGTTAGTTCGTTACATTTAGCCCAGCCATCAACCACTCCAACATCAGTGTTATGCCTTCATGTCAGAGTTGACGCCGATGGGATTCTCATATAACTACATGCAAATTCTTCGAAAAGACTTTTTCAGAGAATTGCCTCCCACTGGATTCGAACCCGCGACCCTCTGCTTAAGGAGTGTATGCATATACCACTACACCACGGCCACCCCCGTGGTTTTCAAAATTAAGTTTAAACCGTTACGGTATTCAGTTGCATTCTTACTTTGCTACAAATTCCAACTTAATCAACCCAATAACTGAATTTCTCATCCAAGAATTGCTATCGCCGGCGCAATTATTGTTCACCTACTAGTTTTTTTTTATTTCGCGACAGTGCGTTAAGTGCATTATTTATTTTTTTTTTTTTTTTTTTCAATGGTTTTTGTGACACTCTTTATTTTATTGGTTTTTGTTATATCTTATGGATATGAGGATATAGATATAAATATATGATATGGATCAACTGCTCCATTAACGATTAACTGCTGATTTTATTGAACGTAAGAAGATCTGTGCAAAATATTAAATGCTATTTGTGTCGCCCTAAATAAAAGAAATACGGTTTTTGTCAAATCTGCTATTCTTCTGTGACGAGTGTATAAATATCTCTGTATCTCCCTCACTTCTGCTCCTTGCAATAAAGTGCCTCAGTAATTCCATTGATTCCAATCATAACTCACTCGTCAGACTGAAAAAGGACAAACTAATAAAATAAAACTAATAAGAATAAGATGTGTAGAAAACTTTTTTCAAAATATCGGAAAACAAACTGCTCGTTTAATTGAGTTTGAAACTACCAGATCAAGAAATGAAGAAATATCCAAGCGCCACAGAGATAAAGCTTTGAATGAATATATATTTATCTGTTCCCTAATAACGGAAACTGACAACAAAACGTATAGTTTCATCGAAGCTCTTCGGTTTTTTTTTTTTTAGTTTTAAATGCATTTTATTATCTTAATCATTAACCCTTACATACTAACAGAAAATGCTTAAATGCTAGCTTAAAATTACTTAACAATCTTATACTAACTTACTGGCCCCACACAGGCACTCTAAGCTACTCTAAATTCTTATATCTATGTCTTTCGACTTTATTTACGTTTTACTTAGGACTATTTATTTTCGATACTTAAGGCTAAGAAAAAATTTTTTGACAAAAACTTACCATATGGACTTAACTTTTTATAAAAACTTAATATCTAACTTAAAATAAACCTTAATCTACCTTACCTACATACACAATACACACACATAAATATTATACACACTTATATACATATATTAGTATATACAAAGGTATATTCTAATATATGTATATATTTCTTAAATGCTAACCTAACCCTATGCAAGCTGGCCATCGCTATTCACAGAGCAAATAGATTGGTCAGCTCTGCCTCATTAGTGAGGCTGGTACGTATTTGACGGAAACGACGACGAAACATCTTCTCCATCATTCAACCACCAGAAATGCTGGTGCTGCCGAACGACATCCCTCTTATCGCGATTCCCCACCGCCGTACTGAACCTGAGACGATCCACACTGCCGTGTGTGACGTCTCTGTTGTAGTTGAGTCCCCTGTCCCCAGCTTTCCGAGTGACAAGGAATATTAACGGGACCGCTGATCTATCCTGGATCAACCCTATCTGAGCTAGGTAGAGGAATGCTTCCGGTGGAACGAAGCCGCCAGAGCGCACACTCTCGTGGTAGCGGTAATTGGGATAGTAAGCCCCAAATATCAGGTTATTCGTCGAGGCCATTGCTCTTGCAATGTGCCTTCGAGTCAGCTGTACAAGCGAAGGCATGCCCTAAGGCAAGCCCTCTCAAACATCCGAATCTTTTCCATTAAGCTTGCTCGCACATTGAACCACACGGTACACCCAAATTCTCCAAGTCAACAAGGCAGGCACCAGTACATTGGTTTTTGCCTTTATTCCATTGGATATCGGACACCAGTTTAGATGCGGCATATGAGATATCATGTCCCGCCTTAAAACCGAATTGATTATCTGGAACTATATGTTTGTCCTCAACCCACCTAGACAAGAATAATAGAAAGTTTTTCTAAAGGATACTTGGATCAATTACATATATACCTATAAACATACCATTTCTTTGGATTAAATTAGTAAAAATAGATTTTTACACCCTGTATGTTTTTATTATTTTTTTAATTGTTAAGTATGTACACAGCTACATCTATTTAAAGTCACATATATATACAAATATTAAGGTACCTGTTTTAAGTTTTCAGAACAAGCATGCACAACTAAACTGAATCAAAAAAAGATATTAAATACGGTTATAAGTACATAATTTTTAATTGAGTTTAAAAAGAGTTTATTAAAAGGTTTATTTCACGTTCTAAAATTCTCGTTTATAAGTTGGAATATTACACGTGATTAGAAGAAGTAACGTTTTTCCGTGTACGTATGTTACACTCCGCGAAATATTTTTTTCGAATCTACTATATCATACTTACAAAATTTGCGTTGGTAAAAGTGGTGAAAAAGTACCTTTTTTAGTTTTTAAGAACAAGTCAATTATATGTAAGAATAAACTTTTATAATATTATTATTAAGTCAAATAATATATTTTGCAAGATGATAATAGTTTTTATTTCTTTATCTAATTTTTATAAACAGACTAAATTGTCATTCACCATACTACACATTTTTTTACAGGATTCATTCGTGAGCCCAAAGGGCAGTTAAATTCATTTGAAAATTCTTTTAAGTTCGAAAGAGGGCCGATGACACGATATTCCGGTGGTGCGTGCGGATCCTTTTCAATTTGAAGAGTTGTAGCTTCATCGGTGACCGCCGAGCACCAGACCTAAAAAAATAATGATGCTACAATATAAGTAAATTTGTAAAATTTATTTCGTCAAAAAAAGAAACTATCTAATCAGAGCAATAAAACTGAGTTTTAACAGAAAAAAATTTTTTTTTATTGGATAAATTGAGTAGGATAATAGCATTATATATCGTACTAATTGTACTCTTTAACCATTATCATCTTTACCAACTTAGGTTTAATTATATCATAAGGAATATTAACATATGTATAACGAAAGGAAAACTTACAGTAACAAACTGAAGCTTTAAAAGGTACGATATATGTATTTGTTTTTTTTATTTAATATTATTCTCAACTACACTGCAAGTTTCAGTAAATACAAAAGAAACAATACTTTGGGTAAATATTATGAGTTCGTATTTTATACAAAATGTTAAATATATAGTTTCCATTAAAAAAGAATTTCAGAATTTGTTTTCTCGTAAAATGGGTTAGGTCCCTTACTTATCGTTGTCGTTTTCATGCTAAATTTGTATAATCAGATTGTGTTACAGCTTTACCTTGTGCTTTAATGCTGAATGCTAAAATATTTTATACTGGCTTGACAAGATTCAAAAAACAAAAAAAAATATATATATATATATATATAGGGGTTACATAATGTGTAATATACAGCAAAAATACAAAATAAACACAAACTAACAGAGTGTGATTTGGTTTTTTAGGAAATATAAAATTGTTTTGCTTAAGTGAATCATGTTTATTTTGATTTTTTTTTATAATACCGCGCGCGCACCACGCACGGTTTTAACAACACCGTCTTATATTCACTGATAATTTCGTAAATTATATTTAAATTACTTAAGAGAATGAAATAATTGAAAAAATGCAGTGAACAGATTTTGAATCATTTCGGCGAATCGCCTGTTCAATATGGATAAATTTATGGAACTTGTGCGTAAAAACCAATTTTTATAGAATCTCTGTCATTCAGAAATCCGACAACAGTATACTAATTATAATAAGTATAATAATTTTGGAGGAATGAAATCACTTTTTAATTGTGCTCTAAGAGAATTATATTATGGGGTTACACTCAATAAAATTCGACAAAAAATAATTTTTTTTTACTTGCAAAACAAAAAGTAGATAGTTTATGGTACATAACTTCTAATATGTCTTGAAGGTGCGGTTTTGAGGTCGAATGGTCTGATGGAAAAATTATGTGTACTGGTTATAAAGTGCCTTTTGACCTTAAATGTGCAAATCTACGGCCAAGCGACCGTGAATACATAAAAAAAAGACAGTACACTCCATCTCTGTTTGTCATGTCAACCAGACAACTCTCTACGCTCTCCATCTACGGTTAACACATACAATGCGGTAACCACGGCTGCTAGTAGCGATACTCGGATTTCATCATCGTCAGCAACTGCTGAGGAAAATCTTCTGCGTTCTCACACAATATTCCATTGTTCGAAAGTTAATCATTAAAGAAGCCAGTAAAATTCCTACCAAAGATATCATCTTTTAGATTTTGTACATATAACGAAATCGTCTCGCTCAAACAAATGCACTACCACGAAATGCTCACAATTTTTTTTTTTTAATCCGCGCGCGCACCCCGGGTACATGAATACCCTTTTACTGGTTTTCTCCAGGGCGCGGGCGGGTGGTGTAGTATTTTGAAACTCAGGTATATTAGGTTTCGATATATTTGCCAGAGGTGGTTGTCAAATTGGACGGGACGAGCAAGTGCATCCTCAGCCAGTGGGTCTCAGTACGTGCTAGTTGTTAGTTCGTTACATTTAGCCCAGCCATCAACCACTCCAACATCAGTGTTATGCCTTCATGTCAGAGTTGACGCCGATGGGATTCTCATATAACTACATGCAAATTCTTCGAAAAGACTTTTTCAGAGAATTGCCTCCCACTGGATTCGAACCCGCGACCCTCTGCTTAAGGAGTGTATCCATATACCACTACACCACGGCCACCCCCGTGGTTTTCAAAGTTATGTTTAAACCGTGACGGTATTCAGTTGCATTCTTATTTTGCTACAAATTCCAACTTAATCAACCCAATAACTGAATTTCTCATCTAAGAATTGCTATCGCCGGCGCGATTATTGTTTTTTTTTTTATTTCGCGGCAGTGCGTTTACTGCATTATTTATTTATTTTTTTTTTTTTTTCAATGGTTTTTGTGGCACTTTATTTTATTGGTTTTTGTTATATCTTATGGATATGAGGATATAGATATGGATATATGATATGGATCAACTGCTCCATTAACGATTAACTGCTGATTTTATTGAACGTAAGAAGATCTGTGCAAAACATTAAATGTTATTTGTGTCGTCCTAAATAAAAGAAATGCGGTTTTTGTCAAATCTGCTATTCTTCTGGGACGAGTGTATTAATATTTCTGTATCTCCCTCACTTGTGCTCTTTGCAATAAAGTGCCTCAGTAATTCCATTGATTCCAATCATAACTCACTCGTCAGACTGAAAACGGACAAACTAATAAAATAAAACTAATAAGAATAAGATGTGTAGAAAACTTTTTTCAGAATATCGAAAAACAAACTGCTCGTTTAATTGAGTTTGAAACTACCAGATCAAGAAATGAAGAAATATCCAAGCGCCACAGAGATAAAGCTTTGAATGAATATATATTTATCTGTTCTCTAATAACGGAAACTGACAAGAAAACATATAGTTTCATCGAAACTCTTCAGTTTTTTTTTTTTTTAGTTTTAAATGCATTTTATTATTTTAATCATTAACCCTTACATACTAACAGAAAATGCTTAAATGTTAGCTTAAAATTACTGAACAATCTTATACTAACTTACTGGCCCCACGCAGGCACTCTAAGCTACTCTAAATTCTTATATCTATGTCTTTCGACTTTATTTACGTTTTACTTAGGACTATTTATTTTCGATACTTAAGGCTAAGAAAAATTTTTTTGACAAAAATTTAGCATATGGACTTAATTTTATATAAAAACTTAATATCTAACTTAAAATAAACCTTAATCTACCTTACCTACATACACAATACACACACATAAATATTATACACACTTATATACATATATTAGTATATACAAAGGTATATACTAATATATGTATATATTTCTTAAATGCTAACCTAACCCTATGCAAGCTGGCCATCTATATTCACAGAGCAAATAGATTGGTCAGCTCTGCCTCTTTAGTGAAGCTGGTACGTAGTTGACGGAAACGACGACGAAACATCTTCTCCATAATTCAACCACCATGCTGGTGCTGCCGAACGACATCCCTCTTATCGCGATTCCCCACCGCCGTACTGAACCTGAGACGATCCACACTGCCGTGTGCGACGTCTCTGTTGTAGTTGAGTCGCCTGTCCCCAGCTTTCCGAGTGACATGGAAGATTAACGGGACCGCTGATCTATCCTGGATCAACCCTATCTGATCTAGGTAGAGGAATGCTTCCGGTGGAACGAAGCCGTCAGAGCACACACTCTCGTGGTAACGATAATTGGGATAGTAAGCCCCAGATATCAGGTTATTCGTCGAGGCCATTGCTCTTGCAATGTGCTTTCGAGTCAGCTTAATTACGAAGTTGTCCACTCGTATTAGGTTCGCTCTCTTGTAAAGGACCTCAATACGATAAAATTGTTTGTACTCCGACTCTGGTGTTCTGTACAAGCGAAGGCAAGCCTTCTCAAAAATCCGAATCTTTTCCATTAAGCTTGCTCGCACATTGGACCACACGGGACACCCAAATACAAACATAGGCCTGATAAGGGCCATGTAGCAAATTACCTTTACCCTCGCATCGAGTTGGCTGCTATAAAACAGTCTCTTTGTAATGGCAAAAGCGCCTTTAGTTCTGACCAGAGCAGCATTTACGTTTTTGTCAAAATACAGAAACTGATCTAGCCAGATCCCAAGGTATCTGACTACCTTTCGACAGCCAAGAGGCTGTCCGCGTTGTCCAATGATCGAGAAAGTTCGCCAGTTTTTTCTGGTGTCTCTAGAGGCTCTAGACAACGGCGTCCTAAAGAGAATGGTTTCCGACTTTTGAAAGCTGATTTTCAACTTCCAGTCATCGCAAAATCGTCTTATCTTATCGAAGTCACGCTGCAAGAGAGTATTGATGACCTCGATCTTCGGACCTGTTCTGTACGCTATCAAATCGTCTGCGTACCCAATAGTATGGGGAAGTGAACCTACCAAGTCGCTTGTATAAATGTTGAACAGGATCGGCGAATTGACTGCCCCTTGCTGAAGACCACTTTTAATTTGAAATATTCCAACAGAAGTCACATCACCATTCGTCACGATGAACTGTCTGTTGGTTAGCATATTATAAAGATTGTACAAGAGTGGTTTACTGATCCCCAGCCAAGTCAGCTTATAGAAAAGACCCTCTAACCATACGGTGTCGAATTCCTTCTCCAAGTCAACAAGGCAGGCACCAGTACATTGGTTTTTGCCTTTATTCCATTAGATATCGGACACCAGTTTAGACGCGGCATATGAGATATCATGTCCCGCCTTAAAACCGAATTGATTATCTGGAACTATATGTTTGTCCTCAACCCACCTAGACAAGAATAATAGAAAGTTTTTCTAAATGAAACTTGGATCACTTACATATATACCTATAAACACACCATTTCTTTGGATTAAATTAGTAAAAATAGATTTTTACACCATGTATGTTTTTATTATTTTTTTAATTGTTAAGTATGTACACAGCTACATCTATTTAAAGTCACATATATATACAAATATTAAGGTACCTGTTTTAGGTTTTCAGAACAAGCATGCACAATTAAACTGAATCTTACTATCACTGTTCTTAAGTACATAGGTATTTTCTGTCAAAAAAAGATATTAAATACGGTTATAAGTACATAATTTTTAATTGAGTTTAAAAAGAGTTTATTAAAAGGTTTATTTCATGTTCTAAAATTCTCGTTTATAAGTTGGAATATTACACGTCATTAGAAGAAGTAACGTTTTTCCGTGTACGTATGTTACACTCCGCGAAATATTTTTTTCGAATATACTATATCATACTTACAAAATTTGCGTTGGTAAAAGTGGTGAAAAAGTACCTTTTTTAGTTTTTAAGAACAAGTCAATTATATGTAAGAATAAACTTTTATAATATTATTATTAAGTCAAATAATATATTTTGCAAGATGATAATAGTTTTTATTTCTTTATCTAATTTTTATAAACAGACTAAATGGTCATTCACCATACTACACATTTTTCTACAGGATTCATTCGTGAGCCCAAAGGGCAATTAAATTCTTTTGAAAATTCTTTTAAGTTCGAAAGAGGGCCGATGACACGATATTCCGGTGGTGCATGCGGATCCTTTTCAATTTGAAGAGTTGTAGCTTCATCGGTGACCGCCGAGCACCAGACCTAAAAAAATAATAATGCTACAATATAAGTAAATTTGTAAAATTTATTTCGTCAAAAAAAGAAACTATCTAATCAGAGCAATAAAACTGAGTTTTAACAGAAAAAAATTTTTTTTAATTGGATAAATTGAGTAGGATAATAGCATTATATATCGTACTAATTGTACTCTTTAACCATTATCATCTTTACCAACTTAGGTTTAATTATATCATAAGGAATATTAACAAATGTATAACGAAAGGAAAACTTACAGTAACAAACTGAAGCTTTAAAAGGTACGATATATGTATTTGTTTTTTTTATTTAATATTATTCTCAACTACACTGCAAGTTTCAGTAAATACAAAAGAAACAATACTTTGGGTAAATATTATAAGTTCGTATTTTATACAAAATGTTAAATATATAGTTTCCATTCAAAAACAATTTCAGAATTTGTTTTCTCGTAAAATGGGTTAGGTCCCTTACTTATCGTTGTCGTTTTCATGCTAAATTTGTATAATCAGATTGTGTTACAGCTTTACCTTGTGCTTTAATGCTGAATGCTAAAATATTTTATACTGGCTTGACAAGATTCAAAAAACAAAAAAAAATATATATATATATATATATAGGGGTTACATAATGTGTAATATACAGCAAAAATACAAAATAAACACAAACTAACAGAGTGTGATTTGGTTTTTTAGGAAATATAAAATTGTTTTGCTTAAGTGAATCATGTTTATTTTGATTTTTTTTTATAATACCGCGCGCGCACCACGCACGGTTTTAACAACACCGTCTTATATTCACTGATAATTTCGTAAATTATATTTAAATTACTTAAGAGAATGAAATAATTGAAAAAATGCAGTGAACAGATTTTGAATCATTTCGGCGAATCGCCTGTTCAATATGGATAAATTTATGGAACTTGTGCGTAAAAACCAATTTTTATAGAATCTCTGTCATTCAGAAATCCGACAACAGTATACTAATTATAATAAGTATAATAATTTTGGAGGAATGAAATCACTTTTTAATTGTGCTCTAAGAGAATTATATTATGGGGTTACACTCAATAAAATTCGACAAAAAATAATTTTTTTTTACTTGCAAAACAAAAAGTAGATAGTTTATGGTACATAACTTCTAATATGTCTTGAAGGTGCGGTTTTGAGGTCGAATGGTCTGATGGAAAAATTATGTGTACTGGTTATAAAGTGCCTTTTGACCTTAAATGTGCAAATCTACGGCCAAGCGACCGTGAATACATAAAAAAAAGACAGTACACTCCATCTCTGTTTGTCATGTCAACCAGACAACTCTCTACGCTCTCCATCTACGGTTAACACATACAATGCGGTAACCACGGCTGCTAGTAGCGATACTCGGATTTCATCATCGTCAGCAACTGCTGAGGAAAATCTTCTGCGTTCTCACACAATATTCCATTGTTCGAAAGTTAATCATTAAAGAAGCCAGTAAAATTCCTACCAAAGATATCATCTTTTAGATTTTGTACATATAACGAAATCGTCTCGCTCAAACAAATGCACTACCACGAAATGCTCACAATTTTTTTTTTTTAATCCGCGCGCGCACCCCGGGTACATGAATACCCTTTTACTGGTTTTCTCCAGGGCGCGGGCGGGTGGTGTAGTATTTTGAAACTCAGGTATATTAGGTTTCGATATATTTGCCAGAGGTGGTTGTCAAATTGGACGGGACGAGCAAGTGCATCCTCAGCCAGTGGGTCTCAGTACGTGCTAGTTGTTAGTTCGTTACATTTAGCCCAGCCATCAACCACTCCAACATCAGTGTTATGCCTTCATGTCAGAGTTGACGCCGATGGGATTCTCATATAACTACATGCAAATTCTTCGAAAAGACTTTTTCAGAGAATTGCCTCCCACTGGATTCGAACCCGCGACCCTCTGCTTAAGGAGTGTATCCATATACCACTACACCACGGCCACCCCCGTGGTTTTCAAAGTTATGTTTAAACCGTGACGGTATTCAGTTGCATTCTTATTTTGCTACAAATTCCAACTTAATCAACCCAATAACTGAATTTCTCATCTAAGAATTGCTATCGCCGGCGCGATTATTGTTTTTTTTTTTATTTCGCGGCAGTGCGTTTACTGCATTATTTATTTATTTTTTTTTTTTTTTCAATGGTTTTTGTGGCACTTTATTTTATTGGTTTTTGTTATATCTTATGGATATGAGGATATAGATATGGATATATGATATGGATCAACTGCTCCATTAACGATTAACTGCTGATTTTATTGAACGTAAGAAGATCTGTGCAAAACATTAAATGTTATTTGTGTCGTCCTAAATAAAAGAAATGCGGTTTTTGTCAAATCTGCTATTCTTCTGGGACGAGTGTATAAATATTTCTGTATCTCCCTCACTTGTGCTCTTTGCAATAAAGTGCCTCAGTAATTCCATTGATTCCAATCATAACTCACTCGTCAGACTGAAAACGGACAAACTAATAAAATAAAACTAATAAGAATAAGATGTGTAGAAAACTTTTTTCAGAATATCGAAAAACAAACTGCTCGTTTAATTGAGTTTGAAACTACCAGATCAAGAAATGAAGAAATATCCAAGCGCCACAGAGATAAAGCTTTGAATGAATATATATTTATCTGTTCTCTAATAACGGAAACTGACAAGAAAACATATAGTTTCATCGAAACTCTTCAGTTTTTTTTTTTTTAGTTTTAAATGCATTTTATTATTTTAATCATTAACCCTTACATACTAACAGAAAATGCTTAAATGTTAGCTTAAAATTACTGAACAATCTTATACTAACTTACTGGCCCCACGCAGGCACTCTAAGCTACTCTAAATTCTTATATCTATGTCTTTCGACTTTATTTACGTTTTACTTAGGACTATTTATTTTCGATACTTAAGGCTAAGAAAAATTTTTTTGACAAAAATTTAGCATATGGACTTAATTTTATATAAAAACTTAATATCTAACTTAAAATAAACCTTAATCTACCTTACCTACATACACAATACACACACATAAATATTATACACACTTATATACATATATTAGTATATACAAAGGTATATACTAATATATGTATATATTTCTTAAATGCTAACCTAACCCTATGCAAGCTGGCCATCTATATTCACAGAGCAAATAGATTGGTCAGCTCTGCCTCTTTAGTGAAGCTGGTACGTAGTTGACGGAAACGACGACGAAACATCTTCTCCATAATTCAACCACCATGCTGGTGCTGCCGAACGACATCCCTCTTATCGCGATTCCCCACCGCCGTACTGAACCTGAGACGATCCACACTGCCGTGTGCGACGTCTCTGTTGTAGTTGAGTCGCCTGTCCCCAGCTTTCCGAGTGACATGGAAGATTAACGGGACCGCTGATCTATCCTGGATCAACCCTATCTGATCTAGGTAGAGGAATGCTTCCGGTGGAACGAAGCCGTCAGAGCACACACTCTCGTGGTAACGATAATTGGGATAGTAAGCCCCAGATATCAGGTTATTCGTCGAGGCCATTGCTCTTGCAATGTGCTTTCGAGTCAGCTTAATTACGAAGTTGTCCACTCGTATTAGGTTCGCTCTCTTGTAAAGGACCTCAATACGATAAAATTGTTTGTACTCCGACTCTGGTGTTCTGTACAAGCGAAGGCAAGCCTTCTCAAAAATCCGAATCTTTTCCATTAAGCTTGCTCGCACATTGGACCACACGGGACACCCAAATACAAACATAGGCCTGATAAGGGCCATGTAGCAAATTACCTTTACCCTCGCATCGAGTTGGCTGCTATAAAACAGTCTCTTTGTAATGGCAAAAGCGCCTTTAGTTCTGACCAGAGCAGCATTTACGTTTTTGTCAAAATACAGAAACTGATCTAGCCAGATCCCAAGGTATCTGACTACCTTTCGACAGCCAAGAGGCTGTCCGCGTTGTCCAATGATCGAGAAAGTTCGCCAGTTTTTTCTGGTGTCTCTAGAGGCTCTAGACAACGGCGTCCTAAAGAGAATGGTTTCCGACTTTTGAAAGCTGATTTTCAACTTCCAGTCATCGCAAAATCGTCTTATCTTATCGAAGTCACGCTGCAAGAGAGTATTGATGACCTCGATCTTCGGACCTGTTCTGTACGCTATCAAATCGTCTGCGTACCCAATAGTATGGGGAAGTGAACCTACCAAGTCGCTTGTATAAATGTTGAACAGGATCGGCGAATTGACTGCCCCTTGCTGAAGACCACTTTTAATTTGAAATATTCCAACAGAAGTCACATCACCATTCGTCACGATGAACTGTCTGTTGGTTAGCATATTATAAAGATTGTACAAGAGTGGTTTACTGATCCCCAGCCAAGTCAGCTTATAGAAAAGACCCTCTAACCATACGGTGTCGAATTCCTTCTCCAAGTCAACAAGGCAGGCACCAGTACATTGGTTTTTGCCTTTATTCCATTAGATATCGGACACCAGTTTAGACGCGGCATATGAGATATCATGTCCCGCCTTAAAACCGAATTGATTATCTGGAACTATATGTTTGTCCTCAACCCACCTAGACAAGAATAATAGAAAGTTTTTCTAAATGAAACTTGGATCACTTACATATATACCTATAAACACACCATTTCTTTGGATTAAATTAGTAAAAATAGATTTTTACACCATGTATGTTTTTATTATTTTTTTAATTGTTAAGTATGTACACAGCTACATCTATTTAAAGTCACATATATATACAAATATTAAGGTACCTGTTTTAGGTTTTCAGAACAAGCATGCACAATTAAACTGAATCTTACTATCACTGTTCTTAAGTACATAGGTATTTTCTGTCAAAAAAAGATATTAAATACGGTTATAAGTACATAATTTTTAATTGAGTTTAAAAAGAGTTTATTAAAAGGTTTATTTCATGTTCTAAAATTCTCGTTTATAAGTTGGAATATTACACGTCATTAGAAGAAGTAACGTTTTTCCGTGTACGTATGTTACACTCCGCGAAATATTTTTTTCGAATATACTATATCATACTTACAAAATTTGCGTTGGTAAAAGTGGTGAAAAAGTACCTTTTTTAGTTTTTAAGAACAAGTCAATTATATGTAAGAATAAACTTTTATAATATTATTATTAAGTCAAATAATATATTTTGCAAGATGATAATAGTTTTTATTTCTTTATCTAATTTTTATAAACAGACTAAATGGTCATTCACCATACTACACATTTTTCTACAGGATTCATTCGTGAGCCCAAAGGGCAATTAAATTCTTTTGAAAATTCTTTTAAGTTCGAAAGAGGGCCGATGACACGATATTCCGGTGGTGCATGCGGATCCTTTTCAATTTGAAGAGTTGTAGCTTCATCGGTGACCGCCGAGCACCAGACCTAAAAAAATAATGATGCTACAATATAAGTAAATTTGTAAAATTTATTTCGTCAAAAAAAGAAACTATCTAATCAGAGCAATAAAACTGAGTTTTAACAGAAAAAAATTTTTTTTTATTGGATAAATTGAGTAGGATAATAGCATTATATATCGTACTAATTGTACTCTTTAACCATTATCATCTTTACCAACTTAGGTTTAATTATATCATAAGGAATATTAACAAATGTATAACGAAAGGAAAACTTACAGTAACAAACTGAAGCTTTAAAAGGTACGATATATGTATTTGTTTTTTTTATTTAATATTATTCTCAACTACACTGCAAGTTTCAGTAAATACAAAAGAAACAATACTTTGGGTAAATATTATGAGTTCGTATTTTATACAAAATGTTAAATATATAGTTTCCATTAAAAAAGAATTTCAGAATTTGTTTTCTCGTAAAATGGGTTAGGTCCCTTACTTATCGTTGTCGTTTTCATGCTAAATTTGTATAATCAGATTGTGTTACAGCTTTACCTTGTGCTTTAATGCTGAATGCTAAAATATTTTATACTGGCTTGACAAGATTCAAAAAACAAAAAAAAATATATATATATATATATATAGGGGTTACATAATGTGTAATATACAGCAAAAATACAAAATAAACACAAACTAACAGAGTGTGATTTGGTTTTTTAGGAAATATAAAATTGTTTTGCTTAAGTGAATCATGTTTATTTTGATTTTTTTTTATAATACCGCGCGCGCACCACGCACGGTTTTAACAACACCGTCTTATATTCGCTGATAATTTCGTAAATTATATTTAAATTACTTAAGAGAATGAAATAATTGAAAAAATGCAGTGAACAGATTTTGAATCATTTCGGCGAATCGCCTGTTCAATATGGATAAATTTATGGAACTTGTGCGTAAAAACCAATTTTTATAGAATCTCTGTCATTCAGAAATCCGACAACAGTATACTAATTATAATTAGTATAATAATTTTGGAGGAGTGAAATCACTTTTTAATTGTGCTCTAAGAGAATTATATTATGGGGTTACACTCAATAAAACTCGACAAAAAATGATTTTTTTTACTTGCAAAACAAACCTATGTCTTGTAGGTGCGGTTTTGAGGTCGAATGGTCTGATGGAAAAATTATGTGTACTGGTTATAAAGTGCCTTTTGACCTTAAATTTGCAAATCTACGGCGAAGCGACCGTGAATACATAAAAAAAAAGACAGTACACTCCATCTCTGTTTGTCATGTCAACCAGACAACTCTGTATGCTCTCCATCTACGATTAACACATACAATGCGGTAACCACGGCTGCTAGTAGCGATACTCGAATTTCATCATCGTCAGCAACTGCTGAGGAAAATCTTCTGCGTTCTCACACAATATTCCATTGTTCGAAATTTAATCATTAAAGAAGTCAGTAAAATGCCTACCAAAGATATCATCTTTTAGATTTTGTACATATAACGAAATCGTCTCGCTCAAACAAATGAACTACGACGAAATGCTCACAATTTTTTTTTTTTTTTTAATCCGCGCGCGCACCAAGGGGATATGAATACCCTTTTACTGGTTTTCTCCAGGGCGCGGGCGGGTGGTGTAGTATTTTGAAACTCAGGTATATTAGGTTTCGATATATTTGCCAGAGGTGGTTGTCAAATTGGACGGGACGAGCAAGTGCATCCTCAGCCTGTGGGTCTCAGTACGTGCTAATTGTTAGTTCGTTACATTTAGCCCAGTCATCAACCACTCCAACATCAGTGTTATGCCTTCATGTCATATGGGATTCTCATATAACTACATGCAAATTCTTCGAAAAGACTTTTCCAGAGAATTGCCTCCCACTGGATTCGAACCCGTGACCCTCTGCTTAAGGAGTGTATCCATATACCACTACACCACGGCCACCCCCGTGGTTTTCAAAGTTAAGTTTAAGCCGTGACGGTATTCAGTTGCATTCTTACTTTGCTACAAATTCCAACTCAATCAACCCAATTACTGAAATTCTCATCCAAGAATTGCTATCGCCGGCGCGATTATTGTTCACTTACAAGTTTTTTTTTTATTTCGCGACAGTCCGTTAAGTGCATTATTTTTTTATTTATTTTGTTTCAATGGTTTTTGTGACACTCTTTATTTTATTGGTTTTTGTTATATCTTATGGATATGAGGATATGGATATGGATATATGATATGGATCAACTGCTCCATTAACGACTTACTGCTGATTTTATTGAACGTAAGAAGATCTGTGCAAAACATTAAATGCTATTTGCGTCGTCCTAAATAAAAGAAATATGGTTTTTGTCAAATCTGCTATTCTTCTGTGACGAGTGTGTATATATCTCTGTATCTCCCTCAATTGTGCTCCTTGCAATAAAGTGCCTCAGTAATTCCATTGATTCCAATCATAACTCACTCGTCAGACTGAAAACGGACAAACTAATAAAATAAAACTAATAAGAATAAGATGTGTAGAAAACCTTTTTCAGAATATCGAAAAACAAACTGCTCGTTTAATTGAGTTTGAAACTACCAGATCAAGAAATGAAGAAATATCCAAGCGCCACAGAGATAAAGCTTTGAATGAATATATATTTATCTGTTCCCTAATAACGGAAACTGACAAGAAAACGTATAGTTTCATCGAAACTCTTCGGTTTTTTTTTTTTTAGTTTTAAATGCATTTTATTATTTTAATCATTAACCCTTACATACTAACAGAAAATGCTTAAATGCTAGCTTAAAATTACTTAACAATCTTATACTAACTTACTGGCCCCACACAGGCACTCTAAGCTACTCTAAATTCTTATATCTATGTCTTTCGACTTTATTTACGTTTTACTTAGAACTATATATTTTCAATACTTAAGGCTAAGAAAAAATTTTTTGACAAACACTTAGCATATGGACTTAATTTTTTATAAAAACTTAATATCTAACTTAAAATAAACCTTAATCTACCTTACCTACATACACAATACACACACATAAATATTATACACACTTATATACATATATTAGTATATACAAAGGTATATACTAATATATGTATATATTTCTTAAATGCTAACCTAAACCTATGCAAGCTGGCCATCGCTATTCACAGAGCAAATAGATTGGTCAGCTCTGCCTCATTAGTGAGGCTGGTACGTAGTTGACGAAAACGACGACGAAACATCTTCTCCATCATTCAACCACCAGAAATGCTGGTGCTGCCGAACGACATCCCTCTTATCGCGATTCCCCACCGCCGTACTGAACCTGAGACGATCCACACTGCCGTGTGCGACGTCTCTGTTGTAGTTGAGTCGCCTGTCCCCAGCTTTCCGACTGACATGGAACATTAACGGGACCGCTGATCTATCTTGGATCAACCCTATCTGATCTAGGTAGAGGAATGCTTCCGGTGGAACGAAGCCGTCAGAGCGCACACTCTCGTGGTAACGGTGATTGGGATAGTAAGCCCCAGATATCAGGTTATTCGTCAAGGCCATTGCTCTTGCAATGTGCCTTCGAGTCAGCTTAATTACGAAGTTGTCCACTCGTATTAGGTTCGCTCTGTTGTAAGGGACCTCATTACGATAAAATTTTTTGTACTCCGACTCTGGTGTTCTGTACAAGCGAAGGCAAGACCTACGGCAAGCCCTCTCAAATATCCGAATCTTTTCCATTAAGCTTGCTCCCACATTGAACCACACGGGACACCTAAATACAAACATGGGCCTGATAAGGGCCATGTAGCAGATTACCTTTACCCTCGCATCGAGTTGACTGCTATAAAACAGTTTTTTTGTAAGGGCAAAAGCGCCTTTAGCTCTGACCAGAGCAGCATCTACGTTTTTGTCAAAATACAAGGTATCTGACTACCTTTCGACAGGCAAGAGGCTGTCCGCGTTGTCCAATGATCGAGAAAGTTCGCCAGTTCTTTCTGGTGTCTCTAGAGGCTCTAGACAACGGCGTCCTAAAGAGAATGGTTTCCGACTTCTGAAAGCTGATTTTCAACTTCCAGTCATCGCAAAATCATCTTATCTTATCGAAGTCACGCTGCAAGAGAGTATTGATGACCTCGATTTTCGGACCTGTTCTGTACGCTATCAAATCGTCTGCGTACCCAATAGTATGGGGAAGTGAACCTACCAAGTCGCTTGTATAAATGTTGAACAGGATCGGCGAATTGACCGCGCCTTGCTGAAGACCTCTTTTAATTTGAAATATTCCAACAGAAGTCACATCACCATTCTTCACGATGAACTGTCTGTTGGTTAGCATATTATAAAGAATGTACAAGAGTGGTTTACTGATCCACAGCTTATAGAAAAGACCCTCTAACCATACGGTGTCGAAGGCCTTCTCCAAGTCAACAAGGCAGGCACCAGTACATTGGTTTTTGCCTTTATTGCATTGAATATCGGACACCAGTTTAGACGCGGCATATGAGATATCATGTCCCGCCTTAAAACCGAATTGATTATCTGGAACAATATGTTTGTCCTCAACCCACCTAGACAAAGCTCTATTGATTACCTTTTTAAATACCTTACTGATATTCGGAAGGAGACTTATCGACCGGAGATTCCTCGGATTGGATATATCCTTTCCCTTTTTGGGGATAGGTTGAACCACCGCCGTTTTCCAATGCGCTGGATAATGTGCATTATTCATTGCATTATGGAACAGGGTGGTATAAATGTCCACCGCTTCTAGAGGAAGATGTCGAAGCACGATGTTCGGAATATGAAGACACTGAAGGTCGTTTTGATTTCTTCTCCGAAATAGTTTATTTATTTGCGGGAACATATTCGGGTTGCTGGTGTTTACAGCCCGAACCCTGTTATTCCAATACAAACTTACAGAAATTCTGTAATTCTCTTTTATTAACGTTTAAATATTTTTAATCGACGCCTTCAGTGTCCTTATCTCCGGGTCTTGTCAGTCAGTTAACTGTCTGTATAAGTTTTTGAGTCTTAACAGAAGTCTACTTTTCTGTCGGTGCAGTGCGTCAATAGTAGGATTGCGGAACAGGTCTTCGTTAGTCGTACGTCGACACAGCGGTATTGTAGCGTCCATAGTTTGTTTAATTATCTCGTCCATTTGTTTTAGGTAATTGTCGATCTCCTCGTTTGACGAATTCCTATTGGACGGTGGGTGGATCGTATTCGAAAAGAGCGCACTTGTCATGGTTTCGGAGAAGCGTGTCCATCGAGTCTTACTGTAATTGAAAGAATATCTTTGGACAAACTCCTCCAATTCCGAAATTTCGTTGGGAACTGTAATTTCGGTGCTAAAACCGCAATGGTCACTGTCATACACGAATGTGCGCAGACAGTTTAGCGTTTGTAAATTCGTACCTGTCAGTCGTATACGTTCGTCGTACAGCAGTAGATCCAAATAAGACCCGCCTCTGGGAAACGACGGGTTATCCGTCGCTTTAAGACCGAGTCTGTACATGACATCGTGCTGACCCCACCAATCGAGTAGTAGGTTCCCTCTAGTATTTGGCAAATTATTTCCCCAATCTCTGTGTCTAGCGTTGAAGTGCGTACCCATTACGACATGTGTTGGTCCACCCGCTTGGCCTGTTCTTGCACCTGCTTTTGCAGCTGAGCCATCTGCCCTTGGATTGCGAGCAAGATGGCTAGCATGTTAGGTGCAGCTTCCGTTGTTCTCAGCATTGGCGCCAGAGAAGCAACAGTTGCTTGCTGTACCGTAGCCCCCCTACCTGCCGCCATTTGGGCGTAGGAAATTTGGGACGTGACGACTGGTATTTGAAACCTCACAGGTGAACGTTTGACCTCCACCTTCTGCTGCTGAGCCAGTTTTGATTTTTTAATTTCAGCGAACTTAGGACAACCCCGATAGTTTGCGGTGTGTCCCACGTTCCTACATAACACGCACGAGAGCTGCGTCCTATCGGACGCTCCGTCCCTGACCAGAGCACACTCCTCTGAACTGTGGTTCTTTGCGCACTTAACGCATCGAGGCTGCATTTGGCAGTTCGACGCGGCGTGCCCGAACCTCTGGCAGCGAACGCATTGTATAACACCTTCGGTCCTTTTTAATTTTTCCCAGTGAACCACCTGATAGTCTAGGACATTGATACTCCTTAGACTATCCAGACGGCTTTCGGGACTGAGCTGCACCAGGAAGAACGGCAGACTCCGTTTCTCCCGCCAGGCTCTAGCTGTGGTAAATGACTTTACCACCATAAACATAAGTCCTTCACACTCCTTCTCTTGCCAGTGCCAGGATCTCCTCAGGATCAGAAGACGGTTCCAACCCCTTCAGCAGCATCGATAACCGCTTTTCACACTTCGGTGAAACCTCTTAATATTAAAATTATTACCAATGATCTGCCTACACAGGTCCTTGGTAGCATTTACCTCCAATTTATAGGTGTTGATAGGAAGCACCTTCTCGCTTTTGTGGTTGCCGCTGTTTTAGCTGTTGCCGGTGTTGTAACTGCTCTTGTTGTTGCTGGTGGTTCTTAAGGTTTTGTTGTTGTAGCAGTTGTGCTACTTTATTTGTTTGGTATTGTTGTTGTTTCTGCTTTTGAGCATGCTGCTGATGTTGGGATTATTTTAGCTTTTTCCTCTTCCTTCTTCCCATTTGCTTTTCTTTTATGGCCACCATTCTTTGTTGTAGCATTTTTATGCTGCTACTAATGGCCTTCGTTTCTTCCTCTTAATCATTAGATTCGCTTGCGGCCAATGAAGCGAAGGTGTTCTCTACCCTCACTCCGCCAAGCAGCCTTACAGTGGTCGTTGTTAGCTTCCTCCTTCTCTTTGTCTTTGGCGTTTGGCTTGAACCACTCGAAGCCTTACCTGACATTTCAACAGATCCCGCTATAGGCATAGCGGACCGCTAACCACAATCCATCACGTGATGTTATTGCGAACACTTTATACTTATTTTTATTTATAAAAATAATAAAAAAGAAAAAAAACTGTCTGCCGACTATTCGGAGTCGAACCCACAACTTTCGCAGTCTCAAGCGAACACACTACCGCTGCGCTAATTGGAGCCTAGATCCAATTTGTTTAATTGTTGTAAGTAAGCGTCACTTCATACTTACAAGTCGAAACACGTTTAAACTCCGCGGAGGTCTATGAACGACTGAAAAGCTCTTCGGGAAGACATAGATATTCATCTAAAGTCATCCACAGCTAATCCCCGTCTCCAATCTGCAGCATATAATCATCCGCCCTCAAAGCAGTACGAGTCCATGCTTGATGTTATTTTCAATAAAATCAATGAGCGTTGAATGATTTTGAAAACCTCACTGAAACAGTATGTCACGAAATCGATGGTCTTCCAACCCATTCCCTGCCGCATATCAAATCTATTTACACCACTTCAATCTTAGCCAAACTGTTTGAAACCAAAATTGAATCATTGCCACCACCAGTGACTACAACGCAGCCTTCAAAACTTTCGAACAGTCCTTCGATGCAAAAATCTTATGCTGATATAGCTGCTTCAACGTCAACTCGTCCTGACGCCGCCCCATGGGAATTTGTGACATAGTTAACACAATGCTTTGAGAGAAAAACCAAAACAAGTGTCACGGTCTCCATCCAACAAGAAGGACTTCTATGTTGCTACATTATCCCAGCTCAACCCATCGAATACTACATCCTTGACATCAGAGCAACTTTTTAAACAATCATTTGCAGACAACTTCTCCGTACCTGATAACACATATTTAAAGTACTTTCTCAATTTCTCTATTGACCTCTATTTCAATCCTTTAATCATACTCTTGCATACAACATCTCAAAGATGAATTTTTATCCGGGCCAGACGTGCTCCCCGCCTCTAATCTTTCTCTCCCACTTTCCTCGTTACTTTATCTATCCCTCACACACTGGAAATTCTTACAACTTGTAAGACCTTTTTCATTACCTAGTCACCGCAATGGGATTAAAGAATGATGTAACTAACTACCATTGCATTCATTCATTCAAACTGAAAATGTGCGAAAGTATTTTATTTAACGTGTTAAGCTTTCAGTCAGAGCTTCTTATATCCCCTAATGGATTTATGAAAGGTAGAATAACTACTACAAGCTCTAGAAAATACCAATAAAATCGATTTGCTAAAAACGGTCCCATCAATTGATTGATTGACCCTGTATTAATAAAAAGGTTATTTTCTAAGCTAAAAAACCGTTAATATAGCGTTTGTTTTGGATCTGTCTTCCCAACCCGATTCTTAGTTACTTTCGGTATCCCACAAGACAGCCTTCTAAGTTCCCTTCTTTTAATTTCAACTATAAGCGATTTTGAGAGGATGCCCCCCTATTTACCCCGACAACACTAAGTTCTCCAGAACTATTTCTTGACCCCAAGACTCAATTCTCTTCTAAGACCTCGATCGATTTTCCACTTGGTTTCTAAAAAATTGCTTAAAACTTAATGTCTCTTAAAGTGAATTTATGATTTCATCATCTAAGTATAAAAAAAATTCCTTCTAGGCTTCATTTTCAGCATGGCCAACATGTACCACAGGTACCGACTTTTGAATATTATACGACAGAGAGTTAAGCTTCCGTTTGCATATTGATGTGATAATCCTTAAAATCACTTGGTTTTATCAAACGATGGTCTAAAGAATTTTTCAACACCTATGTGACAAGGTCACTTTACATTATTCTTGTCTTGCCCCTTCTCGAATATGCTAGCCCAATGTGGTCGCCCTTTCATATATTCGGAATTAGGAACATTCAACGTTGTTTCCATCGATTTGCTCTTCGAGAACTACCCTGAACTACCCTTTTGCCTTACCTCTCTATAGTGACCGCCCCAATTTTCTTAACCTGAATACCCTTGAAAAACGTAGAGACGTGGCTGATATTCTCTTCATCATTTGCTCTTCTCTTCATCGATTGCTCTCGTGTTCTGCGGATTGCAACTCTCTTTACAATTTTATTTCCTTCAACACTAACCCTTACCTTCAACACTAACGATTTACTCCGACGATATATTCCAACCTATTGCACCTTTTATGGCATTAACGCACCAATTCTCTGCATTTTCCCTAAGGTCAACTAAAACCTTCCTGTTTTTGACTTTAACCTGAGCACTTCTCGTCTCAATCTTGATCTCCTACACCATTCCCTTGGTTAATATTTGTTAGTTTTTAGGTCCTTGTTTTCTAGTTAGATTAAGCTCGTATTAAGCTATATAAATGGGGATCTCAGCCTCCATCAAAACTCAAATCAAGCAGAGAAAAAATCTTGTTAGAGTAAAGTGAGCTATTCGCAAAAAATAGTTAACACCATGCAATTAAAGCAATTGCGAAAATTTACATTTGAATTTTGCACTCAAGATTCTATCAGAACGTTTGGATGAACCTTTTATTAAGGATGGCATAAGGTCTTTTTACGTTCATTGATGAATATTGCCTGAATAAAAGACGGCAACATAAACAGAAAGTTAACACCCAACAGGAAGTGGGGTGGTGTAGTGGTATATGCATAGACTCCTCAAGCAGAGGGTCGTGGGTTCGAATCCCGTGCAAGGCAATTCTGTAAAAAAGTCTTTTCATAGAATTTGTGTGTAGTTATATGAAAATCCCGTCGGCGTCAACTCTGACATGAAGGCATAACACTGAGGTTGGAGTGGTTGCTGGCTGGGCTAAATGTAACGAACTAACTAGCACATACTTAAGACCCACTGGTTGAGGATGTACTAGCTCGTCCCGTCCAGTTTGACAACCACCTCTGGGAAAAATATCGAAACCTTGTAGTTTCAAACTACTACACCACCCGCCCGCGCCCTGGTGAAAAGCCAGTAAAAGGGTACTCATATCCCCTTGGTGCGCGCGCGGTATTATAAAAAAAAAAAAGAAGAAAAAGCTGTTATCGGTTTTATTTGGCGTAATTAGCAAAAAGCCAACATTTATAAATCAAAGTTTATCGCCCTTTAATAGATCTCTGTTTAATAAAGCCAAAGCAATTAAAATAGAATAAGAATTTTAATTTTTATGGGTTAACAACGAAGTAATTTTTATGAGCACATAGGGAAATAAGGCTATTAAAATTTGTTCATTTGAGGATTTCGGTAACTTATCTTGACGTGTTTCTAATATTTTCCTATCGACTGTGTTTTATAACTAAATATTAACCATGATATTGTGATATTCGTTTGAATGCAAACATCGTAATCTATATTTTAATAGCATATTTAATTTAATATATATATAATTTAATTTCGTAAAAAAAACCCACACAAATATTTTACAATATGAAAAAAAATTTATAAAGTGTTTTCCATTCTAGTGAACTCAAAAATAATTTCTTCATTATACACCAAAACATATGAAGCATACGAACAAATATTGATGTTGATGACGAGGCAATTTTTAATAAGCTTTCTTTTATTTTTCTTTCAGAAACATGGATCTACGAAAATGAAATGGATTTTTATAGTATATCGGGTTACAAAATGTATCGTAAATGTAACAATTTTTTGTACTAGGATTTTTTTCGTTGCCAGTTTTTTTCATAAATGTAGGTTTTGTAGCCCTAATATGATTGAGGTTTCTTACACACTTAATGAACAAAAGTTTGTTTTTATGAACTTCTATTAGATTTATGTTGAAGTAAGATTTTCCTGGAGGAAGTATCTTCTCTCCTTAGGAAGGAACGAAGGAAAAACTCGTTCATTTTAGGGAGATGAACCTAAAAATTTAAAAATCATCTGAAATCTCAGATAAATACCTATCATTAATATTTGCTTATAGTTTAAGGATTTGTATAAATGTACCTCTTCTCAAAGATCTATCAACCAAATTTTTGCCAGAGTGGATCACATTTTGTTTTGATTAGCACGATATCAGATCTTAAGAAATTTCACTGCTCATCTGTTTGTCAATGTAGACAAGTGGAGCAATCAACGAATTCGAACAATAATAAAGCAATAAATAGAATTATTTTTGAAGTACATTTACGCTTACTGCGAGAAATGATGGCTCCATAGCGTTCGATTTGTTCTGTAAGTGCTTAAATGATCACGTTGAGATGTGTCCTGTAGTATCAAATACGAGAAGGAGAAATATGAAAAAGTTAAAATTTTGTATGTCTAGTTTCCTGCTGAAAAAAATTCTTAGAAAAAATAAGTTACGTGTAAAATGTAAGAAACATTCTTATAATGTTTAATACTAGAAAAGGTCCTATTGAGGGTCCCATTTTTTAAAGGGAGTTTTTACATACGCCATTTTTTTTAAGTATTGAAAAGCAATATCGTGTCGTTATTGAGTTCAGTTCAGTTCAGTAAAAATGTTCTAACTAAAGCACCAACGTGCATTAATTATGACACTGAGGATTTTCTTATTTATAAAGACTTGGCTAATGTCCTTTTACTAGTGCTGCTTCAAATTTCCTAGCTAATGCAGTCTTTGGTACATATCTTATAAATGATTGCGCAGAAGAATGTCTAAATAAGGAAAGAGAACAAAGAAAAAGCTTTTCCTTTCGACCTATATCTTCTTTTGAAGTGCAAAGCAATATCATGACGCTCAACAATTCTATCTTATCCACTCAGAATACCTATTTAAATAAGTTTTTGAAAAAAATTGGATCAACTATTTATTATCTACTTGCCCATATTCTTAAAAAAAGTATCTATAATGGAACTTTTCCTAATAGCATGAAGATTTCTGAGGTTATACCTACCTTTAAGAAAGATGATAAGAAAACTATCATGGTAAACAATTATATTCCAACATCACTATACTGAAATATTTTCTAAAATCTTTGAAAAATAATCTATAGCAGAGCTATTACCTTTTTTGAGATATGTTTATTTTTCAGTCATAATTAATATGGATTTAGAGCTGGTATGTTGATTGAAGGTGTACTTTTGCATCTTTGTAATCATATATAGAAAAGTTTAAATAACAGAAAATATACAGATGAGATATAAATATACATAACAGAGGCGTTCAATACCGTTGACCATGAATTTATTTTAGTCAAACTAAAAAAGGCTGGATTTAGCGGCTTTATGCCTCATATCTTAAAGACAGGAAGCAAATCGTCAAGATTGACAGGAGCTTCAGTGAGTGTCTTTATATTAGAATAGGTGTCAAAGGTGGGACTTTATTTCTTATATAACTTTGCAGTTGTATTTTCCCATCAAGCAATACAATCCGACGTTTATAGTAAGAGAAAGAATTGCAAACACTGAAAACCTTCGGTCTCATCAGCAAACAGATATAAACATAAAATCGGCTATCGCTCTCATTTTCGATCCATGAGACGTGAATCGTTCAACCGTTATCCCAAAAGTTTTAATGCTGCCCAGCTCATTGGCATGCATACAACGGGATATTAAGACAATCCAAATCTACGCATTTTCTTATTCCTATAGAAGGGCATATAGTGCCGCCCGCTACTTTCGATCAAGTTTTAGGGACGCCTCTGTTGCGGTTTATCCACTATTCTCAAAACCCAATTAAAGAACGAACCAGCCAGGATATCCTAGCGGAACAACAATACAGCAAATAAAAATCTGCCTAGCCAACCTCACGGCTGACCTGGCTTATCGAGAAAAACGGAACTTAAAACTATGAAGTTTGATTTTTGGTCCGACTCGGAGATCAAGTTATGCTGGATAAATGCTGATCCCTGTAACTACCAGAGATTCATAGTAAGTAGTATAAGGGCAATCAAATTCATATCCTCTCTCCATAAATGGCGACACGTGTTATATATTGTATAACACTTAGTTAAAGAACTCATACTTGGATAGCATGCACTATTGTAACATAAGTTAGTAGTAGTCTAGCCATGAAAGTGAGCGCATTTAACAATGGAATTAAAGAGCTTAAACATTGACTTTTACTAAAATAAAACATGGCGCAGCCGTAAAAAAGACACTTAATTTAAACGAAAAAAAATAATATATATATATATATATATATAAAACGTAAAGACCTACTACATAAAATTAAATAAAACATAAAAATAAATAAAAGTTAAAAAAATATGGATTAATTTAGAAGAAAAAGTGAGTAACGGGTGGACAAAATTTAAAAAACTTTTTTCTATTTACGTCCAAGCATCTATTAAATTAGAGCCCTCCAGCACCTCAACGTGAATAAATCATTTGTTTCTCGAACCATAGCTCGTTACCGTGATACTGGCAACGTTGCAAAACGCCATAGAGGTGGTCATAAAAAAAACAGCAGCATCGGCAGAAATGGTTCGGAAAGTGAAGGCTCGAATTGAGCGAAATCCCTGTCGAAGTGGAAGAAAAATGGCTCGTGAGCTTAACATATCGTTGGAACGAATGCAACACATACCGAAAAATGAGCTTGGGCTCAAGCCATTGAAAGAGTCGAAAGAGCGAAGGAGTTGCTATGCTTGCACGAAAGTGGTGTCGCCTTTTGTTATGGACATGTCAACAAACAAAATGACCGAGTTTACTTGCAAGAGAGGTCCTTCGCAAATTTACACCTTCGGACGGCCACCAGAAAGCAGGCAGTACCGACTGTGATTGTTTGGGCCGCTCTCCGCTCGTATGTTTGGACCGTGACGTCAAATTAATGCGATCGTATACCGTGAAACTGTCTTAGAGGCAGTATTGAAGCCTTCAGCAAACAATCATTTTGGTCGAAGACCGTGGACATTTCCACAAGATTCGGAACCGTCTCACAAAGTGCGCGTCGACCAAGATTGGTTCAAAACAATGTTCCACACTTTCTTCGACACAATGGATTGCAAATTCTCCGGATGCAAATCCATTGGATTTCTTTGTCTGGATTATTTTGAAGGCGAAGGTTGGCACTAAAAAATACCAAAATTTAGACGACCTCAAACAAGCACTTCACCGGGAATGGGCCAAAATACCGCAGAGCCACTTGCGTGCAGCGTGCGATGCTTTCTTCGGCCGTCTTAAGGCCATTTTTCGCGCCAAAGGTAGACATATTGAAAACTAATGATACAATTGATGTATTTCCAACATTTTTTGCTTTCACACAATAAAATTTATCAACAAATAAAAAAATTATAGCATTTTAAGAAGTTGTAGTTCGAGTCAGTCACCCTGTAGAATCGAAGCTATAAACAAAACCTGAAAACAAAAAAGATGTTTAGAGATTCTTAGGGTTTATTAATTATTTGAGGAATTTTATATCCAACCTATCAGAGTTAACTAGTTCTCTTTGAGAACTTTTTATGAAAGGCAGTGAATTTGATTGGATGTCACATCATAATCAAATATTTAATACGCTTAAGAATAAAGTATCCCAGGCCCCTGTTTACAAAATTTTAGTGATTCGTGACCTATTGTAATTCAAACCGATGCGCCTCAAAGTGGAATAGGAAGTTGTCTTTCATCAGAAAGATAAACAGGTGTGCTTTGCCTTAAAATCTTTAAGCAGCTCAGAGCAGTCATATGCTCAGATAGAAAAAGAAATGATGGCAATTGTTTTTGCGTGCCTTAAATTCCAATATTATATATATGGCAGATCGGTTGTGGTTTTGACAGATCATAAGCCACTTGTGGCTATTATGAAGAAATCCGTTTCACAAATTCATTCCAGTAGACTGCAAAGAATGAAACTTTAACTTTTGAAATATGATTTAAAAGTTGAGTATATACCAGGAAAAAATATGTTCATAGCCGATTCTCTATCCAGGAGCTATATTAAATCGAAAGATAAAAATGGCATTGACTCCTCTCTTAACGAAACTGTACACAACATAGAAATGCAGGCAGTCAAGTTGATCTCACCAAAAATGAGATGAAATCTGATAGAGAGCAAATGTGTCAAATTGAGTATCCAAATGAATTAAAAAGGGTAGATAATTTAATCAAAAAATATTGGCTAATAAGGTATGAAATTTACTATAAAAATGAGTTACTAATTTTCCGAAATCGCTTTATTGTTCCAAATAGCTTGCGAAAACAATTACTCCAAACACTTCATGAAGGGCATTGGGGAATGACAAAAACCAAAGCTATGGCAAGAGTGTCTATTTATTGGCCAAATATATCTTCAGACATTGAAGAACTTTTTTCTCAATGTAGAGTTTGTGAGAAATATCATCGCTAAAATGCAAAATTACAGTTAATTCCACAAGAAATAACAGATATACTTTTTTTCAAAGTAGTTTGCCACGTTTCGGAATTTCAAAAAAAAACTTATCTTGTTCTTGTCGATTATTTTTCGAAATGATGATCTCCCTATGATCGATAAATTTCTTTGTCAGTATCGCAAAAATTCTGTTTGCCATTTTGATTCTTGTCCTCAGTTCCATTTCTATATGGCCATTGCTGTTGAATATGCTGACCAAATATTTGTAGCTTGAAATTTGTTCCATTTTTTCCCGATTTACATTACTTTTGTTTTCTCAGTGTTAAGCTGTAAATTATGTTTTGCTAAGATGTCTTTTCATATTTTTATATTTTCCTCCAAAATTTTTTCCGAGCCAGCAAAGAGTATGATATCACTAGCAAAGGTGCAAGCATATAATTGTATTGGTTGAAGTTGTGTATATCACACCTGAAAGCTCTTCAAAGTATCTATACTCTAATTCATTGCTTTATCTATTGCAAATATGAACAACAAAGGCCTTAATACGCTACTTTATCTCACTCATTCTCTATTTTTGAACTCCTCTGATATGGTGTTAAGTGTTCTTACTTTGTTGTTGTCTGTATATGCCTGGAGTCTTCGCATTCTTAACTTTCTTCAAAGCCGCTTTAAATTCTTCTTTAGTAATCGGATGTCTTTGGTCATATTCATTTCTTTTGCGGTGATTTGTTATTCCTTCAACTTCAACAGTATGCTCTTCCCCGTTCAGCAATTTTTTTCGCTATCTCTTTTTTCACATTAATATTGTTCCTTCTTTTGCTTTTATATTTTTCAGTTTGAATAGTTTTTCTTATTTTTAAGTGTTTTTAGCAGTCAACAGATAATTTTTAAATTTTCTTTTTTGTTATTTTCAATGGATTTTATAAACTCTTCCCATGATTTTTTTTATCTCTGATCACTTTTTGTTTCACTATTCCTCTCTGCTTTTGGTATTCCTCGAACTTCATGTTACTCTTATTCTGTATGTAGTCTTTCAATTATTTTTTCTTTCATGTGATTCCTTTCTTATAACAATACTTTTAATTTACTTTGACAGCAAGCTTTTATAGGAACTGTAAGCAACGTTTCCTTAAAGCGATTCCACATTTTGTTAAAGTCTTCATTAACTATGATTTCCTATATGTTTTTTTTAACACCTTAGAATGTGTTAAGTTTTTTGGAAAATGTTTGGGCTCAGTGTTCAATTTCGCTCCATTCAACATTTAATTCTTAGCGTAAATTAGCTTGTTGTTGATTTTTAGCCAATTACTTATCTTCGTTGATTTTCGTTAGCTGAAAAAATGAATGTCCTTCGGGTGATGTTGGAATTCAAAAACCGAAGCTCTCTATATGGATGCCAGTCCACTACCACTTAAGCCACGGCAACTCTCTTTATCTCTTTGTCTAACTGCTTTCTATATCTTTTCTTGGTTTCATTCTTTCTTAACTTATAAGCTTTAGTTGGCACATTTTCCATCGTTTCTGCTTCTTGTTTCGCCTCTGTCGGACTATATTTTTACTTCTTTCACTGTTACTTCCAATAAAACATGATCGGTTCCGAGTTCGTATCCTCTTTTAACTCTGGCATTTACTACCTCTTATTTGTGTGCTTGCTCTATTAATACGTAGTCTAATATCAATTTTTCATTTTTTCCTGCTACTTATCTGATGTACTTATGTATAACTTATGTACGAAAAGCGTGTCACAAATTACCAGATCATTAACAATACAAGAATCTAATAATCTTTTTTGATTTGAATTAATCCGGGTTTCTTTATACCTTCCTATTACTCCGTTTTATTTTTCTTTATTATTCCCAACTCAACTCAACTCAAGTATTAATATAGCCATATATAATCCGATTGCCTTTTCTTTTATCACAAGCTTCCTGTAGGTTTTCCCAAAACCTTTTTTCCTCTTCACTCAGGTCATACACCTCAATAATAGTTTTCTTCTATTATTCTTTTTCAAGTTTTGCAGCTAATGAACTTCCATTTACTGCTTCCCAGTCATTCATTTCACTTAATAATTCACTTTTAATTATACAGGCCATAGCTGATCTTGCTTGTTTTTTCCATCCACTCCTATGTAGATCATTAGATCCCCATTTTTCATCAGAAAACTGCCTTTACCTTTTTTCTTAGTTTAAGTATGAGGAAGTATATCCATACTCGAATTTGTAACATAACTCCTAACTTTTCCTCTTAATACCTCTCACATTCCATGTTTGTATTTTCCATACCCTTGCGTGCTATTAAGAGTTTCAAATAAATCATTTCAAACGAACCATCAGATAATTATACTATTATACTTCAAGGCTGTTTCGCTATCACGAGACGACATCATTCCAAGGTAATTTCACGAAGAAAACGTATCGCAAGTCTATTATCATTTAGGATGCAAATAGCTTTAAAACGAATTCAAAGCTCACTGTTATGTCATTACTCACAGTCAACATGGCAGAAGCAGTCACTTTCTCATATCATCAGCTCAATTATGCTCAATTATCGACAGCTGCAGTTCATGAAGGAGCATCTTTCCCTATCATTTAAACTTTCCATGACGAATATAGTCTTCTCGAATATATAAAACTTGATGACCATGGAAAGAATGAATTTGCAGAAGTGCGTGATTTTCAAAATCAAAATACGAGTACTGTTGAAAACTTACTCAACGTCATTACCATCACCATCATCATCATCATCAGCTGGCACATAAATACATGTGTACATACAATTGAATTATACCAAAAATATATAAATTAATATTCTAGTCTGATTCAAATCTGGTGCTCTTTGTATACCAGTTCCCACATTTCATAATTGTTGAATTTGCCTTAAGTTTCAAACGTTAACAAATAACTTACCATGAAAAGCTCTTTTGTATTCATAACTCTTAGGGAAAACTCTGGTCTGTTTTAATTTATCGTTCGTAACATCTCGCTAAGTTCTTAGGTGTTGGTTGGTTCCAAAGCGTAACATACATGTAGGAACTAATTTTAAACACAAGTGATATATTAAAATAATAGATTTATTACATATGTCTTACAGACTGTGCTCTGTTGCACCTTGATGAAGACTTCTTCTTTACTTTGTCTTCTGCCTCATATCCATTCCCGAATGCCCATGGAACTCAACACGCTGTACCAAGTCCACAGTTTTAACCCCAGGCTTAGCACCATCCAACCACCGCATATCCCAATCTCGACGACTATTACCTTTAGTGGAGTCATTATGTCACGAAGATAATATTGCCCACATCATCATCCTCTTTTATGCTTTAATTTATAGGTCACAACTTATTCGTGGCGAATATAAACAATATTACCTCCGTTACTCAACGAGAGTAAACAGTCCCCACAAGACTGGGTCAAATGTAAACAAGCTAGTGGACAACGACTCATACTGCCAACAAGAGTAAAGAAACCCCGAACTACTGGGTCGATGGAAACAAATACGCTACACTTATGCTGCTGAAATCGGGCTCAGCTTAGCGATCGATGATCTAAAACTACCTTAAGACTTAATGGGTTATTTAATAGAATATTCCACATTCGGCCATCCTGGTATACGACTGCCCTCAGTCAGATTCTTCATTGTACCCTTCTTCGTCTTCCATGGTTTCGCTATCATCACCTGCTCTCTATAGCTTGTGGTATTTGGACCCTCGTGTTGCCCTTATTTTTGGACATCATACCTGTCATTTCTTTTTACTCTGGTCACCTCATATGGTCCGAAGTATTTAGCTTGTAACGGCTCCCTCATGATTGCCACCAGATCGCGTACTTGGTATTGTTTTGCTGCTTTTCTTTTCCGGTCGTAGGTTCTACAATTTTCTGCCTGTACCTTTGAGATTTGTTTTTTTGCAGATTGCCTGACTTCGTTTCGTTCGTTCTCGAAGTTATCCCTCACTACTTCCTCCAATAACGCTCGCAGTTCATGGCCGCCTTCTTTTTTCATTACTGGAGCTGGAACGGGCTTCGATTCGTGCTTCGTGACACCGTTGAGTTCATTACGCTTTGCACCCTACTTGTGTGCTTATACCACTTCTTAGGATTATCTAGTGATAAATTTGTTAGCATCTCGACGACAATTCGGTTCATCCGTTCTACCTGCCTATTCCCTCTAGGTACTCAAGTCGTGGTCATAATGTGCTGGATATGGCTTAACTTACAGAATTCTTCGAATGCGTTTGCCGTAAACGCAGCTCCTTGATCTGACACGATACGGGTCAGTTGACCGAAAACCTCACTCTGGAGCTCCAACTTTTTCTCTTTACTACTGCAAAGAGATAATTGTAAAGTTTATTAGTGGATGGGAGTGACCCCAAATGGTCAATGTGATACGAATGTAGTGGGATATCGCTTTTCTCTATCGGATTCAGGAAACATTCCATTTTTCCTTGCAGATAATATACACGCCACGCAGTTAGACAAAACACCTTCGACAGAGCTACTTAGCTTAGGGATAAAATAATCCTGCTTACAAATGGCTTCCACCTTCCTTGGGCAAATGTGGGCCCTGCTCGTGGATTCCTATTATTATCTCACGCTGCATACCCTTTGGTATGACAGGTACAAGAGCCCCCTCCTCAAACTTGTTGAGCATATTGTTTTTTTGACTCGTAATCCTTGTAGCTGCCTTTTGCTGCTAGTATATTTATAACCAACCTGCAATGTTCATCCTGTCTTTATTCTATACAGGACTCCCTTTTCGATCCTCATGACTGTTGGATATTTGCTCAACGCGTCAATTCGTCAGCGTGTCTCATTGCTGTTCCTTTCCTGTGTATTACCTTCATATCGGTTTCCTGTAGCATAATGGCCCATCTTGCCACTCTCAGGCACAGATCTTTCTTCGCCATAGTCGCCTGGAACGCCTTGCCTTCAGTCACTACCGTGAATTGTACTCCTAACAGATACACACGCAACTTCTTTATATACATTTTATTATAGCTAATACCTCTAATTCCTAGCTCGTATAGTTCTTTTTCGATGCTGCCGTCTTAAAACTGAGATAAAATACAAGATAAAACTCACGTCATTATGCTTCTGTAATAGAGCAGCACCATATCCGATTAGACTCGCATCCGTGTGGTGCTCAGTCGGCAACGCAGGATTAAACAGCTTCAAATCCGGTTCTTTACACAGATACGACTTCAACGTGTCAATTGCAGCACGCTATGCTTCACCCATATTAAATTTGACCGATTTGCACAAAAGGTCCGTAAGCGGCTTTGCAATTTGTGAGTAGGTTGGAATAAATTTTCGGAAGAATCCCGTCAATCCCAGGAATCTTTGAATCTGCTAAACGTTGGTTAGAGTCGGGAATTTTTGCGCGTGTTGGATATACCATACATGAATATTTGGACATGCTAAAGCTCTGTTCAAAGTGGGTGCCGCGTTTGCTCACAGTCGACCAAAAACAACAACGTGTTGATGATTCAGAGGAGTGTTTAAAGCTGTTCAACCGCAATAAAGCCGAATTTTTGCGTCGGTATGTGACAATGGATGAAACTTGGCGCCATCACTTCCAACCAGAGCCAAGTCGGTAGTCAGCTGATTGGCGAGCAGGCGACGAATCTCGTCTAAAACGACCAAAAACTCAACAGTCGGCTGGCAAGGTATTTTGGGATACACATGGAATAATTTTAATCGACTATCTCCAAAGGGGGCAGACTATCAACAGCGACTATGACATTGCGTTGTTGGAGCGTTTAAAGGACGAAATCGCAAAAAACGGCCGCATTTGAAGAAAAAGAAAGTGCTGTTTCATCAAGTCAATGCACCTTGTCACAACTCGATGAAAACGATAGCAAAATTGAATGAATTCGGCTACGAATTGGTTCCCCACTCACCGTATTCTATATATAGTATTTCCTGTTCGCAGACCTCAAAAGAATGCTCACCGGAAAGAGATTTAAGACCAATGAAGAAGTAGTCGCTGAAACAGAGGCCTATTTTAAGGCTAAACCGAAATCGTACTACAAAACTGGTATCGAAAGACTGAAAAATCGTTTCAATCAGTGTATCGTGATAAATAAAGTTTGTGTTCTACTATAAAACGGACTTTCCAGCCCATGTGTTAAGTATCCAAATTTTATTTATGTTAAGTTCGCAATTTGTGTCGACTCTTAATTTAGCAAAGTGTCTCTGCCTTCATGTTGTTGCTTTCCTTGTCGATCACCCACAGCCTTGTAGTGCAAGTGCTGTGTTATGCGAAAAAAAAATGTTTAAGTTCCTGGTATGGTGATGTTGCTGAATAATGTAAGTATTGTGTATTGAACAGGTAATTTAAGTAAAAATTAATAAATATTTGAGAATGCCTTTTTGGGGCTATTGTGTCGTCGCGAGACCATGCTTTCTCGTATTCAACGGGAGAAGAGTCTAACCACGGAGTTGATTAAGACTAATTAATTTAGTTTACTTTATTTTATTTTATTGAATAAAGATCCGCCGTTTTTAGCGTCGCTGCAACCTTGTTGTCTGTATTAGTCTAATTAACAAACTGTCTTTCTTTCCGCATCGTATCTCTTTTATAACCTTTTCTGTGCGTAGCCAAATCGGCTTACGCAACCACTTCCATAACACTTACGATCATTCACCACTTGTTCCAGTTTATTTTGCAGCTTGGGTGGTTTTTCTTTTATCGGTTTCAAATGTCATCCCATTTGTCATTCACTTCCACACTCCGAACATTGTAAGTGCAATCCCATTCATAATTATTCTTTAATTGTTTTCTGGGATCGACCCAAATACGAAACATGTTCAGCGTCGTGTTTCAGCAGTGTGGCGAATGTACGTCAGCACGTATGGCATGGTGTGTGAATCACAACATCCCATCCCCCTTAAAAAACGGAAATTTTTCCTGAAAGGATTCGAATTTTCTGTGACCGGTTAATTTTGGTTGTAGAGATCGATGAAAAAAAAACATATAGTTTTACAAATGTAATGTTTTATATAAATCCAATCTTACTGTACTACTGGTAAATATAAAAATATAAGAATGTTCCTATTATACTAACTTTTTTTTTTCTTTTTTTTGCATGATCATTTAAATCAACAACACGATATCTATGTTATTATCTTGTATTCTTATATATCTATTATACTATATATTCTATTAATTTTAAATTAATTAGTTTTACAAATGTTATATCAAATATAAAAAAAAATATTCCCTTTATAGTATACATATATATATTTGTTTTGATTGAAATACATTTGTTTTTGTTTTGTTAGAGAACATTATTTATTTAATGTAATTTTTTTTTTATATACAGTATTTTTATAAATTTTATTATTATTTTTTTTTTGTATTTTTTTTTCTTAGTATATACAGTTCCTTTAAAATTTTGTTATATTGTTAATTTTTTTTTGCTGTATTTAATTTAAATTAGCAACAAGATTCTTTAATTATTATCTGGTATACATTTATATCATATACACATATATTCCTACAATACTATATATGCTTTAATTTTTAGGTTAATTAGTTTTAGAAATTTTATGTTACGTGTAATAAGAATGTTCCTATTTTAGTATATATATATATATTTCTATTGAACAATTTTTTCTTTCTTATTACCAACACGATTTGTTCATGTTTTCGAGCAGAGGATAATGGTTGGAGTTTCGGGGGTTGTGTTTCTAGGAAGGGTTTTCTTTCGGTGTACTATTCTCTGGTGGCTCACGTTTGAACTTATAAGTCGTAATTTTTTTATACGTGAGCACTATTATTATTGCTATGACGCCTATATATATAAGTACATAGTGGTGGATGTCGTGCTTGTTCAAAGATTCAAATGGTTTTAGTTTTCTGGTTTTCAAATCGTTTATGCGTCAGGACACTAAATTTAGCTCGTTTTGGCTAGAAAATCGTACGACTGTTGCTTCATCAGTTATGTTCAAATACAGGTTTGACGATTTTACAAGATAGCTTGAAATATTTATTGGAGGAATATAAAAGTTGTTAATCAGCTAGGTTTTCTCGTTAAATAGGTAGATAGTAAAATCTTTTGTCTTTAGGTAACAGGCCCCAAAAAGTTCTATCGTCGCAGTTTCCTGTTTGTTTTCGCAGATTTCACCGACAATTTGTGGACCCTGGGTTGAAAAAAACCATTTATTCGGATGGTATAACTGTATCCACACTGTTGTTTGATTTGATTGTTTTATAACGCATGAGTGAAGGGATGATGTATTTCCTTTTAATAATTCTATTTCACATAGGGGTTTGGCATAATATAGTTAACACTGAAAAGAGGGTGGTAAATGGGACATACGAATTTATTGTGTCCTGTTTTACAATTCGCTACTTCTTCTGAAGTTAATCCGAAATAGTGTTCCTGCTTGAAATCTACAATTAAAAATTGATTTGAGGGTTGTATAAATACGAATCCTTCTCTGTGTTTTATCGGTAAAGGAGTTAATTTAAAATGTTGAAAGTTTTCCACAAACGAAAGAGGGATTCTAAGTTGATAGATAATTTTTTTTTAATTATAGCGACATTCGTAGTACAGATCTGGAATAACGATAGGATGTTGTCATCGTTTGCCATGTGTGGTAGTCTTATGCCATTGAATAAATTTTTTTTGATGGATGCGAGTGCTGTCTTAAATTGAGGTGCTGTAATGATGGCTGGATGAGGCTTGCCATTTTTAACATCAGTCACCAAATCAAGTATATCATTAACAGTGTTTTGATACTGTATGATGGTTAGAGTGACCAGTGACGTAAAGGCTTCTACTTCGACAAATGATCGCTGTACATTTGTAGAGTTAGCTTATATCTCCATTTCTTGTTTGATGGTTCCAATTTGGGAATTTATTGCTATCAGTTGATTTTCAATAGCCGTTTAGGATTTGCTAAATATATTTTTTGTCGTTTCGAGTATGAACGTTTGGTTTTTTATTAACGATAGTAAATGGTTTTCGTCAATTTTGACTTTTTTTATTTGCCTATCATAGTATTTAGTATTATCTTCATTAAGTGTGCCGAAAAGGGATTTGCTTAATATACCCACAGCATTAAATAAGGCCCTTCTGTATCGTTTATTTATACTTAGGAGATTGTGTTTGCTCTAAAGGTCCATCATTAAATGGTTCATTTCGCTTATAGCCCAATCGCATATAATACCGAATTGTTTATCGTTGTGTAGCGTTTGATATACTCGTTTCTAGGACATAGCCAGTAGCATGGTCCAACGCCCTAGACAGAGGTACTAGGGTAATACCAATTTCATGGAAATAGATTCCAGCTTGCTGGTGAGCTTGAGTTATCTTAAGCTGTCCAAATGCCACTGCCATCGTGCCAAAGATCATCATGAACTTCAATATTCTGTTCTGCAATGTTAGTATCAGTTGATTAGTTTATCCTCCCATTTTTTTATTTATTTATTTATTATTTTTATATGTATTTATTTGTAGTGTAAAAGTGTGGTGTGGCTTGGGTTATTATTCAGTAAACAATTTTATGTCATTATTGTTGCCTTATTCTTGTTTTGTGATTCTTTTCATAGAATTTGTATGTAGTTATATGAAAATCCCGTCGGCGTCAACCCTGACATGAAGGCATAGCACTGATGTTGAGGTGGTTGCTGGCTGGGCTAAATGTAACGAACTAACAACTAGCATGTACTTAAAACCCACTGGTTAAGGATGTACTAGCTCGTCCCGTCCAGTTTGACAACCACCTCTGGGAAAAATATCAAAACCTAATACACCTGAGTTTCAAACTACTACACCACCCGCCCGCGCCCTGGAGAAAAAGCCAGTAAAAGGGTATTCATATCCCCTTGGTGCGCGCGCGGTATTTAAAAAAAAAAATAGTGCTCTCGTTTGAAATAAGTTTTATAATCACGTAATGACCTTTCCACAGTGAGGAGAATTTGTTCTTTCTGACGTGTTTCTTTAGCAAAATTTATTTCCGAGATTTAACTGTTTATTTTGGCTATCTTTGTCGAACTGCCTTTTTGAGCATTCCTTCCTACTTTGTAAAATCTTGTTGGCAGCTTGGTATCCGTGTTGTAGTCTGACCCGCAATTCATTGGCATAATTTTCATAATTGTATGGCAATCCGTAAAGTAGCTCGTAGGGCGTAAAGCCAGTGCTACTGTGAGATGTAGTATTATACACAAACATGGCGTATGGGACCCAAGTGTCCCAGGTGAATGCATCTTGGTTGACATAATGGCGGAGATATTCAGTGCTCCAATTGCTTCAAAGAGCTCCATTTGTTTGTGGGTGGTAAGGTGCTGTAGTAAACTTTTTTATCTTCATTACTGAACACATTTCTTTAAAAAGTGTACTAAGAAAGTTTGTCCCTTGGTCAGTTAACAATGGAGTGGGAATACCATGTCGACAAATAATGTTTTCCACAAAAACTCTTACTTCTTACTCTTAGCTTCTGCATTCGGTAAGGCAATTGCTTCAGAAAATTTCGTAATGTCGTCCTGGAAAGTAAGTAAGTATTTTTGACCGCTATAACTTACTGGTAGAGGTCCAACCAAGTCCAGGGCGATCCTTTCGAATGGCTTGGGGTATTTTGGGGTTCTTTCTACTCTTATTTATCTGACAAAACGTACATTTTCTTATGTGGGCAGCTATGTCTTGTGCCATTTTAGGCCAGTAATACTTTAACTTCATCCTCTTTAGTATTCGAGTGGTTTACTGATGTCCCCCGAAAGGTAAGTCGTGATTATCGTATATCGCTTTCCTTATATCTTCTGGGTCTGTCAGGAAAAGTCGATCTTCAAAATAAATATGTATATTCACATCGAGAGTTTGGAAAATTTTTTCGAGGAGCTGGTTGAAGGTTAGTTTAAATTCGTCCCCCATTATCGGTAATAAGAAACCAATTGATTTGAGCTCTTTATCGCAGAATAAATTCTTGATGTCGTTTAAACAGGATTCGGCGATTTTTTCATCTCTCACGCTTCTGAATGATATTGGTACAGTTGTGACATAGATCATTTTATTACTATCAAGAGTGAAGGTGGACATTTCTCCTACCTGTGGCTTTACGAATTGGCGTGTCTTCTCTTTGAGGATTTCCTCGTCTCGTGAATCTTTTAAGGGCAATATAGGAGTTATATTTAGTGGCCTTATAATCCATTTGGTATTCGGATTCGTCCAACAAAATTCTCCAACGGGCTAGTCTTGACGTAGGGTCTTTAAGGTTCATAAGCCATTGTTAGGGCCTGTGGTCAGTGCATATGGTGAATTTCCTACCACAGACATACCGTCGGAATTGCTTGACGGCGTAAACTATAGCTAACAGTTCCTTTTCCGTGGAACTGTACCTTGTTTCGGCATTATGCGATGTACGACTTGCTTCGCTAGCCTTGACCTATAATACCTTGATATAATACTGTTCCCAAATCAATATCACTAGCGTCGGTTGTTACTATGAAGTGTTCGTCGAGATTAGGGTATGCTAAAATAGGCGGTCCCATAAGCTTGTTGTTCGGAAAGCCTCATCGCAGAACGTGTCCCATTTGAATTACATTTTTCTTTAATAAATTTGTGAGTGGTTTTGCTATTTTAGAAAAGTTATCTACGAACTTTTGGGTACTGGGTAAGTCTTTACGGCTTTTATTTTCTCGGGGTCTGGTTTGAGTCCTTCCTCGGATATGATGTCCCCTAAATACATCAATTCTCTTTTGAGGAAATAACATTTATCCGGTTGGAGTTTTAAGTTGTGTTGGCGTAGACGGTCAAAACCACGTTACAATTTTAAGTTATGATTTTTAAGATCGTATCCGTATAGGACTATATCATCAACGTACACAAAGCAATCGAATCCCTGAAGACCTATTAACACATTGTTCATTAGGCGCTGAAAAGTTGCTGGTGCGTTCTTTAGACTGAACGGCATATGACTGTATTCATAGTGACCGTATGGTGTGCTGAATGCATTTACTTCCCTTTTTCATGGGAATTTGGTGAAATCCCTTGGCTCAATCAAGAGCACTAAAATATTTGGCTCTACCCACTTGGTCTAGTATATCGGTAATGTTTGGCAGGGCATATGCATCTCCAACTGTTAATTCATTTAATCTCCAACGTTTGTTACCATCCTTATCAGGTTTCTTGGGAACAAGTAGCAAATGGAGTTCCATGGACTGGCACTGGATGTGATAACGCCCTCCTGAAGCATTTCATTCACTTGTTTGTGAATTTCAGTCTTTTGCGCTTTAGGAAGCCTATAAGGCCTTACGAACAGGGCAGGTTTATTTGGGTCCGTTATTATGCGGTGTTTGATGGTGTCAATTGAGGTAAGATAATCGCCGTCAAGATAAAATAAATCATTGTACTCCCTACAGATTGTTAGTATGGACTCTTTTTCCTCACTATTACAGTGTCTCTAAGGTATTCATCATTAAAATCTTGATTTTGGAATTTGTGGCTCTAGTTAGGGTATCTCCTATATAAATACCGGGTTTGACTAACCTTTTACATATTACTAAATCTTTTTCTTTGGGCGATTTATCATCGAAAGGGACATCAATTATTTGCTGCATCCTTGGTTTAAGTATCACCAAATTATTATTATTTACAAGTACGTCTTGTTTTTGTTTGCGAACCATTGCATTTTTAGCTGTCTCAGTCTTACACTCGGCGAGAATTTGTCGTACCTCTAGCTTATTGTTTGCAGGGCTTTTGTGTGTCTCCGGTCTACTTTTGACCGGGTTCTGTGTTACAGGCTTACTTTTTGCTATGTATTTTTCCTTTAATTTTCGATTGCCATTTAGGTGTTGTTAAGACGAGTTACTTGTTCCGACCCGTAGGCAAACGGAATTAACAATTGGCTCGTTTTTTTGCATTTTCTTGGTTCACATTGATGTTCCGAGGATACACCGGGTTTGTGAAACCAGAAGCGTCAACATTTCCTGGGGCTTGAACTTTGGGAACGGTATTAGCCATTTTTCCCCAGTTACTATCTTTTATTAAAAGCTTATTCTTTATGCTTTCCTTTTGTATCGTTAATTCGATTTCTCTATTTTCCAAATCGACATGACACTGAAATTTACTGAGAAAACCGTTGCCGATTATCTGTCATATTCTAAATTTGTGTAATTAGGCATTACTTGGAAGGTGTGTTCCAAAAAAATCGTTTGTTCGTTCTCTTCGAATTCTAGCGTTGCCAAAATTTCTCCCATTGTACTTAGAGAGGCTCCCGCAATGGTCGATATAGTACAGTCCTTTTTAGTTTGAAATGCCTTCGAAATTTTTGATTTTACCAGGCTTATGTCAGCGCCTGTGTCGATTAGGAATGTAGCTAGTTGTTTGTGGACTATGGGGTGAAATTTGGCTCGTGTCACTGGCTTTTGGCGTTTGGCACAGAGTGATATGAACTTTTGATAGGTAAGTGAGGGGCGATGTGAACATGGGCTTTTATTTGTACTCGGGTAAGATTGCTGGCTTCTGCTTCCCGAGCTTGCTCGTTTCCCGACATGGAAGAATAATGTCTCATTTTTTGGTAATTGAGGGAACTTGAGGGATTTGGTCTCCCTTGTTGAGGCCTCTCATGTGCCAATCGCATCCTACATTCGTCCTGAGAGTGGTTTAGTTTGTTACAATACGAACATCTTATCAGCTGATCTTCCCTGAACTTACTAGTATTCCTGTAACAAGTCGCGGAGGTGTAACCTATTTAGTTGCATGTTTTGCAGACAGGCCGATGGTTGGGTGGTTGGGAGTGCGTAACCTGGTTCATGTAACATGTAGTTGAGGTGTGCCCCAACTTGTTACATGTCTGACATTTGACTACACTTTGGGATTTTTGTTTTTTGGGCGTGTTTGTGGGTCCAACGGCAGTCTCTAATCGGATGGATTGTCCGATAGCATAGCTGACCGCAGTTTTCAGATCTTGGTCATTTTGAGCCTTCACCAGGATTTTGAGACTGGGGCATTTAAGTCTATCCTCGAAAGTCTGTACTGCCAGGTTTGTATTTTCCTTAATAAGGAAATCTCTTACGGGTATCTCCGCTATAGAACTGCATGTGACTGTGTCGAGTGCACACAATAACGTGATAATTCTGTCCCCAAATTCTTGGACGGACTCCTGGTACCTCTGCCTGGCTGTTATTAGCACATTCTGGGCGCAGGACCGTGACTTGAGTTCTCTGAATTGAGACTCTAGCACTGATACCATATCTTTCCATTTAGTGAAAGACCTGTATTGGACAAGATCAAAAGTCGGACCTTGAAGCCTTTTTTTAGTAATGTCCAGAAAAAGAGTTTGTTGCGCTTCGTCATTGATGTAAGTAGACAGAAAGTTGTTGCACGCCACAAATTTATTGAGACCTGCCGGATTGCCATTGAAGGTTGGTACTATACTGAACACGTGGCTAAGAGAGATTTTTACGGCCATTTTATGTTTTTGTGATGGTGAAACAACACTCGTATGATTTTCAGGTAGAGCAGAGGGTAGAATACTGAAGAGCTCTATTGTGCTCTTATTTTTTCGCATTAAAATTTTCAAGGAATGAAATAGGGATGGGAAATGTAAGCGGTAAATGGATTTAAAGGGAATCGTGACTAAAATATAAACTTAATCGTATGGTAATGTGTGTGAAATTGAGATAATTAAATTTAAAGGAAATTAAATTGAATTTATTTCTTTAAATTATTTATTTATTTAGTTGTAAAAGAATGAAATTTTTTATTATGAAATAATATAAAAAAATATGTGACAAAAATGTATCTTTATTTTAAATATTGAGATAAAAGATATCTCTTTTTTTATACATATATTGAGGAGAGAGAAAAGAAAAAAAAAAAAAAAACAATAATGACCTAATACCTTGTGGTTTTTTATTTTTTTGTGGTTTATCGGTTTATTCTGCAGCTGCTTCTGGTGTTTCTGCTGCTGCTTCTGTTAATTGTGCTGTGTTGCGTATTTGTGCCAGGTAAGCTTCACGCGCTATAGTTGCCCTGGTCTTTTACACTGCCACCGTTTTTCCTCTTCGTCTAGTTTTACTAGAGTTCGCAAGGACTTATATGTCTGGGCTTTTCACTTTTACACTACACTACACTACAGTTGTCTATAACTACTCGTGCGGTTTGCTAAGAGATGGCATGCGTTGGAAAGCTACTATCACTGTACGTCATTTCAGTATATGTCATTCTTTTGAAGCGTAAACAACAATAATTTTTTTCACTCAAATATGTCGAACTTTGTGCCTGAAAAAGTGTTTTTGCGGGGAGTTCTTCTTCATTACTTTAATATGAAGAAAACTGCTGCCGAAAGTCATCGTATTTTGTCGGAAGTTTATGGTGAACATGCGCTAGTTGAGCGAACGTGCCAAAAGTTGTTTGCACGATTTAAAAGTGGTGATTTTGGCTTGGAAGACGATGAACGTCCTGGGCAGCCAAAAAAGTTTGAAGATGAAGAACTGGAAGCATTACTCCATTAAGATTGTTGCCAAATACAAGAAGAGCTCGCAGAGCCCTTAAGTGTCACTCAAGCAGCCATTTCAAAACGTTTAAAAGCAGCTGGATATATTCAAAAGAAAGGAAATTGGGTTCCACATGAACTCAAGCAAAGAAACGTCGAAAGGCGGCTTTTGCATAGGATTGTTACTGATGATGAAAAATGGTTCCATCACGACAACCCCAAGCGCAAAAAATTATATGTGAAACCCAGCCAACCAGCCAAATCAACGGCAAAGCCGAATATCCATGGCGCGAAGGTAATGCTCTCTATTTGGTGGAATCAGATGGGTGTGCTGTATTATGAGCTGCTAAAACTGGGTGAAATCATCAATGAAGAACGCTACCGAACACAAATAATCAGTTTGAAGAGAGTAGTAGCCGAAAAACGCCCGGAATATGCGACCAGACACGAGGCAATAATTTTCCATCATAACAACGCTCGACCCCACGTTGCTATTCCGGTTAAGAACTATTTGGAAAACAGTGGATGGGAAGTCTTACACCACCTGCTTTATAGCCCAGACCTTTTCCCTTCTGACTACCATTTGTTCCGGTCGATGCAGAACGCTCTCACTGAGATACGGTTCACATCAGAGCAGAATATCAAAAATTGGCTTGAATTATTCTTGGCTGTCAAGCCGGAGCAGTTCTTTTGGGATGGGATCCAAAAATTGACAGAAGGATAGGAAAAAGTCATAGCTTTAGATGAGCAATACTTTGAATAATACTATTGTACATGTTTTTCTTAAATAAACGTTCAAATTTTGAAAAAAAAACCGCACGAATTAAAATATATACCCAATAAGACCACAAGATTTTTAATGGAATTTAATTTTTCATCATTTTTCAAAAGATTTTTATTGAAGTGACCGCAAAGTATTATATTCTCTTAACATGGGACAAAGGTATATAGCTCGGTTTCGATTTCTGTAAGAGCAATGTTTCGACTTTTGATTACGGTCGGAAATTGCAACTAACAAAAAATTACAGCACGAAGATCTTCCACTTCTTTTTAAAACTTCACATTTAAAGGCCGATCTATAATAAATTGCAATCCCTCCTCCCCTTGTAGATCTGTCACCACAAAGTATTTAGTAACCGTGAAGTGCAACACATTTGTCATCATCGCCGATTCCATCATCACGAAAAGGGATCAACCAAGATTCAGAAACACCTACTACATCTACTTTCAGCGAAGAAAACAGTTTCCTTAATTCATCGATACTTGGCTTAAGGCTTTGTACATTGATATGACAGATTCTTAATCTGGAGCATCGGTTAGCAAAATTGTTAAGCATGGCATAGCCACTGTTAAAAATCTTCACATCTTCGACTAAGTGAATATCACCAAGAAGAATCCAACGAAACGACGCATAAAAACAAGATCCCAAAGAATTTTACAACATTACAATAAACAATAATCATTTTGGCAGACAGGTGACAGACAAACATATTAACAGAAAACATATTTAAATACTCGATATCAAAATAAAAAAGGACAGGAAATTTTTTCAAATTAGCGCGAATTTTCTCATTATTACTTTAACTAATGCTCAAAATCTAAGCAACTTATTTAAAAATCTAAGCTAGTTTACTTTATTTAATGTTCAAAAACTGAAATAAACGTTCACAACATAAACAAATTGTGTTTAGTTACATGATTGTTATTTGAAAAATATACAATCAGTATTTCTAACGGTCAAAATTGGTTTTTGCCATTGAAAAAAAAAAAATACCATATAGTCTTATGTCTAAAATTATTATAGCCTTATGTCGCTTGAAAAGCGAGTTAAGGCCATACACCGAAATATGGCTTTGTAATAACTTGTGGAAGCGTCATAAGACCACATTTTGAAATATGGCTTTATGTCACATGGATTTATGTCACGGCACCGTAGCAGACATTTTAACTTATATAAAACAGAACATCTTTTATCAAAATCTCAAAACAGTAATACATCAACTATTTAATAATTTCGAAACTTTCCATGCTGTTGTTTTTGTATATAACAAATACTAAACTATAGTTTTCATAAAAACATTTTCGAAGTATGCTACAACGTTGTTTTTAGAAGACAAAAACAATTTAATAATAGCGGAAGAATACAGGATCTTTAATAATCAAATTAAAAAATGTTGAAATGTTATAAAAAAAACAGAAAATATCGAATGTCACAGTACGAAATCAAACAATCATACGGGTAATTCGAATGTTGAAAGATTAAATGACACTCAACGCATTGAAACACTAATGCTTAACGCAATAATACTTTATAATACTTGCCATTCCACGAAAAATTGACTTTAGTTTCACTAAAGAAATAGTAGATAAAACCTAAGAGCTTTCTGTTTATGAGAATTAACGATATTTTGCTCAAAAAGCAACTGCAATAACTACTGCCCTCAATAGTGAATTTGGTTTTTTGAGTATTCTACTGTATTCTGCCCAATAAGCAACATCCACCGTGCAATTGATTTGCTTATTGGAATAATTTATTTGACCCGACAAATTGCAAACTTGCTGATTGTTAACTTCAGTAGTTTTAAGTACAAATAGAGTTAAAAATTTAAACAAAGTCTTAGTTCTTATACCAGGTACAAAGTATACAAACAGTTAATGACATTATCAGGTCTGTCTTTTGTTTCCTAGTGTGAGGCTGCACTAGGGTGGTTATAAATTAAAGGATGTACAGGTAATAATTTAAAGGTTACATTTTATCTTACAACGAAAACTCCTAGTACAACTATATTATTTAAAAGTAATAGTTCACCTTTCCAAAAAAAAAAAAATAATAATAATAATAAAAATCCGATTTAAAAGTAACAGCTTACTGTGCACAAAAAACATGGATCAACTTGGGCGTATTAAAGACTGGGTATTACCCAGGTAGAAGAAGTTAAGGTAAACTTTATGAAGCTGCAATAGAGAGACGTACCCAAGAAATAGTTTCTAGGGAGTATGATAAGACAAAGAACCTATGGACCTCCACCGAGACTTACTACAATTCCTTAAAAAAATTAAACGAAAAAACTGGCACCGAATTCCTGCCAAAATACGAAGTTGGAATTTTTTTTTCAAAATTAAGGAGTTCGTTAATAAAAACAGCTCCGAAGCTATTAGAAAAGGATACAACGAATGCTGAAGATCCCGAAGTTACATCTGAACCAGCCATGCTTACGAGGTACCAACGACTAAAGGTGTGAAACCGGAACAACTTCATACGATCAATGCACCAGAGCATCCATATCTGCTACCATCGCATAAATCCCAGACAACCGATTCTCTAGCATTTGGCAATAAAAGCTTATCATAGTTGGTGGTGGCGAGCATCATCCTTAAGGTCAACGATTTCACCAGAGGGTATCCAAATTCCAGAAATCAAATTAAGAGAATATAGTGGTGATATCAAGAAGTACCAAGAATTCAAGGAGCAGTTCTATTTACTGGTACAAAGGAGGCGAACGGCCAACATCGATCGCTTCGCTCTACTTAAGTCGAAGCTAACTGGGAAAGCATTGGACATAATTAGTGACTTGGATTTAACTGGAGACAACTATCGAATTACCTGGTTAACATTTTATCGAACGTTTGACAATCTAAGGCATCTAGTTAAATAAAATTAGATGCTGTGTTAGCTCTATTTCAAAGACCAACAATCGCAGAAAATGCAGAGTCTATAATAGCATACATGTACTATACTAAAGGACGGGTTTTCATTCTCAAAAGAGACAAGATAAATAGAGAACAGATCTTGTTCTCCAGAGAGAGAGAGAGAAAGATGTTTGGGCTCAGTAGCTATTTCGCTCAATGGATGGCATCCAACATTTAATGGGGAGACTAAATTATTAGCGGAAGTTAGCTTGTTGTTGATTTCTAGTCAACTACTCATCTTATTAATTTTTGTTAACTGAGAAAAATGAATGTCTTTCGGGCGGCACTGTTATTCCAACACCGAACCTCCTGATTTGGAAGCCAGTCCACTACCACAAGATCCACGGCCACCCATGGCCTATTTAATCCTTGATCCTGTCACACGTTGAAGAATGGACGATTTCGTAAACTGTAAGAGAAAAAGATTTCCTGTTCACTGAATATCAGCTCCATCTAGATTTACTCAGAGAATGTCTAAATTAGATTCCATCCCGCAAACCAGAGTACGTGTTTCTATCCAACGCAACAAATCAGGAGCAGAAGTGACAAAGATGTGTTTCGTTTGCACAGAACAACATCCAGTAAAAGACAGCTCAAAGTTCCTGACTGCACCGACTCGAGAAGCCTGCTACTTGATCACAAGATCTGTATCTTTTGCGTAAAACATCGATTCAACCATCGTTCCCTTTGCAAATGAAGGCAATATTTTATATGCAGAACCTGAATCCACTCCGATCATGACTTATCCTTCATCAACTAGCAGCACTTACCTATGCCAAAATGAGTTCGATGCGTCTTTTGGTGTGCTTCTGTCTACGGCTATTGCAACGCTTTTTGTTAGTAATGACAGCGTTCCAATCCGCTGTTTACCAAATCAGGGCAACCAAGCTATTATATATCTGAAGATCTGTTTAAGGTTGGCAAAAAAACGGACACTTGTCAAAGTCATCGGAGTAGGAAGAAAAATTAGAACAGTCCATTCCATTCCCATCATAAAGTTGAAGCTGGATCAGCCAGACCTATCAGTCGTGAGTATAAAACCACTGGTAGTCAAACGAGTTACCGAATTACTCCCAAATATGTCCAGTCACATCGCCTGCAAATCCACTTTTGATGAGCCACTTGCCACACTTCAACAAACCAGCCCACATTCCTCTATTATTGAGTAGACCAGTATATTCTGGAAAAGAAGAATGGGTTGTTACTTCAAAAAACTTACGGAACGGAAAAATTAGAAAACGAATTTCAACCTTAACAACACTGTCAGAGTTCGAGGCAAACCTAGTAAATTTCTGGGTCCTGCCCGTTACCGGAGAAGTCGTCGGTGAAGTCAGAAACTCATACTGTGTAAACTTATTCATCAAAAAACCCTCTTGAGTCAAAGACGGCCGCTATATCATCCCAATCCCTTGGAAAGTTGACGCACCAGCATTACAAAATTCCTATCGCAATGCAATCAAATTCTATATCGGACAGAAAAGACGTTGGAATCAAACCGAAATTCATAAGGAAATGTCATACAACTTTATGGAGGTGTGTTTCGCGTCAAATCACGTGTCCCCAGTACCCACTGAAAAGCATCGAGATAAGACCGGAAACACGTATTATATTCCATATATCAACATCATCCAAAAAGATGCTGTCACAACAAAATAAATGAACGTATTCAACGCCAGCTCGCCTTCAGCTAACAGGGTTTCTCTAAATCAACTCATCCACCCAAGCCAGTAATTGCAATGTCATATTTTCGACATCATCCACCAGAATAGGCAATACGAATTCGCCTACACCAGCGACATGCTACAAATGTTTCGATAATCTGTGACACCTGAAGCAGATCGTGAACAATTTCGGATCTTCTGGCGGCCCAACAAAACACAACCAATGATTGAATTTTAGCTTAACACTGTGACTTACGGCGTGGACTGTGTACCATGGCAATCAATCCGAACAATCCGGATCTAAAGACCGAAGACATTATTAAGAACTCTGTATAGATTTATGATTAACCTAGAGGCCGGAAAAATGTCTCTGTCAAAATGTTCAAGCAATAACCCACCAATTCTTCACAATATGGAGGATAATTAAAACTCGTCGGCTACAAAGAGGCTGTCGTTCTAACTATGAAAATCTTGGGTATTAACTACAATCCAGTAGAAGACTTTATTATTATTATTATCAAGGGAACGATACGAATTAATTTGTAGGGTCCGGGATTTAACGCCGGGGTAATATGCCCATATGGCGCGTTTTGTCAACAGCACGCGGAGTGGCATTAGAATCCTGCGCTGGATCCAAGGAACTCAGAGTTCACCAATTCAGCTCATTGGGTTGTATGATGCTTCGGGTGATGGCTACGCAGGAGTGATTTACAGTTCTGCTCCTAACAGAACTTCTCAACCAAGTCAGATGTAAGTTCAACTATTCTCATATCGCGGTGATTGTGTACACAGTGATGTAGCACTAAGCTGGCTGCGTAGTAACAACAAGATCGACAATAAATTTGTGGCTAGAATAGCTGTCAAAATTCGGAAAGTCATCAGTCTGGCCGACATGCAAAATGTCAATTCTGCGATAAATGCAGCTGACCCAACTTCACGTGGATTCAGTCCCAAACATTTGACTAGTTGTTGACTTATTTTGAGGCTACAAACTGGTTGATTCATGACCAGCTTCCACTAACTCCTTTCAAAGATATAGAGATTACCATGACTAACGTCTCTCAAATATGTTTGATGAAGAAACTTTATTGAGAGGTTTTCCTGCTTTAACCGTCTACTACGAGTAACCGCGAGTTGTCTTCTGTTTGCCAGAAAAAGGCAAACACATGAGGCCGCTTCAATCTCCGCTGATAAAATATTCAATACTGAGACAAAAGTCATCCGGTTTCGACAGCATCTATCTACCAAAATGGTCCACATCAAGAAATCAAAAACCTTTCCGAAGAGAAGAAGATTAACAACTGTTATTTGCCAATCTACTGAAAAGTCATAAGCATATGATATTGTTAACCAAATGCCACTTGGTTGATTTAATAGTACGCCAAAGAAATCAGTCGTTCATAGACCTCCGCGGAGTTTAAATGTGTTTCGACTTATAAGTGACTTAACTTAAACATTAAACAAATTGGCTTTAGGTTTCAATTAGCGCAGCGGTAGTGTGTTCGCTTGAGACTGCAAAAGTTGTGGGTTCGACTCCAAGTAGTCGACAGACAGTTTCTCTTTTTTTTTTATTTATTTTTGTTTTTAAATAAAAACAAGTAAAAGTGTTTGGATTAACATCACGTGATGGATTGTGGTGAGCGGTCCGCTATGCCTATAGCCGGATCTGCTGAAATGTCAAATGCCAAAGACAAAGAGAAGGAGGAAGCTACCAACGACCACTGTAAAGCTGCTTGGCGGAGTGAGGGAAGGGATACTGGCCGCAAGCGAATCAGACGATGAAGAGAAAGAAATGGAGGCCATAAGTAGCAGCATAAAAGTGCTACAACAAAGAGTGCTGGCCACAAAAGAGAAGCAAATGGTAAGAAGGAAGAGGGAAGAGCTAGAGCAATCCCAACAACAGCAGCATGCTCAAAAGCAGAAACAGCAACAACACCAAACAAATAAAGTAGCACAAGTGCTACAGCAACAAAAGGTGAACTAACACCAGCAACAACAAGAGCAGTCACAACACCGGCAACAGCAAAAACAGCAGCAGCCATAAAAACGGAAACAGCAAAAACAGCAGCAGCAAGAACAACAACAACAACAGCAGCGTGAGCAGCATCAGAAGAATAAGGACAAGGTGCCTCCTATCAACACCTATAAATTGGAGGTAAATGCTACCAAGGACCTGTGTAGGCTGGTCATTGGTAGTAATTTTAATATTAAGAGATTGTGGAATGATCTGTAATACAGTGGAGGGATACGCGAAAGTGAAAGAGCTCCTAAAGGAAACGACGACGGAGCACTACTCATTCACACCGAAGTGTGAAAAGCGGCTATCGATGCTGCGGAAGGGGTTGGAACCGTCTTCTGATCCTGAGGAGATCCTGGCACTGGCAAGAGAAAGAGTGCGAAGGACTCAAGTTTGTGGGGGTAAAGCCATTTACCACAGCTAGAGCCAGGCGGGAGAAACGGAGTCTGCCGTTCTTCCTGGTGCAGCTCAGTCCCGAAAGCCGTCTGGATAGTCTAAGGAGTATCAATGTCCTAGACTAAAAGGTGGTTCACTGGGAAAAATTAAAAAGGAGCGAAGGTGTTATACAATGCGTTCGCTGCCAGAGGTTCGGGCACGCTGCGTCGAGCTGCCTAATGCGGCCTCGATGCGTTAAGTGCGCAAAGAACCACAGTTCAGAGGAGTGTGCTCTGGGCAGGGACGGAGCGTCCGATAGGACGCAGCTCTCGTGCGTGTTATGTGGAAACGTGGGACACACCGCAAACTATCGGGGTTGTCCTAAGTTCGCTGAAATTAAAAAACGAAAACTGGCTCAGCAGCAGAAGGTGGAGGTTAAACGTTCAGCTGTAAGGTTTCAAACACCAGTCGTCACGTCTCAAATTTCCTACTCCCAAATGGCGGCAGGTAGGGGGGCTACGGTACAGCAAGCGACTGTTGCTTCTCCGGCACCAATGCCGAGAACAACGGAAGCTGCACCTAATATGCTGGCAATCTTCCTCGCAATCCAAGGGTAGATGGCTCAGCTGCAAAAGCAGGTGCAAAAACAGGCCAAGCGGGTGGACCAGATCTACGCGCTGCTGCCGGGCCTAATGCAACACATGTCGTAATGGGTACGCACATGGAGGAGCAAACTTTAAAGGTCCTTGCGGTGAATGTTAATTCACTGATTAGGATCGAACGAAGAGCCGCGATGTTTAAATTGCTACAAGACCAAACTCCTGATGTGCTTTTCGCTAGCGAAGCCAAGCTAACCGATAAGCACAAACTGGAGTACAATAATTATATTGTTACAAGAAGAATCCGGCCCCGATCCAAACGTGGAGGCGGTGTCGCGATCTTCAATAAACAAGGTATAAAATTTCACAGAGTGTACAGGGGAGTGTTGCGTAGGTTCCGGGTGTTGGAGGCAGTCGTCATTTATATCCCCCTCCGCAGTGGAAAGCGGCTGTGTTTGGCCTCTGTTTATGCACCTGAGGCTCTACAATCCACTTTATTTATAACAGAGCTCGACACGCTTTTTCGACTTCTGAGGCTAGAATCGGGGGAGAATTTTTTATAATCGGCGGGGACTTCAACGCTAGATACAGAGATTGGGGAAATAATTTGACAAATACTAGAGGGAACCTACTACTCAATTGGTGGGGTCAGCACGATGTCATGTACAGACTCGGTCTTAAAGCGACGGATAACCCATCGTTTTCCAGAGGCGGGTCTTATTTGGATCTACTGCTGTACGACGAACGTATATGACTGACAGGTACGAATTTACAAACGCTAAACTGTCTGCGCACATTCGTGTATGACAGTGACCATTGCGGTTTTAGCACCGAAATTACAGTTCCCAACGAAATTTCGGAATTGGAGGAGTTTGTCCAAAGATATTCTTACAATTACAGTAAGACTCGATGAACACGCTTCTCCGAAACCATGACAAGTGCGCTCTTTTCGAATACGCTCCACCCACCGTCCAATAGGAATTCGTCAAACGAGAAGATCGACAATTACCTAAAACAAATGGACGAGATAATTAAACAAACTATGGACGCTACAATACCACTGTGTCGACGTACGACTAACGAAGACCTGTTCCGCAATCCTACTATTGACGCACTGCACCGACAGAAAAGTAGATTTCTTCCAAGACTCAAAAACTTATACAGACAGTTAACTGACAGACAAGACCCGGAGATAAGGACACTGAAGGCGTTGATTAAAAATGTTCAAACGTTAATAAAAGAGAATTACAGAATTTCTGTAAGTTTGTATTGGAACAACAAGGTTCCGGCTGTAAACACCAGCAACTCGAATATGTTCCCGCAAATAAATAAACTATTTCGGAGAAAAAATAGCAGGTATTGATCCAAATGAGGCCGCTGATGATGACGACTTCTTTTTGATCGAGGATCCACAGAAGAAGGTTGAGGCCATAGGGGCGACTTTCCAGGAAATATACAAGGCCACTGATACTATTGGCCCTAATTATGACCTGGACAATCGCGTCTTGGTGCATGACTTCTACATTCGAAATGAAGTAGAGAACTGGCGGTCCGAGGGCTCTGGAATCACCCGGTTCAGCGACGAAAATATCGCAAATAATGTCATTACCAGAGAGGGTGACCTACCCCCGTTCATTTCGAAGGAAGAGCTCCATGATATCTTCGACACAATCAGGGTTAAGAAATCAGTGGGGACCGATGGTATTCCGAATATCGTGCTTCGACATCTTCCTCTAGAAGCGGTGGACATTTACACCACCCTGTTTAATAATGCAATAAATAATGCACATTATCCAGCGCATTGGAAAACGGCGGTGGTTCAACCTATCCCCAAAAAGGGAAAGGATATATTCAATCCGGCGAGTCTCCGGTCGATAAGTCTCCTTCCGAATATCAGTAAGGTTTTTGAAAAAGTAATGAATAGAGCTCTGTCTAGGTGGGTTAAGGACAAACATACAGTTCCGGATAATCAATTCAGTTTTAAGGCGGGACATGATATCTCACATGCCGCGTTTAAACTGGTGTCCGATATCCAATGGAATAAATGCAAAAACCAATGTACTGGTGCCTGCTTTGTTGACTTGGAGAAGTCCTTCGACACCGTATGGTTAGAGGGTCTTTTCTATAAGCCGACTTGGCTGGGAATCAGTAAACCACTCTTGTACATTCTTTATAATATGCTAACCAACAGACAGTTCATCGTGCAAAATGGTGATGTGACTTCTGTTGGCATATTTCAAATTAAAAATGGTCTGCAGCAAGGCGCGGTCAATTCGCCGATCCTATTCACCATTTATACAAGCGACTTGATAGGTTCACTTCCCCATACTATTGCGTACGCAGACGATTTGATAGCGTACAGAACAGGTCCAAAAATCGAGGTCATTAATACTCTCTTGCAGCGTGACTTCGATAATATAAGACGATTTTGCGATGGCTGGAAGTTGAAAATCAACTTTCAGAAGTCGGCAACCATTCTCTTTAGAACGCCGTTGTCTGGAGCCTCTAGGGATACCAGGAGAAATTGGCGAAAGTTCACGATCATTGGACAACACGGACAGCGTCTTGCCTTTTGAAATGTAGTCAGATACCTTGAAATATGGCTAGATCAGTTTCTGTATTTTGACAAAAATATAGATGCTGCTCTGGAGAGAGACTTGATGCGAGGGTAAAGGTAATCTGCTACATGGCTCTTATCAGGCCCATGCTGGTATTTGGGTTTCCCGTGTGGTTCAATGTGCGAGCAAGCTTAATGGAAAAGATTCGGGTGTTTGAGAGGGCTTGCCTTCGCTTGTACAGAACACCAGAGTCGGAGTACAAAAAATTCTATCGGAATGAGGTCCTTTACAACAGAGCGAACCTAAAACGAGTGGACAACTTCGTAATTAAGCTGACTCAAAGGCACATTGCAAGAGCAATGGCCTCGACGAATAACCTGATATATGGGGCTTGCTATCCAAATTACCGTTACCACGAGAGTGTGCGCTCTGACCGCTTCGTTCCACCGGAAGCATTCCTCTACCTAGATCAGATAGGGTTGATCCAGGATAGTTCAGCGGTCCCGTTAATCTTCCATGTCGCTCAGAAAGCTGGGGACAGGCGACTCAACTACAACAAAGAAGTCGCACACGGCAGTTTGGATCGTCTCAGGTTCAGTAGGGCGGTGGGGAATCGCGATAGGAGGGATGTCGTTCGGTAGCACCAGCATTTCTGGTGGTTGAATGATGGAGATGTTTCGTTTGCGTCGTTTTCGTCAATTACGGACCAGCCTCTCTAATGAGGTAGAGCTGACCAATCTATTTGCTCTGTGAATAGCGATGGCCAGCTTACATAGGTTTAGGTTAGCATTTAAGAAATATATACATATATTAGTATGTACAAGGTATATACAAGGTATATACTAATATATGTATATAATTGTGTATAATGTCTATTTGTGTGTATTGTGTAGGTTAGGTAGACTAAGGGCTATTTTAAGTTAGATATTAAGTTTTTATAAAAAAATAAGTCCATATGCTAAGATTTTGTCAAATATTTTTTTCTTAGCCTTAAATATAGAAAATAAATATTCCTAAGTATAATGTAAATAAAGTCGAAAGACATAGATATAAGAATTTAGAGTAGCTTAGAGTGCCTGTGTGGGGCCAATAAGTTAATATAAGATTGTTAAGTAATTTTAAGCTAGCATTTAAGCATAGTACGTAAGGGTTGATGATTAAGATAATGAAATGCATTTAAAACTAAAACTAAAACTATAGTACGCCAAACATACCTGATACCTGAATTGATGACAGCGGTGGGATACCGGTAACGAACGGATCCTGCTACCAACTACGAGTCAAAACTGAATTCGATGCGTAATAGGGCTACACACCAGGAGTCAAAGTAAAAGTATTAGGTAAAAAAGTGTAGAAAGCTTCATAAACGTAAGACCTGACGAATTCCACATGGGACGCCGGAGCAAAAAATTAGACAGTGAAAAAGATCAGGTTTTAACTACCAACTTTAGGGCGTGAAGCCCACCTGGCAAACCTTCAGAAGTACAACAACAAAAACAGCAAAAGCAGAACCAGGAACATCAAAAAAACTAAATTCTTGTCATAATTTTTTTTTTTTTTTTTTGCCAAAAAAATTTATAAAAAAACCACAAAAGAAAATAATACTATGACCTTGTATTTGGCTAGTTTGTCCGCGAAAATTGATCCCGTCTGTTCGTGCAGGACTAGACTGAAAAGAATTGAATTTCTGGTAGGTAAAGGCATATTACTTCCGAAGATTTCCCACCTTTGTTTGACTACGGGTAGTTACAAGAACAGTATGTTGTTTTACACTTTCTTGTTGGATTGGTAAGCGACTAAATGCGTCGGCGTTTGCATTGTTTTTTTCCGCTTTGTAAACGATTTGATACTCTTATTCGTCAAGTAGAATTCTCCAGCGCGCTAGTCTTGACATTGAATTCATAAACCACTGCAAGGGCTTGTGGTTCGTACATATTTTAAATTTGCGACCGTATATGTAAGGTCAGAACTGTTTGACGGCGTATACTACCGCTAGTTATTCTTTTTCTGTAGTGCTGTACCGAGTTTCGATGTTGTTTAATGTTCGGCTGGTGAAGCGAATTGGCTTGCCTTCGCCGATTATTCGTTGTGATAGAAAATCACCCAATACAATATCACTGGCATCCGTAGTTACAATAAAGTCTTTCTGAAATCCGGAAAAGATAGGATAGAAGGTTCTATTAATTTATTTTTAAGTGATTAGAATGCTTCGTCAAAGAATGCGTCCCATTTGAAATCGACATTTTTCTTTAGTAGTTCAGTTATGGCCTTGCCATTGTGGAGAAATTTTGAATAAATCTGCAGTAGTAACCTACGAATCCTAGGAATGATTTTATTCCCGTCACAGACTTAGGTATGGGGTATGTTTTTGCCGCTTTAATTTTCTCGGGAGGTTTGAGGCCTTGTTCTGAAATGATATGATCCAAGCACGTTAATTCTTTTTTAAAAATTACATTTGTTTGGCTGGGGTTTAAAATTATTTTGGTATAACCGGTTAAGGACTTGATTCAATTTGGCATTGTGATCTTTTAAATCGTAACCGTGCAAAATGATATCGTCGACATACACGAAATAGTCGAATCCTTGTAGACCCGTCAGTCCTGTGTTCATCAGAAATTGAAAGGTAGCTGGGCAGTTTCTCAGGCCAAATGGCATGCGATTGTACTCGTAGTGTCCATAAGGGGTACTGAATGCCGTTTTACATCTATCTTCTTTGTTCATACGGATTTGATGAAATCCGTTTGCCGAATTGAGGGTGCTGAAATATTTTGCCCTGCGAAGTTGGTCCAGTCCAGGTGTGCATCGGCAATCGTCAATTCGTTTAGCCGACGAAAATCTACGACTACTTTCTAAAGCTTGTTACCTTCTTTGTCCGGTTTCTTGGGAACCAGAAGCAAAGAGGAGTTCCACGAGCTTGCATAAGGCTTGATTATTTCTTGTTGTAGCATTTTATTCACCTGTTTGTTGATCTCGTTACTGTTTGCATCAGGGAGTCTGTAATGTTTCAGGTATATTAGGGGCTTATATTGGTCAGTTATAATCCCATGACTTAAGGCTTCTGTAAACGAGAGTTTGTTGCCTTCAAGAAAAACTAAGTCATTGAATTCTCTGAAAATTTTGAACACCGTTTCTTTTTCTTCCCGGTTGCAATGGTCCAGGTCTATGACTGTCTTGAGTGTGCCTAGTCTGCCTTTGACCTTGTCGTTGGGTTAATCAGTTCGAAAACTAAAATTGTCCAGGCTGTCCCACTCAATATTGATGTCTTCCGTGCATAGGACTTTTTCCTTGTTTAAGGTATTCATCATGAGGACTTTTATGTTTGCATTGTTGGCTCGAGTCAAGCTCTCGCCGATCAATGTCACGAAGAACTTGCTTTTTACGAATTAATAAATCTCTTTGGCTTATATCATCGAAAGGAATTTCTTTTATATATTAAGATCGGGGTTTCAGCTTTATTGTTCGACTGGTGAACCCTTCTTTTTCAGTTTTACTGTTTGTTATCTTTTTTCTGTTTGTTTTTCATCTGCCTCAGTTTTAACTTCTAAGCGTTCGTTCGACTTAGTCTTACTGTTGTATGCTGGGAGTTTATTATTACTTACTGTGTCAGTCTTAACTGCTAAAAACTCGTTCGACTTTGTCTTACTGTTGTATGCTGAGAGCTTATTATTATTTACTGCCTGGTAAGTGCACGTTCGACTAAGTCTTATTGTTGTATGCTCCGAGGGACTATATTTTACTCGTATCACTGGCTTTTTATATTCAGGACTGAATGATACGAGTGCAGTTAAGTTAACTTGGGGATGTCGGCTTGTACTCGGGATAGATTTTCAACTGCATATTCCCGAGACGTCCCGTTTCCCATATTGATTCCGTTTAGGAATCGCCGGTTACCATACTGGCTGGTGGCGAATTGCTTAACTTCGTGGGAAGCGTTTTGCGAGCGATTTTTTTGATCGGTGTCAGGAGTGTTTCTCGGAAAAGTGTTTTCTTTGAGCAAGACCCCGATGCCTACCAGGCGTGTCCTACATACGTCTTCGCGACTAGTAGGCTTTTTACAGTAGCTTTGCAAGAGCTGCGCCTCTTTCTTGATATATTGTGGAGCGAAATTTGAAAAATTCGTTTTGTAGTAACACGTGGCGGAGGTGTGTCCCACCTTGTTGCAGGTTTGGCAGACGGATTTATTATGAACAACATTGGGGTTCTTAAAGGACTTAGGTCATTTTCGCGGCGGGCTTGAATCATAAATTAGAGGTTCTGGTTCAATGGTCCATCCTCGAAAATTTTAATGGGCAGACGATCGTTTTTGTCGGCTGGGAACCGTCGGACACTACGTCGTTGGTGGTGGCGAAAATAGCAGAGTTCAGGCTGGTCAGTAATCGACTGATGCGAACACCAAATTCTCTGATTGTTTTAACTGCCTTTTGTTGCACCCTTAGCAACTCATTCTGTACCGATGACCGCGCATTCTCTTTCCTGAATAAAAATAATTATTTCTCCAAATTAGTTACTAAGTCATTCCATTTATTAAATGACTTTAGTTGGACTAAGTCGAATCCTGGTCCCTGAAGCCCGGTTTTTAGAAACTCTAGAAAAAGCTTGTGTTCTGGCTCTGGTTTATCGATGTGAACAAAATGTTATCGCACGCGATGAATTTGTTCAACTCTTCCGGGTTTCTACTGAAGGCTGGGATCAGATCCTAAATTCGTTTAGACTGATTTTATATTGTGACATGTTGGTGTCAGGATCAATATTTCTGTAAAAGTTTTTTTTGTTAAAATTTCTACAAATGTTCTTATCAATGCCAATTATTTTCTTTTGTGGTTTTTTTATAAATTTTTTTGGCAAAAAAAAAAAAAAAAAATTATGACAAGAATTTAGTTTTTTTGATGTTCCTGGTTCTGCTTTTGCTGTTTTTGTTGTTGTACTTCTGAAGGTTTGCCAGGTGGGCTTCACGCCCTAAAGTTGGTAGTTAAAACCTGATCTTTTTCACTGTCTAATTTTTTGCTCCGGCGTCCCATGTGGAATTCGTCAGGTCTTACGTTTATGAAGCTTTCTACACTTTTTTACCTAATACTTTTACTTTGACTCCTGGTGTGTAGCCCTATTACGCATCGAATTCAGTTTTGACTCGTAGTTGGTAGCAGGATCCGTTCGTTACCGGTATCCCACCGCTGTCATCAATTCAGGTATCAGGTATGTTTGGCGTACTATAGTTTTAGTTTTAGTTTTAAATGCATTTCATTATCTTAATCATTAACCCTTACGTACTATGCTTAAATGCTAGCTTAAAATTACTTAACAATCTTATATTAACTTATTGGCCCCACACAGGCACTCTAAGCTACTCTAAATTCTTATATCTATGTCTTTCGACTTTATTTACATTATACTTAGGAATATTTATTTTCTATATTTAAGGCTAAGAAAAAAATATTTGACAAAATCTTAGCATATGGACTTATTTTTTTATAAAAACTTAATATCTAACTTAAAATAGCCCTTAGTCTACCTAACCTACACAATACACACAAATAGACATTATACACAATTATATACATATATTAGTATGTACAAGGTATATACAAGGTATATACTAATATATGTATATAATTGTGTATAATGTCTATTTGTGTGTATTGTGTAGGTTAGGTAGACTAAGGGCTATTTTAAGTTAGATATTAAGTTTTTATAAAAAAATAAGTCCATATGCTAAGATTTTGTCAAATATTTTTTTCTTAGCCTTAAATATAGAAAATAAATATTCCTAAGTATAATGTAAATAAAGTCGAAAGACATAGATATAAGAATTTAGAGTAGCTTAGAGTGCCTGTGTGGGGCCAATAAGTTAATATAAGATTGTTAAGTAATTTTAAGCTAGCATTTAAGCATAGTACGTAAGGGTTAATGATTAAGATAATGAAATGCATTTAAAACTAAAACTAAAACTATAGTACGCCAAACATACCTGATACCTGAATTGATGACAGCGGTGGGATACCGGTAACGAACGGATCCTGCTACCAACTACGAGTCAAAACTGAATTCGATGCGTAATAGGGCTACACACCAGGAGTCAAAGTAAAAGTATTAGGTAAAAAAGTGTAGAAAGCTTCATAAACGTAAGACCTGACGAATTCCACATGGGACGCCGGAGCAAAAAATTAGACAGTGAAAAAGATCAGGTTTTAACTACCAACTTTAGGGCGTGAAGCCCACCTGGCAAACCTTCAGAAGTACAACAACAAAAACAGCAAAAGCAGAACCAGGAACATCAAAAAAACTAAATTCTTGTCATAATTTTTTTTTTTTTTTTTTGCCAAAAAAATTTATAAAAAAACCACAAAAGAAAATAATTGGCATTGATAAGAACATTTGTAGAAATTTTAACAAAAAAAACTTTTACAGAAATATTGATCCTGACACCAACATGTCACAATATAAAATCAGTCTAAACGAATTTAGGATCTGATCCCAGCCTTCAGTAGAAACCCGGAAGAGTTGAACAAATTCATCGCGTGCGATAACATTTTGTTCACATCGATAAACCAGAGCCAGAACACAAGCTTTTTCTAGAGTTTCTAAAAACCGGGCTTCAGGGACCAGGATTCGACTTAGTCCAACTAAAGTCATTTAATAAATGGAATGACTTAGTAACTAATTTGGAGAAATAATTATTTTTATTCAGGAAAGAGAATGCGCGGTCATCGGCACAGAATGAGTTGCTAAGGGTGCAACAAAAGGCAGTTAAAACAATCAGAGAATTTGGTGTTCGCATCAGTCGATTACTGACCAGCCTGAACTCTGCTATTTTCGCCACCACCAACGACGTAGTGTCCGACGGTTCCCAGCCGACAAAAACGATCGTCTGCCCATTAAAATTTTCGAGGATGGACCATTGAACCAGAACCTCTAATTTATGATTCAAGCCCGCCGCGAAAATGACCTAAGTCCTTTAAGAACCCCAATGTTGTTCATAATAAATCCGTCTGCCAAACCTGCAACAAGGTGGGACACACCTCCGCCACGTGTTACTACAAAACGAATTTTTCAAATTTCGCTCCACAATATATCAAGAAAGAGGCGCAGCTCTTGCAAAGCTACTGTAAAAAGCCTACTAGTCGCGAAGACGTATGTAGGACACGCCTGGTAGGCATCGGGGTCTTGCTCAAAGAAAACACTTTTCCGAGAAACACTCCTGACACCGATCAAAAAAATCGCTCGCAAAACGCTTCCCACGAAGTTAAGCAATTCGCCACCAGCCAGTATGGTAACCGGCGATTCCTAAACGGAATCAATATGGGAAACGGGACGTCTCGGGAATATGCAGTTGAAAATCTATCCCGAGTACAAGCCGACATCCCCAAGTTAACTTAACTGCACTCGTATCATTCAGTCCTGAATATAAAAAGCCAGTGATACGAGTAAAATATAGTCCCTCGGAGCATACAACAATAAGACTTAGTCGAACGTGCACTTACCAGGCAGTAAATAATAATAAGCTCTCAGCATACAACAGTAAGACAAAGTCGAACGAGTTTTTAGCAGTTAAGACTGACACAGTAAGTAATAATAAACTCCCAGCATACAACAGTAAGACTAAGTCGAACGAACGCTTAGAAGTTAAAACTGAGGCAGATGAAAAACAAACAGAAAAAAGATAACAAACAGTAAAACTGAAAAAGAAGGGTTCACCAGTCGAACAATAAAGCTGAAACCCCGATCTTAATATATAAAAGAAATTCCTTTCGATGATATAAGCCAAAGAGATTTATTAATTCGTAAAAAGCAAGTTCTTCGTGACATTGATCGGCGAGAGCTTGACTCGAGCCAACAATGCAAACATAAAAGTCCTCATGATGAATACCTTAAACAAGGAAAAAGTCCTATGCACGGAAGACATCAATATTGAGTGGGACAGCCTGGACAATTTTAGTTTTCGAACTGATTAACCCAACGACAAGGTCAAAGGCAGACTAGGCACACTCAAGACAGTCATAGACCTGGACCATTGCAACCGGGAAGAAAAAGAAACGGTGTTCAAAATTTTCAGAGAATTCAATGACTTAGTTTTTCTTGAAGGCAACAAACTCTCGTTTACAGAAGCCTTAAGTCATGGGATTATAACTGACCAATATAAGCCCCTAATATACCTGAAACATTACAGACTCCCTGATGCAAACAGTAACGAGATCAACAAACAGGTGAATAAAATGCTACAACAAGAAATAATCAAGCCTTATGCAAGCTCGTGGAACTCCTCTTTGCTTCTGGTTCCCAAGAAACCGGACAAAGAAGGTAACAAGCTTTAGAAAGTAGTCGTAGATTTTCGTCGGCTAAACGAATTGACGATTGCCGATGCACACCTGGACTGGACCAACTTCGCAGGGCAAAATATTTCAGCACCCTCAATTCGGCAAACGGATTTCATCAAATCCGTATGAACAAAGAAGATAGATGTAAAACGGCATTCAGTACCCCTTATGGACACTACGAGTACAATCGCATGCCATTTGGCCTGAGAAACTGCCCAGCTACCTTTCAATTTCTGATGAACACAGGACTGACGGGTCTACAAGGATTCGACTATTTCGTGTATGTCGACGATATCATTTTGCACGGTTACGATTTAAAAGATCACAATGCCAAATTGAATCAAGTCCTTAACCGGTTATACCAAAATAATTTTAAACCCCAGCCAAACAAATGTAATTTTTAAAAAAGAATTAACGTGCTTGGATCATATCATTTCAGAACAAGGCCTCAAACCTCCCGAGAAAATTAAAGCGGCAAAAACATACCCCATACCTAAGTCTGTGACGGGAATAAAATCATTCCTAGGATTCGTAGGTTACTACTGCAGATTTATTCAAAATTTCTCCACAATGGCAAGGCCATAACTGAACTACTAAAGAAAAATGTCGATTTCAAATGGGACGCATTCTTTGACGAAGCATTCTAATCACTTAAAAATAAATTAATAGAACCTTCTATCCTATCTTTTCCGGATTTCAGAAAGACTTTATTGTAACTACGGATGCCAGTGATATTGTATTGGGTGATTTTCTATCACAACGAATAATCGGCGAAGGCAAGCCAATTCGCTTCACCAGCCGAACATTAAACAACATCGAAACTCGGTACAGCACTACAGAAAAAGAATAACTAGCGGTAGTATACGCCGTCAAACAGTTCTGACCTTACATATACGGTCGCAAATTTAAAATATGTACGAACCACAAGCCCTTGCAGTGGTTTATGAATTCAATGTCAAGACTAGCGCGCTGGAGAATTCTACTTGACGAATAAGAGTATCAAATCGTTTACAAAGCGGAAAAAAACAATGCAAACGCCGACGCATTTAGTCGCTTACCAATCCAACAAGAAAGTGTAAAACAACATACTGTTCTTGTAACTACCCGTAGTCAAACAAAGGTGGGAAATCTTCGGAAGTAATATGCCTTTACCTACCAGAAATTCAATTCTTTTCAGTCTAGTCCTGCACGAACAGACGGGATCAATTTTCGCGGACAAACTAGCCAAATACAAGGTCATAGTATGAGTGGTCAATCACAGCCACTGCAAAAACTGAGCAATACCCAACTGTCCAATATTGATGTTGTTTGATGGTTTTAAAGTTGTGTTCGTGTATCCGGTTGAGCGATTCAGATGCCTCTCGATGATTGAGTATTGACATCTCCATTAGAACCCTATTCAGCGGGATGACGGTTTAATTTGTAAAATTAACCGAAGACTGAGTTGATACTGAAGTGTCAATTGCTGCGACTGATTTGCTGAAGTGAACCACAGTTCTCGTTTCTTTGAACAGTTTCGCTTCCAATCGTACGAATTTTGCTTGAATGACACATTCTAGTGTGACATGGTGTATGTTAGTCTTAACGTCCTGGTTGCGCATCTCTTAAAAGACTGTTTTTTGTACAGATGTTGGACGATGCAATCCTCACTTTGCTCAATACTGTGAAACATTGGTGCCTTGTTTATATCTTCCAGTGGTAGATTATATCTCTATAGATTAAAGTTGACTCCAAGCACCGTCTGCTATATCTGTACCTCTCGAAATGTTTCTGCGCCTATCTGCTCTGGAACAGTGTTGCATTTAGTTAAATCATATTCATTGGTATCACTAATTGTTGAGGTTCCCTTTTCAAAAATCTCCTTTGAAGTTGAAGACAAATCCAGTTTGTCCATTGGATCTGGTGGTACATTCATTTCTGAGCCAAGTTGCTTTGCACTTCTTCTTTCTTCTTTGATGACTTCTTCCACGCTCTTGTGTGACAATAATACAAACAGATGACTTCGCTTAAGGTACGGATTCTGCAGCTTGTTGTACTTTGTTTTAATTTCTCGTATGTAGTTAAGTGTAATCAGATAATCGTACATCACATGTAGATTTATTTTATTCTCGTCAGCCAATGTGTACCAAGATTCAATGAAATTTATCTCTTCTAGAACAGCATCCAACTTCGTTGTAAAGTTGCTGCTCTTCTTGTTTATTGTAGCTTGCGTCGCGTTCACACTGTAGATTGTAGAAAGCATAATTTTGGTGTTTGTTCTTGCGCTTTTGAATAGAAAATATCTTACGCATTGATTAATTATAGCCTTGACAGTATTGGTTCCTCGGATGACCCACAATTTACTCCGGAGGTGATTCAGAGTCAGTTTAACTCCACCGTGAAGTGTTTCAAGGTGATCTCTATTGATGATTAATTTTGTCAGCGGATGTGACAAGGACAGAATCATCGGATCTCTCTAACCCATTGACAAAATTGAGTGTTTTTATCGACCTTCTACTCGCAAAATTCCATTGGCGTCGATGAATGGGTTAAGAGATAATACTTTCCTGTTTGATTTCAGTGCTTTGTTTTAAAAACAAATGCATATCATCGGCAAATGTTCGTTGAGCACCCCTTAAAAGTGATTTTATGCTTCTAGGAGCTCCTTTACATTTAAATTGCTATGTTCTTGTGGTTTACCTCTCTTGCTTCTTTGGCAATCATTTCTGAATCGTAGACAGTATGAGTTCACTCGTATAAGTTTTAAGAGTAATGAGAAAGTGAGGGTAACGTCGTCCTTGCCTAGAGGATTGCGTGTAGTCATGCAAGCATACGATTTTCTCATGTCAGACATATCCATCATAGCCTTGTCAGCTGGCCATTGTTGTTTGTTTTCTTTTAGCCACTGTGGACCGTACCACCATGTTGAATTCTCCGTGAGGGCATCTCCAAACGATCCTCTGGACGGAATGTCGGAAGGATTCTCCTTTCCTGGAACGAACCTTCATTGTCCTTTTAAATGCTGTTGCACATAGGATACTCGGTTCGCTACAAACGTGTTCCATTTCACAGGGTGTTGTTTTAAAAAGTTCAATACTTCAGTAGAACTCGACCATGCCACGACTATGGTGTATTTTGTGTCTGCTCCCTCTCTGATGTAGTTCATTAACTTCGCAAGTAGTGCAGTAGCGCATAACTCTAGCCTGCCACCTTAGTTTTTGAAGCGATGATGCGTATTGTAGTAGAGCCACAATTAATCACCTTCTGATACACAACGGATACATACGCTGATTCTGATGCATCAGCGAATGCATATAACTCTATTTGAGAATCGTGCATTTGTAATATCCATCGTGGAATTCTGACTTGTTTAAGTGTCGATAATCTTGTCCTGAATCCGTCCCATTCATTTTTAATTTTCATTGGCACATTTTCAACCCATTCGATACCCAAGAGGCACAGACTTTGAATGAGGTTCTTTGCTTATATGGTTTTTGGCAACAGCCAACCAAAGAGGTCGAAGATTTTTCCAGCGTTACTCAGTATTGCTTGTTTGGTAACCTTTGTGCTGAATGACCAAGAATTAACTTCAACCCAATTAGGACCACTATTATAAATATTTATGAAATGCTAATATTTGAATTTATAACCATTTTATTGAGTGTTTATAAATACTTCGGTAATTTTAATTTTTTTTTTTAATCAGCCATGTCCCACGTATAAAAAAAAAATTATGTGTGATAAGCCTTAAAGCAATGGGAATGAAACAGAATTGCGCATTTGCTACAAGTAGATACAATTGTGCTTTAACAAACTCTGCACCATCTTCTCGTATTTTCCGATTTTCTCTCAATAATGTGTCAAACATTATCTAATCGCGAAGTGGATGGTAGAGATGAAGTGGAACCGCGTCCCCGAAGAAATTGTTTTTTGCACTTCTTGACAATAAAGAGATTTCGAAATAATTTAGAACTGAAGTAGCTTCCAGGCATTCACTACTGTCGAATCTATCGTATTAATATATAATGGCCACCACCATTTTTTACCACCAATATGTATGTGGTAGTTTGCCACTCCATTGTCATGCAAGTCAACACCCCCCATAGGGGTGGCCTTGGTGTAGTGGTATATGCCTACACTCCTAAAGCAAAGGGTCGCGGGTTCGTGCGAGGCAATTCTCTAAAAAAAGTCTTTTCGTATTGTAGATTTTGCATGTAGTTATATGAGAATCCCGTCGGCGTCAACTCTGACATGAAAGCACAACACTGATGTTGGAGTGGTTGCTGGCTGGGCTAAATGTAACGAACTAACAACTAGCACGTACTGAGACCCACTGGTTGAGGATGCACTTGCTCGTCCCGTCCAGTTTGACAACTACCTCTGGGAAAAATATCGAAACCTAATACACCTGAGTTTCAAACTACCACACCACCCGCCCGCGCCCTGGAGAAAATCAATAAAAGGGTATTCATATCCCCTTGTACATTTGGATATACAAGGTTATTGTACATGGCAATAATATGGGGTTATGATATCGAGAGCAGACTCGCAATTGGTTGCCACTGTAACAACAGAATTGTCATTCAAACGTACCACACTTATTTTATTCACGTGATTGAAGCAGGAGTCCATTGTACCACGCTGGTTTTTGCCTATTGATTTGTTCGTCTCCAGTGGGCATTTCAGGATTCTATATTCGTGTACAGTTCCGGTGGCAAAATATCGTTAATTTCTCAAATGAACCAACAGGTTAAAACTGGTAAAAAAGTTAACAAAATATACCTTGTGAGAATTTCTATTTTACATAACTTTCAAGAGATCGATCACAACTTGCCCACCCAGACCAAATTTCCTTTTGGTATTTATAGCACTTTTTTCACCATATGATATGAATTGATACAACTAACCATCGGTTGACGTGAGACACCCCACCTTAAACGATTGACGATTGCCGATGCACACCTGGACTGGACCAACTTCGCAGGGCAAAATATTTCAGCACCCTCAATTCGGCAAACGGATTTCATCAAATCCGTATGAACAAAGAAGATAGATGTAAAACGGCATTCAGTACCCCTTATGGACACTACGAGTACAATCGCATGCCATTTGGCCTGAGAAACTGCCCAGCTACCTTTCAATTTCTGATGAACACAGGACTGACGGGTCTACAAGGATTCGACTATTTCGTGTATGTCGACGATATCATTTTGCACGGTTACGATTTAAAAGATCACAATGCCAAATTGAATCAAGTCCTTAACCGGTTATACCAAAATAATTTTAAACCCCAGCCAAACAAATGTAATTTTTAAAAAAGAATTAACGTGCTTGGATCATATCATTTCAGAACAAGGCCTCAAACCTCCCGAGAAAATTAAAGCGGCAAAAACATACCCCATACCTAAGTCTGTGACGGGAATAAAATCATTCCTAGGATTCGTAGGTTACTACTGCAGATTTATTCAAAATTTCTCCACAATGGCAAGGCCATAACTGAACTACTAAAGAAAAATGTCGATTTCAAATGGGACGCATTCTTTGACGAAGCATTCTAATCACTTAAAAATAAATTAATAGAACCTTCTATCCTATCTTTTCCGGATTTCAGAAAGACTTTATTGTAACTACGGATGCCAGTGATATTGTATTGGGTGATTTTCTATCACAACGAATAATCGGCGAAGGCAAGCCAATTCGCTTCACCAGCCGAACATTAAACAACATCGAAACTCGGTACAGCACTACAGAAAAGGAATAACTAGCGGTAGTATACGCCGTCAAACAGTTCCGACCTTACATATACGGTCGCAAATTTAAAATATGTACGAACCACAAGCCCTTGCAGTGGTTTATGAATTCAATGTCAAGACTAGCGCGCTGGAGAATTCTACTTGACGAATAAGAGTATCAAATCGTTTACAAAGCGGAAAAAAACAATGCAAACGCCGACGCATTTAGTCGCTTACCAATCCAACAAGAAAGTGTAAAACAACATACTGTTCTTGTAACTACCCGTAGTCAAACAAAGGTGGGAAATCTTCGGAAGTAATATGCCTTTACCTACCAGAAATTCAATTCTTTTCAGTCTAGTCCTGCACGAACAGACGGGATCAATTTTCGCGGACAAACTAGCCAAATACAAGGTCATAGTATGAGTGGTCAATCACAGCCACTGCAAAAACTGAGCAATACCCAACTGTCCAATATTGATGTTGTTTGATGGTTTTAAAGTTGTGTTCGTGTATCCGGTTGAGCGATTCAGATGCCTCTCGATGATTGAGTATTGACATCTCCATTAGAACCCTATTCAGCGGGATGACGGTTTAATTTGTAAAATTAACCGAAGACTGAGTTGATACTAAGTGTCAATTGCTGCGACTGATTTGCTGAAGTGAACCACAGTTCTCGTTTCTTTGAACAGTTTCGCTTCCAATCGTACGAATTTTGCTTGAATGACACATTCTAGTGTCACATGGTGTATGTTAGTCTTAACGTCCTGGTTGCGCATCTCTTAAAAGACTGTTTTTTGTACAGATGTTGGACGATGCAATCCTCACTTTGCTCAATACTGTGAAACATTGGTGCCTTGTTTATATCTTCCAGTGGTAGATTATATCTCTATAGATTAAAGTTGACTCCAAGCACCGTCTGCTATATCTGTACCTCTCGAAATGTTTCTGCGCCTATCTGCTCTGGAACAGTGTTGCATTTAGTTAAATCATATTCATTGGTATCACTAATTGTTGAGGTTCCCTTTTCAAAAATCTCCTTTGAAGTTGAAGACAAATCCAGTTTGTCCATTGGATCTGGTGGTACATTCATTTCTGAGCCAAGTTGCTTTGCACTTCTTCTTTCTTCTTTGATGACTTCTTCCACGCTCTTGTGTGACAATAATACAAACAGATGACTTCGCTTAAGGTACGGATTCTGCAGCTTGTTGTACTTTGTTTTAATTTCTCGCATGTAGCTAAGTGTAATCAGATAATCGTACATCACATGTAGATTTATTTTATTCTCGTCAGCCAATGTGTACCAAGATTCAATGAAATTTATCTCTTCTAGAACAGCATCCAACTTCGTTGTAAAGTTGCTGCTCTTCTTGTTTATTGTAGCTTGCGTCGCGTTCACACTGTAGATTGTAGAAAGCATAATTTTGGTGTTTGTTCTTGCGCTTTTGAATAGAAAATATCTTACGCATTGATTAATTATAGCCTTGACAGTATTGGTTCCTCGGATGACCCACAATTTACTCCGGAGGTGATTCAGAGTCAGTTTAACTCCACCGTGAAGTGTTTCAAGGTGATCTCTATTGATGATTAATTTTGTCAGCGGATGTGACAAGGACAGAATCATCGGATCTCTCTAACCCATTGACAAAATTGAGTGTTTTTATCGACCTCCTACTCGCAAAATTCCATTGGCGTCGATGAATGGGTTAAGAGATAATACTTTGCTGTTTGATTTTAGTGCTTTGTTTTAAAAACAAATGCATATCATCGGCAAATGTTCGTTGAGCACCCCTTAAAAGTGATTTTATGCTTCTAGGAGCTCCTTTACATTTAAATTGCTATGTTCTTGTGGTTAACCTCTCTTGCTTCTTTGGCAATCATTTCTGAATCGTAGACAGTATGAGTTCACTCGTATAAGTTTTAAGAGTAATGAGAAAGTGAGGGTAACGTCGTCCTTGCCTAGAGGATTGCGTGTAGTCATGCAAGCATACGATTTTCTCATGTCAGACATATCCATCATAGCCTTGTCAGCAGGCCATTGTTGTTTGTTTTCTTTTAGCCACTGTGGACCGTACCACCATGTTGAATTCTCCGTGAGGGCATCTCCAAACGATCCTCTGGACGGAATGTCGGAAGGATTCTCCTTTCCTGGTACGAACCTTCATTGTCCTTTTAAATGCTGTTGCACATAGGATACTCGGTTCGCTACAAACGTGTTCCATTTCACAGGGTGTTGTTTTAAAAAGTTCAATACTTCAGTAGAACTCGACCATGCCACGACTATGGTGTATTTTGTGTCTGCTCCCTCTCTGATGTAGTTCATTAACTTCGCAAGTAGTGCAGTAGCGCATAACTCTAGCCTGCCACCTTAGTTTTTGAAGCGATGATGCGTATTGTAGTAGAGCCACAATTAATCACCTTCTGATACACAACGGATACATACGCTGATTCTGATGCATCAGCGAATGCATATAACTCTATTTGAGAATCGTGCATTTGTAATATCCATCGTGGAATTCTGACTTGTTTAAGTGTCGATAATCTTGTCCTGAATCCGTCCCATTCATTTTTAATTTTCATTGGCACATTTTCAACCCATTCGATACCCAAGAGGCACAGACTTTGAATGAGGTTCTTTGCTTATATGGTTTTTGGCAACAGCCAACCAAAGAGGTCGAAGATTTTTCCAGCGTTACTCAGTATTGCTTGTTTGGTAACCTTTGTGCTGAATGACCAAGAATTAACTTCAACCCAATTAGGACCACTATTATAAATATTTATGAAATGCTAATATTTGAATTTATAACCATTTTATTGAGTGTTTATAAATACTTCGGTAATTTTAATTTTTTTTTTTAATCAGCCATGTCCCACGTATAAAAAAAAAATTATGTGTGATAAGCCTTAAAGCAATGGGAATGAAACAGAATTGCGCATTTGCTACAAGTAGATACAATTGTGCTTTAACAAACTCTGCACCATCTTCTCGTATTTTCCGATTTTCTCTCAATAATGTGTCAAACATTATCTAATCGCGAAGTGGATGGTAGAGATGAAGTGGAACCGCGTCCCCGAAGAAATTGTTTTTTGCACTTCTTGACAATAAAGAGATTTCGAAATAATTTAGAACTGAAGTAGCTTCCAGGCATTCACTACTGTCGAATCTATCGTATTAATATATAATGGCCACCACCATTTTTTACCACCAATATGTATGTGGTAGTTTGCCACTCCATTGTCATGCAAGTCAACACCCCCCATAGGGGTGGCCTTGGTGTAGTGGTATATGCCTACACTCCTAAAGCAAAGGGTCGCGGGTTCGTGCGAGGCAATTCTCTAAAAAAAGTCTTTTCGTATTGTAGATTTTGCATGTAGTTATATGAGAATCCCGTCGGCGTCAACTCTGACATGAAAGCACAACACTGATGTTGGAGTGGTTGCTGGCTGGGCTAAATGTAACGAACTAACAACTAGCACGTACTGAGACCCACTGGTTGAGGATGCACTTGCTCGTCCCGTCCAGTTTGACAACTACCTCTGGGAAAAATATCGAAACCTAATACACCTGAGTTTCAAACTACCACACCACCCGCCCGCGCCCTGGAGAAAATCAATAAAAGGGTATTCATATCCCCTTGTACATTTGGATATACAAGGTTATTGTACATGGCAATAATATGGGGTTATGATATCGAGAGCAGACTCGCAATTGGTTGCCACTGTAACAACAGAATTGTCATTCAAACGTACCACACTTATTTTATTCACGTGATTGAAGCAGGAGTCCATTGTACCACGCTGGTTTTTGCCTATTGATTTGTTCGTCTCCAGTGGGCATTTCAGGATTCTATATTCGTGTACATTTCCGGTGGCAAAATATCGTTAATTTCTCAAATGAACCAACAGGTTAAAACTGGTAAAAAAGTTAACAAAATATACCTTGTGAGAATTTCTATTTTACATAACTTTCAAGAGATCGATCACAACTTGCCCACCCAGACCAAATTTCCTTTTGGTATTTATAGCACTTTTTTCACCATATGATATGAATTGATACAACTAACCATCGGTTGACGTGAGACACCCCACCTTAAACGATTGACGATTGCCGATGCACACCTGGACTGGACCAACTTCGCAGGGCAAAATATTTCAGCACCCTCAATTCGGCAAACGGATTTCATCAAATCCGTATGAACAAAGAAGATAGATGTAAAACGGCATTCAGTACCCCTTATGGACACTACGAGTACAATCGCATGCCATTTGGCCTGAGAAACTGCCCAGCTACCTTTCAATTTCTGATGAACACAGGACTGACGGGTCTACAAGGATTCGACTATTTCGTGTATGTCGACGATATCATTTTGCACGGTTACGATTTAAAAGATCACAATGCCAAATTGAATCAAGTCCTTAACCGGTTATACCAAAATAATTTTAAACCCCAGCCAAACAAATGTAATTTTTTAAAAAAGAATTAACGTGCTTGGATCATATCATTTCAGAACAAGGCCTCAAACCTCCCGAGAAAATTAAAGCGGCAAAAACATACCCCATACCTAAGTCTGTGACGGGAATAAAATCATTCCTAGGATTCGTAGGTTACTACTGCAGATTTATTCAAAATTTCTCCACAATGGCAAGGCCATAACTGAACTACTAAAGAAAAATGTCGATTTCAAATGGGACGCATTCTTTGACGAAGCATTCTAATCACTTAAAAATAAATTAATAGAACCTTCTATCCTATCTTTTCCGGATTTCAGAAAGACTTTATTGTAACTACGGATGCCAGTAATATTGTATTGGGTGATTTTCTATCACAACGAATAATCGGCGAAGGCAAGCCAATTCGCTTCACCAGCCGAACATTAAACAACATCGAAACTCGGTACAGCACTACAGAAAAGGAATAACTAGCGGTAGTATACGCCGTCAAACAGTTCCGACCTTACATATACGGTCGCAAATTTAAAATATGTACGAACCACAAGCCCTTGCAGTGGTTTATGAATTCAATGTCAAGACTAGCGCGCTGGAGAATTCTACTTGACGAATAAGAGTATCAAATCGTTTACAAAGCGGAAAAAAACAATGCAAACGCCGACGCATTTAGTCGCTTACCAATCCAACAAGAAAGTGTAAAACAACATACTGTTCTTGTAACTACCCGTAGTCAAACAAAGGTGGGAAATCTTCGGAAGTAATATGCCTTTACCTACCAGAAATTCAATTCTTTTCAGTCTAGTCCTGCACGAACAGACGGGATCAATTTTCGCGGACAAACTAGCCAAATACAAGGTCATAGTATGAGTGGTCAATCACAGCCACTGCAAAAACTGAGCAATACCCAACTGTCCAATATTGATGTTGTTTGATGGTTTTAAAGTTGTGTTCGTGTATCCGGTTGAGCGATTCAGATGCCTCTCGATGATTGAGTATTGACATCTCCATTAGAACCCTATTCAGCGGGATGACGGTTTAATTTGTAAAATTAACCGAAGACTGAGTTGATACTGAAGTGTCAATTGCTGCGACTGATTTGCTGAAGTGAACCACAGTTCTCGTTTCTTTGAACAGTTTCGCTTCCAATCGTACGAATTTTGCTTGAATGACACATTCTAGTGTCACATGGTGTATGTTAGTCTTAACGTCCTGGTTGCGCATCTCTTAAAAGACTGTTTTTTGTACAGATGTTGGACGATGCAATCCTCACTTTGCTCAATACTGTGAAACATTGGTGCCTTGTTTATATCTTCCAGTGGTAGATTATATCTCTATAGATTAAAGTTGACTCCAAGCACCGTCTGCTATATCTGTACCTCTCGAAATGTTTCTGCGCCTATCTGCTCTGGAACAGTGTTGCATTTAGTTAAATCATATTCATTGGTATCACAAATTGTTGAGGTTCCCTTTTCAAAAATCTCCTTTGAAGTTGAAGACAAATCCAGTTTGTCCATTGGATCTGGTGGTACATTCATTTCTGAGCCAAGTTGCTTTGCACTTCTTCTTTCTTCTTTGATGACTTCTTCCACGCTCTTGTGTGACAATAATACAAACAGATGACTTCGCTTAAGGTACGGATTCTGCAGCTTGTTGTACTTTGTTTTAATTTCTCGCATGTAGCTAAGTTTAATCAGATAATCGTACATCACATGTAGATTTATTTTATTCTCGTCAGCCAATGTGTACCAAGATTCAATGAAATTTATCTCTTCTAGAACAGCATCCAACTTCGTTGTAAAGTTGCTGCTCTTCTTGTTTATTGTAGCTTGCGTCGCGTTCACACTGTAGATTGTAGAAAGCATAATTTTGGTGTTTGTTCTTGCGCTTTTGAATAGAAAATATCTTACGCATTGATTAATTATAGCCTTGACAGTATTGGTTCCTCGGATGACCCACAATTTACTCCGGAGGTGATTCAGAGTCAGTTTAACTCCACCGTGAAGTGTTTCAAGGTGATCTCTATTGATGATTAATTTTGTCAGCGGATGTGACAAGGACAGAATCATCGGATCTCTCTAACCCATTGACAAAATTGAGTGTTTTTATCGACCTCCTACTCGCAAAATTCCATTGGCGTCGATGAATGGGTTAAGAGATAATACTTTGCTGTTTGATTTCAGTGCTTTGTTTTAAAAACAAATGCATATCATCGGCAAATGTTCGTTGAGCACCCCTTAAAAGTGATTTTATGCTTCTAGGAGCTCCTTTACATTTAAATTGCTATGTTCTTGTGGTTTACCTCTCTTGCTTCTTTGGCAATCATTTCTGAATCGTAGACAGTATGAGTTCACTCGTATAAGTTTTAAGAGTAATGAGAAAGTGAGGGTAACGTCGTCCTTGCCTAGAGGATTGCGTGTAGTCATGCAAGCATACGATTTTCTCATGTCAGACATATCCATCATAGCCTTGTCAGCTGGCCATTGTTGTTTGTTTTCTTTTAGCCACTGTGGACCGTACCACCATGTTGAATTCTCCGTGAGGGCATCTCCAAACGATCCTCTGGACGGAATGTCGGAAGGATTCTCCTTTCCTGGAACGAACCTTCATTGTCCTTTTAAATGCTGTTGCACATAGGATACTCGGTTCGCTACAAACGTGTTCCATTTCACAGGGTGTTGTTTTAAAAAGTTCAATACTTCAGTAGAACTCGACCATGCCACGACTATGGTGTATTTTGTGTCTGCTCCCTCTCTGATGTAGTTCATTAACTTCGCAAGTAGTGCAGTAGCGCATAACTCTAGCCTGCCACCTTAGTTTTTGAAGCGATGATGCGTATTGTAGTAGAGCCACAATTAATCACCTTCTGATACACAACGGATACATACGCTGATTCTGATGCATCAGCGAATGCATATAACTCTATTTGAGAATCGTGCATTTGTAATATCCATCGTGGAATTCTGACTTGTTTAAGTGTCGATAATCTTGTCCTGAATCCGTCCCATTCATTTTTAATTTTCATTGGCACATTTTCAACCCATTCGATACCCAAGAGGCACAGACTTTGAATGAGGTTCTTTGCTTATATGGTTTTTGGCAACAGCCAACCAAAGAGGTCGAAGATTTTTCCAGCGTTACTCAGTATTGCTTGTTTGGTAACCTTTGTGCTGAATGACCAAGAATTAACTTCAACCCAATTAGGACCACTATTATAAATATTTATGAAATGCTAATATTTGAATTTATAACCATTTTATTGAGTGTTTATAAATACTTCGGTAATTTTAATTTTTTTTTTTAATCAGCCATGTCCCACGTATAAAAAAAAAATTATGTGTGATAAGCCTTAAAGCAATGGGAATGAAACAGAATTGCGCATTTGCTACAAGTAGATACAATTGTGCTTTAACAAACTCTGCACCATCTTCTCGTATTTTCCGATTTTCTCTCAATAATGTGTCAAACATTATCTAATCGCGAAGTGGATGGTAGAGATGAAGTGGAACCGCGTCCCCGAAGAAATTGTTTTTTGCACTTCTTGACAATAAAGAGATTTCGAAATAATTTAGAACTGAAGTAGCTTCCAGGCATTCACTACTGTCGAATCTATCGTATTAATATATAATGGCCACCACCATTTTTTACCACCAATATGTATGTGGTAGTTTGCCACTCCATTGTCATGCAAGTCAACACCCCCCATAGGGGTGGCCTTGGTGTAGTGGTATATGCTTACACTCCTAAAGCAAAGGGTCGCGGGTTCGTGCGAGGCAATTCTCTAAAAAAAGTCTTTTCGTATTGTAGATTTTGCATGTAGTTATATGAGAATCCCGTCGGCGTCAACTCTGACATGAAAGCACAACACTGATGTTGGAGTGGTTGCTGGCTGGGCTAAATGTAACGAACTAACAACTAGCACGTACTGAGACCCACTGGTTGAGGATGCACTTGCTCGTCCCGTCCAGTTTGACAACTACCTCTGAAAAAAATATCGAAACCTAATACACCTGAGTTTCAAACTACCACACCACCCGCCCGCGCCCTGGAGAAAATCAATAAAAGGGTATTCATATCCCCTTGTACATTTGGATATACAAGGTTATTGTACATGGCAATAATATGGGGTTATGATATCGAGAGCAGACTCGCAATTGGTTGCCACTGTAACAACAGAATTGTCATTCAAACGTACCACACTTATTTTATTCACGTGATTGAAGCAGGAGTCCATTGTACCACGCTGGTTTTTGCCTATTGATTTGTTCGTCTCCAGTGGGCATTTCAGGATTCTATATTCGTGTACAGTTCCGGTGGCAAAATATCGTTAATTTCTCAAATGAACCAACAGGTTAAAACTGGTAAAAAAGTTAACAAAATATACCTTGTGAGAATTTCTATTTTACATAACTTTCAAGAGATCGATCACAACTTGCCCACCCAGACCAAATTTCCTTTTGGTATTTATAGCACTTTTTTCACCATATGATATGAATTGATACAACTAACCATCGGTTGACGTGAGACACCCCACCTTAAACCCAAAACGTACCCGCTTGCCTTTTATCAACATTTTCGCTGAATGACGACCAAAGTAGGGCACCATTTGTTCATCTAATGACAAATAATGTGTAAAGATACCAAACTTGAAAAAGTTGGTGTTCAAAAGATCAAAGAGCGGACGCAATTTTGCAAATTTTTCTTCCTTGTCCAACTTCTTGTTGTTTGCCAAATGCATATTTTGTTTGATCTCAAAAAATCTGTTTCGTGGTATTTCATTTTTAACAATTGAAACCTCTTTGTCTTCATCAGATGACCAATAAATTTTTACTTGTGGAAGAGTGTATAAAAATTTCTAGGTCACTTTGATCCAAGCAAATCAAACAAAACGGTTCTTATCTCTTGAATATTTAATGCAATTCGTAGTAATACACTGCATAATATTTTCATCGAACATTAGACCTAATCAATCAAGAATAGACTTTCCATGTAGGTCTTCAACAATTTTCTTCATGTTAGCCTCTTCATTTGATGTAGTACCAATCTCGTAGTCAAACGGCGCTCTCAATAACTTGCTTAATGAAGCTTGAGTAACCTCATGACGTACACCATCCTTTATTTCGATCTCAAAAGTTCTCACTAAATCCGAAGGCAAATTTTCCATTCCACCTATAACGTTTTTATTAATGTTTTCTTCGTCCGTTAGATCATCGACTTCAGGTGGTACATAATAAATGTTTATTTCCTCATCCAGATTAAAGTCTTCAACAATTGCTTCAAGTTTCCTTAGAGCCAAAGGCCTTTTGGGATCATCGCGATATAACATGTTACTCTGAAACATTTATCAACATCAAAACCCACACATGTATCATCTATATCTGTAATAAGTTATTGTGCTTATCATTGTATATAATTTTTACAAGCTTCAAGACAATACTTAAATTAAATTTAACCTCTTTAACTCTTGCGTATACCACAAAGACTTCCAATAACCAGCAACAAAGCACCAAGAGTAAATAAATAAATAACCGTTGACGTACAAATTTCAAAAATGAAGAATTTTCAAATTTCAAATTTCCAACTAAAGATTTATCGTTTGTCCAATGTTGCGTTTTCGCAACGTTACTATTCAAAGCAAATTAAAAGTACCAATAGGAGGTAAATATTAATTCTTTTTTCAAATTACTGCCATTGGCAGTTTATTCTATATGAAACGTCATTCGAACTATAAAAAAAATTGGAAAACAATATTTTGGGAATTTATGAACTGTGCAGTTTTTTTCTTGGAAATTTGTCAATTTTATTTAAGATGCTATCAAGACCCACAGAGCTATTACTCCTAGGAAAAAAAATTATATGAAATTTCAAATATCCATAGATATAATCGAACTGAAAGTGCATCAAAAATGTTAAGTTTTTAGTTTGAACGAAAATAGTTCAACGTTGCGTTAACGCAACCATGGGAATAAGTGGCTTAAACTGAAAGTCATCTGTTTTCGGGCAGCATTTTTTTCCCAAGATCTTAAATGTAGTGTGAGTATTGAAATCCTGTTCTGGTTCCATTTCAGTTGGCATTGCCTTTATAAATTCGAAACTATTTGATGTCCATTTTCTTAGATTGAATCCACCTATATAAAGTAGATGCGTCAATTCTTATGAAGGTTTTGACACTCCTTTATTGAATTTGCACCTCCAAGACAGTCCTCGACATAGAATAATTCAAGCACTGTTTTACTCGCCCGTGGATACCTCTGCCTTTCATCCTCAGCCAATTGGCACAGGGTTCTAATTGCCAAGTACGGTGTGGATGTTGTATCGTATGTGACAGTTTTAAGAGTATGTTCCTGTATGTATGTATGTTCCACTGGAGTCTTCTCTCCACACGATCCTTTGTAGATTTCTATTCCCTTGATCGACTAAAATCTGCCGGTACATTTTTTTTTTTTACGTTTGCTGTAAACGTGATTGTTGCAAACGACCTCCATTGACGATTCATCGTCCAGTTTCATCTCGTTTTTGTGTCATTTGATAGTGATTTTCGCACATTTCATCTTCTGTTGATTTGACTATTGCGGTCGGTATTTCTTCTAGCTCCTAAAATAAAGACTGATACCTGATGTGAGTATATTATGTTGTATCTGCTTCCTTGGAGTTGGGATGGTAATTACTGGTCCCGATAGTATCCAGCCAATCCTTGTATTAGGTTCCATTGGAGTATTAGCTGGACTCCAATTAATCCATTCGTCAGAAGTTGCGGCAGAATGTCTGACCCTATAAGAAATTCAATCTCCTTCAGTTGTTCGTGCCACGGGTCCGCCAATTTTATTCCTTGAATGTGTGGCCATTGCTTGAGTGTAAATTGTTCTAGTAGCAATATTGATGTTATAGCTAGCACCATGGCTGTGGCTAATAGTATCATCCTGTTCAAATGACATTCTGTGGTGGTTCGAGTTGTCATTGGTGCTCTTTCACTGAGTTTTTCTTCTGCAACTAAGACATCCTCACCTCGAAAGAAATTAAGTAAAGAATTACGTTTCTGCATGCATATCTTGCAACCCTTTTTCAAAAAACACTTCCTTGTAGAATGTTCGTCTCGCAAACAGGTGAAACACAGCTTTGACTTTTGGACCACCTCACAACTTTTTGCAGTTGAACAGTTGATGGGATTCACTGCACACAACGCATTTCAACTGAGTGGATTTTATCAAATAGGGTTTTGTAGATGTTGTTTTTGTTGGTTGAGACTGCTGCTCACGGCTGCCTTCCAATCCTCAGAATCTTCCCTCTATAAAGTCAAAAAATTCACTTAGTCTTAGGATTTTCGTTCGCGTTACTCTTGATTGTTGGTACAATTTTCTGGATTCTGGGTCAAGTTCTCGATACAGCAGCTGAATGACTAAAGAGGAAGAGCTTATTTCAACTCCTAAGTTATTAATACCACACAGGATTTCTTTTGACGTATCCATGATGGTTTTTAAATTGAATGCGCTTTCATTTCTAACTTTCATCTTGCCTTAGACGTAGCTTTAATGTCAATGTACCTCGCTTCAGGTTGACTAAAGTACTCTTTTAAATTATAGCCAGGTTGTCGGTTCGATCTTCCATATGTCCGCTATTTGTTTAGAAATCTACCCAGTACTGTTCCAACTGCTCTAATCTCTCTGTAAAGTATTGAAGTTAGTCCATAGACTTCGGACTTTTTTCGATATTAGCGTTTGATTTAACGCGATGTCTTAGATTTTTTTACTCATGCTCAGTTTTGCACTGGTTATCACTTTAAACTTTATTGTTTGTTCACTTTTTGATGATAGTTGTTTTGATCCTCTACCAATACTCACTATACTAAGCACTCACTTTTTACTATTTCCGGCTAATCCGACTCGTAGGACCATGAAAATCTAACTCACTTAATATTCTAATATATATATTATATCAATTGCCTAATGCAGCCTCACATTATGTAAATAAAAGGCTTGGTTCAATTGATCACAACGTAATGGTAAAATGTCTTTATTTAAGTTTTTTTTATACACACATTTTGCTAACTTAAGCATTACAAAAAGTATGGCAGGTGGAAAAGTTCAGTTCACAAAGTTACTTATGTTGCAAAAAACATAAGGCATTGGTTTAGTGTGCTAGGAATTTTGATGATCGTGATTATTACGTATTTTTATTTTTCGGATTTCATCAACAAACATAGAAAGGCACACAAACCCAAACCACAGGACTTTTTCCTGCAAATTATAAATATCGTACAAGCCCTTCTTCCAGATGTCACCAACCCTCTTCATCACTCTGCTCGGACTATCACTCATCCTAGGAAAAATTCAGTTTACTCCTGTCGACAACAAAGCAAGGACATTTCGAAGAAATTAGCAATGCCGAATTATATTCTTCTGAATGGAAACTCGTTGTCTGCTATGATCAAACATAAATAAAGAGGGCTCTGAATTACGCCACAACGTACGTGGTAGAAATCGACGACCTGTGCCGTCTACCTGAAAGAAATGCAAACTTTGGGATAATATGTGAAGGTACCATTAGTGAAATAAACCATCTACTGATGACCGTGCGAAACAAGTATATTCTCCTAGGTGCGCACAAACGTAACAAACGAGCGTTGCTAGATATAGTTTTTTTTATTGTTTGGACAATTTCCAAATAGGTGGCCGTGGTGTAGTGGTATATGCATAGACTCCTCAAGCAGAGGGTCACGGGTTCGAATCCCGTGCGAGGCAATTCTCTGAAAAAAGTCTTTTCATGGAATTTGTATGTAGTTATATTTAAACCCGTCGGCGTCAACTCTTGCATGAAGGCATAACACTGACGTTGGAGAGATTGCTGGCTGGGCTAAATGTAACGAACTAACAACTAGCACGTACTAAGACCCACTGGTTGAGGATGCACTGGTTCGTCCCCTCCAGTTTGACAACCACCTCTGGGAAAAATATCGAAACCTAATACACCTGAGTTTCAAACTACTACACCACCCGCCCGTGCTCTGGAGAAAGATTCAGGAAAAGGGTATTCATATCCGTTGGTTGTCGTTCGAATTTCCCCTTTTATGGTGATGGTGTAAGTCAGTTTCTTGTCAGGATCAGGAAAAAGATTAGGACAATCGTTAATTATGCTAGTAACTCTGTCTGACTGTTCTTTACTCATGTGAGAGGTTCTTAGCATAATTATATTAATTGATTGTGAGATATGCTGTTTGAATGGTATTGATATGTTTGGGTAAATAGTCATATGACTTTCCCTAGTATGAATGACCGCGTTTAATTTCCTTAACGTGTCATTGCCTATTATTTCGTCAAATAAGATAAGGCTGGGGAGAAGGAAAATTTTTATTTTATCTGTATTATGGCCAAATAATTAAACAAAGGATTGGTGTGTAATTTTAACGCTCCTTCCGACTGATGTAACGTAAAATTGTCTTTCGTCCGGGAGAGGGTTCCTGATATGACGGGGTTGAATATAATTTTTATTGGATCCTGTGTCTATTAAAAATCTTAATGTCTCTCCACCTTTTGCGATATGTTCAAAGTAAGGAAGCGAAGAGGGCCTTAGTCTGAAAAATAGATCGACTTGTTCGTCAAGATTAGTGTCATCCCTTGAGTCAATGTAGTCTGCTAATGTCTGGACATAGTGTTCTTGATTTATTTCGCTTTCATATTCCTCCGATGTCTTCTCATCTGGATCGGGCCCTTCAGTGTCATAAACTTTCTGCAGTTTGTGTGGCTGGCGGATCTGACGTGAATGTTGGCGTTTTTGTGGAACAAACTGTTAGTTGTGAGGTCCGTTCTGGTAGTTGACCCTTTGGGATTTGATGGAATGATCAACATCCATTGGCTTCGGGGGAGGCGGACGCTAATTAGACGGTGGTTGTTGCTGTGGATAATGGTATTTCGGCTGGTATCGTGGTTCCCTATGATATTGCGGTGATTGAGCACTCCGAGGGTTATGGAGTAATTCCGGATGAAATTCACGTCTGGATGCGGGAATTGGTTTTGTTGCTGGATGTGAAAAGTTGTTTTTTCTGGGGGGAACTGAAGGCGGTGTTTGTTGGAATGTTTTCTGGGAACTAGATTGTGAGTTGTTTGCATGTTGTGCTCGAAAATAGACATTTTGCAATTTCTAGCATAGGTGCAAGGCTTGTGTCAGGTCAGCAGGCTCACGGATACTGAGTAACCTAGGCAAGTCGTGTTTCAACCCTCTGACAAAGGTGTCAAGTGCATTGTTCCAGTGACATTGGGTCATGTTATTCATGACCTCTTGACTTATATTCATTGATCCTAACTTGTTTAAGATAAGCTACAAATGCTGGTAGACGGCCTGATAGATTTCAGGGATCGTAGTACTGCCTTGTACCAAAGTTGTCATTTAATACTCGGGGGTTCCTAAATCCCTCTTATCTAATTAGTGCAGAGTAAGACATTTTGAATTTTTTTCCCAGTTTAGCGGGTATTATAAGATTCTAGGGCGACGTCTGCGTAGCCCGTTATCTTATTTTTGATAACCGATAAGATACCTTTTAAACGTTCACAGATTTTAAGTATCCTGTCAACATTTTTTTTCATGAGTTAAATTGGTTTGGCTGCCCAGAGAACTCTCTAAGGCTTTTCACCACATCGGGTGTTTTGTCCATGTCAGGCAAATTCCTGTCATTAGTCAGGTTTATTGGTTCATATTGATTCATAATGAAAATGAAAATTTGGCGTCTCTGTATTTGAAGGGTTTCAGTCACTAGTTGAGTGATTATTCGAATCATATCGGCACTAATAGTATTAGGAGCAGGAGGAAAAACGGGTGCAAGAGGTTGAGCAGTTGCAAAGTTCTCTGCAGGCAATTCCAGACAAGCTGGTCGTATTAGGTTATTTTGGTTTGCCATATTGCGATATTTATTTAAATTTATTACTAAGAACATAAATGTACTATTCACTATTTTGACAATCTCTAGTACAGTGTAAGTTTTAATTCTTATTGATAGATAGGTTTAATTTATTCCTTATTATTATTGACTTACAGTAATAGTAATATACTGGTTACATCTTGTAGCATTTCTTCTTACCACTTTTATATTTGTTGTTTGGGGTGGTTCCGGGCTGTTTTCTGCTGGTTAGGGCGGCTGTTAGAATTTCCTGAATAATTTTTGTTCGTTTGATTAGAGAACTACTCGTGGGCCTTTGTTTTTTCTTATCACTACCCTGTTTGATTTGGAAAGACAAGCTATTCTTGGAAGATGTAAAACTGTTAACGTTAAATAAGACGCGTTGGTGGTCAAGTGTGTAAGGCACTAGTATGATTCAACTGAACAGGTGACGCTTAAGGATGAACCCTTTACAGTTAGTCGAATGATTGACATACGTAAAAAATCCAACAAGTTAAATCTTCGATAAAACGGTACTCACAAGGAACAAGAAAAATCTACTACGAGATGCAATGTATGCAACTACATAAATCACGAGGAGAGTCAAGCGGTGTCATCAAACGGAAAATGTGTTCAAAGGAAGAGCGTATCAATTTTAATAATGCACATTGTAATTTCAATAAAGATAACGAATTATCTTTCTTCTATTGTAGTTCAAATTCTTTCACAAGCCCCAACATGGGCAATATTACTATGCATAATGTGAAAATCTGCATGCAATTCGTCATCAATTTCAAAAAATTTGAAAGACGACTATTTAAAACACTTCACAAACTATCAATTCACATTGACGGAAAATTAGAAAATGAGATCGAGAAACTATTGAGTTTAGGGGTACTTGAACAGGTAGACCACAGCGAGTGAAGGACGCCAATAATTTTTATAGTAAAAAAAATGATTAGGTGCGTATCTGTGATGATTATAAAATCACTTTAAACCAAGATTTTTTAGTTGACAAATACTTATTGCCGAAGATGGAGGAACTTTTTTTCCGGCTGAAAGACGGATATGCTTTTTCAAGGATAGATCAATCTAAGGTCTACCGGCGGCGCTTGTCACAATCAACACAATTCTAAGGATTGTTTAGGAACACAAGATGGGTTTATGGAATTGCATCGGCATCTGCCATTTTGGGAAAAACTTTTGACCAATTGCTTATAAACTTTGATGGTACAGTCATAATTATGGATGACGTGTTAATTGGAGCACATATCTGGAAAGGCTAGTTCAAGTTTTTGAAAGACTGAAGAGTGCAGCTAAGGAGCAATGCAAATTTTTTTCTGAAATAGTATGCTATTTAGGCCACGTCATCCATAAACAAGGGTTGCATAAGAATGCAAAACGAGTCAACGACGTGATGGAATTGCCACCTCCAAAGTCAGTCGCAGAACTGCAATCCTTCTTGGATGTTATTAATTCCTACAGAGGGTTTTTATCAGACTTGCCTACCAAGGCCAATCCCCTTCATAGTTTATTGAAAACTGATAGCAAGTTTCATTGGTGCCCTGCACAAGGGATTGCTTTCGGCGAAGTCAAACAGTTGCTAACATCGAATCAGGTACCAGCCTATTACTACGCCAATGTATCGGTCGAATTAATAGTGGACACGAAAAAAAGGCATTCCACCACTACCGGCTTATCGGCTCCAGATATATGCACTTTTTCTTTCTTAACACGAAGAGAAACATTGTCGACTTCACTCGATCCGCCAGAGAAGGACAATTCTGCAAATGATGTTAACATTTGTCACTTTCAAGAAGTGGATAAACTGCCAATATCTTTCGGTGATGTCGTTCTTCGAAACTTCAAAGTATGGAATTCTATATCAAGTTAAGTTTTTTACCAACATTGGTTAGCTAAACCAAATTAACAACGAATCCTGGCGAATTTACTGCGTTCGCAAAAATAAGCTGCTGTATTATTGCAATTATAAAATTGCATTTGGGTATCGTAAAGATGAAGGGTTTGGCTATATGACATTGTTGGTGGCCGGATTTGGAGAATATCGCTAGATATTATGAATCAATTGCCTTATACAGAGAAAATCCAGAAAAATCATCTTTGATAAGCTGGAATTGGCCAGGAACTTTCTGGGAAGGAGTTCAGTTGGATTTTATGGATTTTATTCTGTTGAAACTTTTTGGTCATTGTCGAGGCTATCAGCAAATGGATCGAATGCATATGGGGAAAGGTATAAGAAGCATTCACAAGCACAACGGTGGTACCTTCGTTTTATCAACTACTCCAGTTGGACATCCCGCAACAAATAGCTTGGCCGAAAATAGCGTGAGTATATTGTAGCTTAGGGCGCGCAAAAGGAAGCATTACATTAAAAAAATCATAGCTAACACATATTCTAAATCGACTACAGATAGTCTATCCACGGTACCGCTAGCCATGCTCCTGCATAAAGAGTTTTCGGCAAAAATATAAGAAATAGGCTACATTGATTTAATTCATTCTATTAAAAAATGAAGTAAAAAACATGCAAAAAAGCTAGAAAAAAATTACAAAGGTACAAATAGGAGACACTGTAAAAGATTTTTCCGTGCCTGGAAAAACTTCGTGAGCAGTCGTTATATTTCGTTATAAAGTCGCCGTTTCGTTTTAGTTAAAGTACCTCGTAATAATAATGTAATTTAGAAATGTCATATTCTTCAAATGACTTATATTACTGAATTTATTTATGAAAATTACCAAAACTATACTCCATAGTTGTTAACTGATTCGACTGAAATTGAAAAGAGTAGCGAAAATAGTGAAATAACGCAAAATCTAATTTCATTCAAAATTTCTCAACGAGAAAATGATAATATAGTGCCAATAAAGCTAATAAGAAATTTTCGGAAAGGTCGTCAAATGCCTGGCCACTGTATGTAATATAAGAGATAAAAGCAAATGGGAAAATTCATGCAATTTAACTTTTGCATTCCAGTCATATTACAATATATTAAGTCGTACTAACAGCTGAAAACAGATTTAAGTTTCACTCGGGTAACATCACGTAGCCCTAGCTCAAGTACACCAGTTTATTTATTTATTTATGATATACAAAGAAGACATCACGTAAATAGAATAAATTGTGAAGGAGGCTAGTGGAATTAAAGGGGCATACATAGTGTGAAATTTTGAAAAAGAAAAATCATATTTCGATAGTCTATACCTTTAAAACTAACATACTAGAATTTCAAATGAATATCCCAAAATTTTTTTTTATCTTTATCTTTTTATCTTTAAACGCGTTTTTCTCGAAACTACATTTTTAAAATGTTCTGCAGTTGTAATTCGAAGACAAATCTTTCGTTCGCTCTGATTTATTTTTTTTTTTTGCTTATACAAAATATTTATCTATGCAATAACCTTTCAGTTTTTTCGATTTTATATAAAATGTAATTATGGCGGGCCAAATATCATCAGATTTTTGGGAACATGTTTTTTCACAATCGTGGGTCATTGTATAGGTAATATCTTCTAGTTTAAGAAGAGAATAACTTGCTGAAAATTTAATTTTTTCCTTTGAAAATTATATATATATATATATATATATTTATATATATTTATAATTTATATTTATAATTTAACATTAACATTTTATGCAATAGTTTTCTTTCAAAAAAATTCCCAAAAATCTCCTTTTTTTAAGCGATCACACTAAGTGTGCCCCTTAAATTAAAAAACAAAAAACTCTTTATGAAGCAGTTCAGTTTTTTTTTAAAGAACCTCAAAAATAAAAACAATCATATAAACTTTGTGGAATCAAATAAGAAAATTTTAAAAGACTAGAATTCACTTGCCTGGGCAAAGGAAACAAAAAACAATTGCTGATGTGTTAAATTCAGACCTGGCAAAGGTAAATAGTCGGCTTCTTTTTCGCTTTTTGAGTTCAAGTAGGCATTAAAAGCTGCTTTTAATCCACCATTGTCGGCAATGTTCTCACCTACAATTTAAAATAGAAATGTGACATGGATACACATATGTTAGTGTTTGCGAATTTATAGCAAAATGCTGAATTTGATACTTACCTACTGTTTGTTTTCCATTTAAGTTAATACCGATCACTTCAAAATTTCCATATTGTTTAATTATACAGTTAGTCTGCTCGACGAAACGATCGATGCTCTTTTTGTCCCACCACTTGTTCAAATTACCAAATTTATCGTATTCTCTTCCCTGATCATCAAAAGCATGAGTCAGCTCGTGGCCCATAACCACACCCATCGCGCCATAGTTTAAGCTCTTTGGGTGGTGAACATCGTAAAAAGGTTTCTGCAAAATTCCAGCTGGGAAAACGATTTGATTTTTGGTGGGGGTATAGTACGCATTCACAGTTGGCGGTGTCATTCCCCATGCACTTTTGTTTACAGCAGTGTCAAGTTTTTCTAAATTCTGTTTCAGATTAAATTGATTAATGCGTAAGTTGTTTGCAAAATATTCTTTTGGATTGATATTTAAGTCCTCATATTTCTTATCCAAAAGTGTAGAATTTAGGATGTACTCTGGAAAACCTATCATGTCCGTTATGGCATCGGCTTTTTCTTCCGCCAAACGCTGTGTCTGGCTATCCATCCAAGATATATTACGCAAATTTTTTTTAAATGCTTCGCGCACTTCTTCAATCATCTTCTCAGCGTTCGGTTTTGCATCTCCTTGAAAGGTTTGTCGAACAAATATAGCGCCAATAGCAAAACCAATCACATTACTTGTATCGGTAATGCAATACCGCCAAGTTTCTTCACTTCCATCCGAACCAAGTAATGCTTTTCGTACACCTTTATATGCATCGCGAAAAGGCTTTGAGAGGCAGGCTGTAAGGGTACGTACTCCTTGCCAAACTAAATAATTGGTGAGAGTGCTGAAAATATATGCTTGAAATTTATTATTGTGTGATTGTAATTTACTAAAGGTAAAAAAAGATATAAAAAAGTGACCAATATGACCATATAAATAGTAATTTAATTGATTAATTGACATCAAAATGAGTCTTATGTTGAATATAGGAATAAATATGCTGCCTATACATATGCCTACATAAGTTTTCATGTGCCTGCCAGAACTCCGGCGCTACTCAGTACTTCAAAAACCCGGTCCTTGTAGAAATTCCATAGGGTGTTTACATATACGATATGGAACAGGGCCTCTTTATTTTTTTACCTCAATCAATTTCTATTTTTTTTATTCACCCACATTTTAGGAAGTCAACATTCATTCGTGCCACATAGTTTGCAATAATAACGCTGGACAGAATTTTGCAATGGCGTTACATTTCGCATTTCAATTATGCATTTATGTATATTTAGCAGAGTTATCAACCTTAGAATAGGTAAAGGGTGACCTGATAAGATTGATAGGAAAAAAATTAAATTAAACGAATAAGGTGTGAGATAAAAAAATTATTCTGGCTTTATTTTGAAGCTATGTTCACGCCATTATGTGGGGAAAGGTACATAATTCAATGCCTCGATGGCAGTGCTTCAAGCGGTCAGTCAAATATGTGCGGCGTTATTCAAATTGCATGATCGCGGGGGCCTATTGATGGAAGCTCGCTGTAAGATGACTCAGTCGCCAAATTTTTCCTTCATATCTTCGAGCGTTGCGTCGCTTCTATGACATGTTAGGCCATCTTGTTGGAATCACAGTTCAGATAAATCGAAGTTGTCGAGCTTTGACCACAAAAAGTCAGTTAACATCGCGATGCCACCATGCCATAAACCGCACCAAACAGTCAATTTTTGTGGATGCATTGATGTTTGGCCGAACACTTGTGGATTGTGTTCGCTGCAATAATGGCAATTTGTTTGTAGACAAAGCCGTTTAGTCAAAATTGGGCCTCGTCCGAAAAGATGATTTTTTGGCCAAAATCTGGATCTCCAGAAAACATTTCCAGCGCGTCAGCACAATTTTTCTCAGATGAAGGCCCAAACCCAACCGCAGAATAAGCCAACTTAACTAATCGGCGACAAATCGACATTTCTGAGTCTTCTTCGATGCTGGCCTCTACAGCGGCTATGTTTTTTAGCTTCGCACCAATCTCTCGGTGGCTTAAAATCCAAAAGATTATACCTACGCTCAACTTTTCCACAGTTCGACGAATTGCCTGCACACTGATGCCATGATGACGATCGACTTCAGGATGAAATTCACGTTGCGTATTTACGCACATTCAGCAAGCGTGAAATTATGCATGATGAAATGGCAAACCTTACTGAATATTTTGTCAGCTGGATGTCATTAGTAGCGTTGACAGCTGCTGAAAATACGTTCATTCCTATCTGGTCATCCGTTGTAAGGGTGTAGCAAATGGTGACGCAGATAGATAGTAGTGATCATTAAAGAAGAAAAGAAAAAAAATTACTATGAATAAATAAAGAGTTAATTTTCTTTTCTGCGCTAAGGAATGAATGGCGACATCCTCATGTCACTGGATTACATTCATTGCATCAATTCGCTCTTAATATTGAGCGGAACTTAAGATACAGATTTTTTTTAGTTTAATATAATAGCAAATGGAAAAATAAATTGGGAATATAGGAATTTGAAAGGATTAATGCCATTAATGCCACACTCAGTGTCAAAAATACCAGTTTTAAACGCATTACTCATTAAAAGTAATTACATCATTATTGAAAGCGATAAGAAGGGTAGTAAAGAGTACCGGATTAAGAAATTCATCACAAAAAATAAAAAAGAAAATAAAAAATAAATTTAGTCAAGGGTAAGATGTCAATGCGTTAAGAAATTTATGAAGCAATTATTGAGTGAAAAGTTGGTTTTAATAAGCCATTACGAAAAATTTAATCAAAAGAAGAACACCTTCGTTAGCTGACTATTAAAAATAAATCCTCTACACCTTATCTGGATATTGGCCAGTTCCATTTTTAAGCAAATTGTTACATCCAATGTTATGGCATATGTATATCTGCTGGAAGTTTGTTAACATTTATGGCTCTATAACAGTAAAAGAGCATCGAATGTGGTCTGTTCTAGATTTTTTAACTATAGCATTGCTTAAACCTTAGTTTTATTTATAAGTTTTTATAATTATTTTTATTGTAAGCCTTACTATAATATAATATTGCCATTTCCTTTCTTTACATACATACTGTAAATACCGATGGCTTTTTTCCATATCATCTGTTCCCACAATCTATTCTGCTTAATAATCAATTTTACCAACCAAAGTTCTGTTCCCACCGAATAATCTGCCGACGTATGGGTTTTGTTCGCACCTGGAATATCAAATACAGGATAAGGTTGTAATGACCAGACGTAATAGAATACGTCTATAGTATTAGACTTTTGCTTGTTAAGAAGTATTTAAGTCACTCGCAATCCAAATTCCAACCATGTTGTTTAGGTTCTAGATCAAAAGGGATCTAACATTTTGGTAACCCCGACGTGATCCCGCTGAAGAAAAAGAAACAATTGAAGCCTTCATCAAGGAACAGGCAGTCGCAGCCGAGAAAATAACAAAGTTAGTCTTCAACTTTAAGAAGGACGGACCAGGCAGACGGACGAAATCATACTTGGAGTCCCGGCTGGAGCGATTTGACTTCGAATGGAGTGAATTCGAAAGCAGGGACATCAAGTTAGAAGTACACCGTACAGAGCAGACAGAGAGCCGCTACTTCGAAAGGAAGTACTACGAAAAAGTTAAGGGCTTTGTACACTGAGTACAAGGCAGCTATACTGCAAGCACAAATCGATCTTGAGACGTCCATCGACGTCTTGGTGCACCAGCACTAATATCGAAAGCGGGAACACCATTCAGAAGCTGATAAGGCAGCAAAAGGCCTCAGTCAGCGCAATGGAGCATTTATTTTCCTTCACCTATGACAACATAGAAGACCGTTCAGCTACATACTACAATCAAAAACTAGCGAGTCTCTTACAGCAATGGTCAATTATCTCTGGTCATCATATCCAAATCGTGGCAGAAGGAGATACCTAAGATTACTCGATTGATAACATTCAGAAGCTAGAAAAACGCGACCAAACGCGACTTATCAAACTGCAGGAACACTTGGATCAAAAATTGGGCAAGAAGTCACCAGCAGCGATTTCAGAGGCTAAGCGGTTCAACAAGCTGAGACTACAGGAGATAACGCTGCCCGTATTTAGCGGGAATTATCTCCAACGGAAGGAGTTTCACGTTCTCTACCTCCAGCTTATACATCAACAACCGATGAGTAAGGCAGAGAAAATGTTCTATCTGAAGGCTAATTTGTCTGAAGATAATTCAACAACTTCAGGTTTCAGAAGATAACTAGCATTCGGCCTGGTCAATCCTCGAACATCGCTAAAACAATAAGCGGTTACTACTTGCAGCATTAGTCAATAAGCTGTTAGGTCAACCAATCGTTATACCAACCAAACGGCCACAGCAATTCAAGACTACACGACACCTCAAAGAAGTACCTATTTGAAACCAGCAACCTGGGCATATCTTTCCAGGATTGGGATGTATTACTAATTCATCTAATTCTTTCAAAGATCGACAAGGAAACTCATAGACTTTATGAGCAATCGCTGGACCACCCACTTGAGCTTTAGACTGCACCAGGGTTGCTTGCGTTCTTAGAGAATCGTTTTCAAATATTGGAGACACTAGGAACAAAGGAAAAGGTTGAATCTAAACGATCAATCAGAGTAACTCTGACTACCACGCAAGAAAATGGCAAGTGTTTTCTACAACCTTTTTACAGCTTTCATCACGGAGAGGCTTAAAAAGGTTAATGCATTAAAAAGATGTTTAATACTGCTTACGATTTGGGCATACGGTTTCAAATTGTAAGGCAAAGCATTGCGTCAAATGCAACAAATTTCATCATATATTCCTTTGCTTCACATAGCGGGGTTCAAACCGAAGCCCGAAGCTCAGACTCTACAGATCAATAACTAAGTCAATCAAACAACAAAAACAATTCGGGTACTAACTATGCGCTTTTAGGAACAGCTTTGGTCAACGTGCTTTATAAAACCAATGGTCCAAATAAGGCGAGGGCACTGCTAGACTCAGGCTCTTAGATGAGCTTCATAACCAGTAAATTAGCTAACAAATTGAAGCTACTGGAGATTTCCGGTAAGCAGATAACCATCTTAAAATCGGCAGGAAGGTTAATCTATGCTTTCAATCCCGAATTATTAGATTTAGCACGGATCTGGAAGTATACATTCTGGATACTATAACGTCACGTCAGCCCAGTCAATTTATTAATACGAACAGATGGAATTTACCAAAGAATCTCCAGCTTGCAGACAGTGCATTCAATTAACCTCAGGAGATTGACCTACTAATTGGAGCAGAGTTATTCCCGAGCTTATTTCGATTGGACAGACCAGAATTCAGCAAAACTTGCCAACACTTCAAAACATTTTACTTGGATGGGTAGTAATGGGAAAGGCTACACTTCAAACACCGACTTCAAAATATTTTTGCGGTATCGCCTCTAAAACAAGTACAATATCTACAAAATCCTCTGAAGAAATATATACAATTGACTCCGCAAGAACGAAGATGTAAAGAGATCTTCACTAGCACAACAAACAGGACAGAAAGCAGTCGTTATGTCGTAAAACTACCTTTCGCCAACAATCAAGCAGGAAGACCCACTTCTTTGAAAAAGGGCGAAGGCATATCGGATAAAGGGGACGGTTATCTCCGCACCAGAATGAAAACAGCCAATATAATCATAGCCAAATACATTCAAGAAACCACATTCTCAGACGATATTAAGTCACTCGAAAAATTTGGATAAGTACATGAGAAAAGCCGATTAAGTCCATTGTCTCCATTTTTCGACAATAGATATGTTGTACGTATAGGTGGTCGATCGAAGGCTTCTTACTTTCCATATGATGCAAAACACCAGATCATCTTGCCCAGCTCACATGTATTTACAAAATTATTGATGACACATCTGCACTATACAAACCTCCACACTATTGGATAGTGAGAGGAAAGCAACTCGCTCAAACAATTGTACACAGCAAACAATCGTATACATTGTTTTATGGTAAAGCTAAAAGGTATTGAGCAATTTATGGGACAGCTACATCCAGAGCGAGTACAATCTTCAAGACCATTCACCAACGTAGGAGTCGACTTCCTGGGTCCAATGTATATCTACTATATGGTTAGAGGAAAACAGCCAGCAAAGGCCTATGGGTTGGTTTTTGTATGCCTTGCAACGAAGGCTGTGCATCTGGAGTTAGTTTCAGATCTGACAACCCAGGCATTTATTGGTGCCCTGAAAAGGGTCGTGGCTCGCCGCGGACAACGCTATAAACTTCATGGGAGCTCGGAACGAACTCTATGAACTGCACCCGAAAATATATGATAAAGAAGTTCACAATATTATATCCACTCATTGTACAGAAAAGGGAATTGAATGGAAACCACAATCAGCCCATTTTGGACGTCTGTGGGAAGCTGCAGTAAACTCAAGAAAAACTTTTCACAGCATTGGCTCAAATTGAATTATTACCCAATTTGCGACCGCTAATACCGATGTCATAAATCCCGAATGATTTAGAAGCTATTATACCGGTACATTTTTAAGCCGGCGCGTCATTAACAGCAGTAAATGATCCATATTTTAAGCAGACAAACCTGTCAATTACATCAAGATGGAATTTAGCAACATCCATACATCGAGAACTCTGCGGAGATAGGGCAAGGAATACTTACAAGAGATCCAAAATCGATATAAATGGTTACACCCTCACGAAGATGTTAATTCAGGATACCCAGTATGATTAAGGATAATAATCTACCTCCACTCATATGGCGAATGGGAAAAGTGTTGCAAACAATACCAGACAGGACAAGTTGACTAGAGTTGTTGACATTACGACATCTAATGGAGTGATTAGGCGATCTATCTTCAAGATATGTCCACTATCATCCGAAGCACAGCAGACTACAACATTTGCGGAATCATTAGCATTACCAAGTCGGTTAGCAAAGAGGAAGTCCTTCAACTCACCACAACCGAAGCGAAAAATAAAAATTAATGCTGTGCCTTTTCCTTGGCACAGTATTTGGACAAGGAGCAACTAAGGCTTTGGTAGAAGTTGAAAAATTCACAAGCCATCCGGGGATGTACTTTGAAGTTAATTTAATAACGGACGAATGGAATCTCTTTGTATACTTCAACATGTCAACCTACTTGAAAGAGTATCAAGGATTAAACGAAGGCATACAAGGGCTTAAAGAAAATTGTGAGAGGCTGAGACAGAAAGCAAACCACTTCTGTCAAGCAGTAGTGAAACAACTAGAACACCAACTCCTAGAAACAGAAATACTGAATGAAATTTTAAAGCATAGAAAAGGAATCGTAATATGAAGCAAGAGATCTCCTTTAGATAACATTGGGACAATTGCAAAAAACGTGTTTGATATTCACGACAAAGACTACGCACAATACATCGAAAACACAATTAAGGAAGTCAACAGAAACGAAGAATATCTACTTCTAATAAACAAAATCAAACATCGATAGTAGAATCAACCGTTAACGTTCTTAACAAATCAATGTCCTCAATTAACGAGCAAATCGATTTGATATATAACCATTTAACAAAGATCTATTAGTTCGTCAACGAGCTTAACTACGCAACAACCGAAGCAGAAACGTTTAACTACGTTGCAATATATATATCTCAAATAATGAGCAGTTTCCAGCGGACTCAACTAGCTACACTTGAGACTTATACCCATCAAAGGAGAATCAGCTCCCTACTTCTATCACCAAGACAACTACTGAAAGAAATCGACAACATACCTAAGCACATCACACTTACCTAAACTCTGTCGGGATATAACGAGCACAATCCACCTAAGCTTAATGAGCTTCTTAGAGTTAAAACGCGAGTAACCACATCCGCGATTCTATTTTTCGTCAAAGTACCACTATTAAGTTCCAGATCTTCAAGCTTATTCTACTACCGGTCCAACATAGTGATTCCACCATATTTATTCAGCCATCAACAGCATTTCTGGCCATAAGCCTGTATCGATATCAATATTTTCCATTATCCCACTATAAGTATAAGGATTGTTTGCAAACTGATAAATACCTGTGTATGCAACGACATCTTATCTTCAACACTCACTCGATGGAACATTAGTGTGAGATTTATCTACTAAATCACGAGAAGCAGTTAACAGCGCGATGCCTGCTTAAAACAAGACAAGACCAGGGAAAATGTGGATACAATTACATAACCCAAACCACCGGATTTTTGTTTAAGGAAGAAGAAATGCTTTCTATAGTCTGTGGTGATTATATTTCGAATACCAAACTTAATAAAATTGGACTACTGAAATTAGCTTCGAATTGCGTCATTTAGCAACCGACAATAAAGATTAATGCCCATAATTTTTACTTATTGAATTCTACTTGATCCTTTGTGCCAGCCTTAAATTTAACCCAGCTTTTGAGGAACTCTGTACCAGAAATATCTCATGAAACATCTGAGGCCAAGGACTTCCTGATCCGCGGCGACGAAGACCTGGCATCAATCCAAAAGAAAATTGCGGACTTAAAACCTAAACAAATGCTATCGAAAGCTATCACTCATCATGATGTGCACCACTATTCCATTAGCTAGCTGTCACTGTTTGCCGTACTTATCCTGATCATCTACTAGCTATAAAAAAAGGCAAGGAAACAACGATGTCCAAATCAAGAAAATGTCTTTGAGCTTCATGATCTCAAGGCCGAGGAGGATGTTGAAGCCTAAGTTTTATTTATAAGTATTTATAAATATTTCAATAATAAGTATTTTTCTTGTAAGCCTCATTATAATTTTCCGATTTCCGATGGCTTTTTTCCATATCATCAGTTCCCACATTCTATTCTGATTATTAATCAATTTTACCAACCAAAGTTCTGTTCCCACCGAATAATCTGCCGACGTATGGGTTTTGTTCGCACCATATCGCAGGTAGAACAGTATTAATACTTTATACACATTAAGTACCTATGTGGGAATATACTGATTATTTTAAAAGGTTAGAAAGATGGTAAGATGGATTTGAACAGCATCACTCTAATTGTCTTTTTTGAGTTGTGATAAGAGGATGCAAATTGGAAACATACTCGTAAGATCTGACCTTGCTAGAAATACCATATTCCAAACGGCACCAGCTTATTTAAGTGAAATATTATGTTCAGGGCTAAATACACCCTGCCTGACTTAAACTGCAACTTTTTAAAATGCTATAACTTTTTTATTTTTTTGATAAATTTTATTGTGCCAAAACAAAAATGTTGGAAAATACATCAATTTTCAAATTTTGTCAGTAGTTTTCAATATGTCCACCTTTGGCGCGAATAATGGCCTTGAGACGGCCGAAGAAAGCATCGCACGCTACACGCAAGTGGTTCTGCTGTATTTTGGCCCATTCCCGGCGAAGTGCTTATTTGAGGTGGTCCAAACTTTGGTATTTTTTAGTGCCAACCTTCGCCTTTAAAATTCTTCAGACAGAGAAATCCAACCGATTTGCATCTGGAGAATTTGCAATCCATTGTGTCGAAGAAATGAAGTGTGGAACATTGTTTTATAACCAATCTTGGTTGACGCGCGCTTTGTGAGATGGTGCCGAGTCTTGTTAAAATGTCCACGGTCTCCGACCGAAATGATTGTTTTCCCAAGGCTTCAATACTGCCTCTTAAACAGTTTCACGGTATACGATCGCATTAATTTTGACGCTACGGGCCAAAAATACGAGCGGAGAGCGTCATCGTCGGTTATGGCGGCCCAAATCATCACCATCGGTGCTGCCTGCTTTCTGGATCCCGTCCGAAGGTGTAAATTTTCGAAGGACCTCTCTGGCAAACAAACTCGGTTATCTTGTTTGTTGACATATTGCTTGATAACAAATGGCGAATCATTGTAAAAAACCAAATTCGGCAACTCACCACTTCCATGCAAGCGTAGTAACTCCTTCGCTCTTTTGACTCTAACTTTTTTCTATTGAGGTGCAAGATAGTGAGCTTTTTGGAACTTCAATGGCTTGAGCCTAAGCTAATTTTTCAGTAAGTGTTGCATCCGTTCCAACGATATGTCGAGCTCACGAGCCATTTTTCCTCCACTTCAACGCGGATTTCGCTCAATTCGAGCCTTCACTTTCCGAACCATTTCTGCCGATGTGGCTGTTTTTTTTATAACCACCTCCATGGCGTTTTGCAACGTTGCCAGTATCACGGTAACGAGCTATGGTTCGACACACAAATGATTTATTCACGCTGAGGTGCTGGAAGGCTCTAACGATAGCTACTTGTGGTTTTTCAGCCAAATATAAAACAATCAAACTATCACGTTTGAATTCCATCGCGGATAAAAATTTTTCAACACAACTAAGACGCACATCGTTTAAATTTGAGCTCACAGTAATGAAAGGTTTGGAAATTAGGCAGTCTGAAGTTCGTTGCAGTTCGAGTCAGGTAGGGTGTATTTATATTTTTTAATATTTTTAATATCCGCTTTCCAAATAAGTTTGTAATCCACAGTAACCCCTAGATATACAAATTCCGAAACAGATCCTAGCTGCATGCAGGAATCATTGCATTTATGATAATCACAGTTTGCATCATGTAGGCAACCTCCTTCAATTAAAAACTCGTTTATCAGAGTGAAACACATTAGATACAGCAAAGGCAATAATGTTACCGTTTAGCGTTAAGTTAATTATAGAGTTCTTTTTTAATTTAATTATTTTCAAAATTTTAATATAAAAAAGTAAATGTTGTTTTAATAAATTCAAAGTAATCCAAAAATAAATTAAGAGAATACTTAGTGACATGTTATATTTAGTGAAAAAATGTCACATTGTTTAAATTAGTTTAGTGGGGAAAACAGTTAGTACAAATAAATATGTAGTTGGCAAAATAGAGAAGATAGAATATGACATACAGAAGGTAAAATAAAACAATTTAAGATAATATGAATTTTAAAGAGTAACAAGATTTCTATTGCATTATGGTTAACATTCAAAGTCACAGTTTTACTTTATATGAAAAGTTTCTCAATGTCTCAATAATTTCAATGTCTGAAGGGGTGTGTAAAATTATTTACGAGACACAATTTTGTAAAAGCTTATCAAATTGGAAGTGCGAAAAGTTGGAATGCTAACCATGGAACTAGAATTGCTTCGAAGGTTATGGTTATCATTGATGGGGCTCTATAAGTTCTTATATGTATATGTTTTTGAAATATTGAACTATATGACTTGTGGTAAACGTTCCTCTCACTACTCCATACTTACTTACATAAGTTTTATTCATATAATAACCACACAAAACATGAATTCCAATATTTAAGTACTCTCATTATTATGTACTTTGCTAGTTCAGTTAATAAACTCATTTTATATGAAGTACATCGCCTTTTGATTAAGTCTAATTATAACATGGTGTCAGGTTGTGTTTTAATAAATCTCTTGTAAAAAAAATAAATTGCTATAAATTTTGTTGATTTAAACTCACTACAGGAAAACACACAAAATAACTTTTTTTTTGCATTCAATTAACTGCTCAGTGTAATCAATTTTGCATAACCTATCAGCGCATTTTGTCAACCGCGTGCAGTTCATTAAGTCAACCTGGAAAATAACCTAGGAAAATCTGCATCCGACTCCGGAATTTTGATCGAGGAGGATAGTCACAGTTAATCTTCTTATCAAAAGCATATGATGGAGGTCTCTTTTGGTGCAAAGCCGCTCAAAGAAATGAATTTTTAACAACCAAATTTGAGTGCAGCGTGGAAGTTTTGTTTACAAAAGCTAGACATTTTCCTTAATTTCGTGGGAATTACTAACGGTGCAAAGAAAGTGAACGCGATTCATTCATACATTGGAGATAATGGCCTACGAATTTATAACACATTCGAAAAAATCTTAAATTTGACGAGGTTATCAGAAATTCAACAACCACTTTGACCCACGAACAAACATTGTGTTCGAGCGATACAAGTTTCTTTCTGCAAGACAAAAATGAGCAAAAACATGTGATCAGTTTCTAATGCAATTAATGGAGTTAGCCCAAGTCTGTGGTTGTGGCACACTTCAAGATCCAATGGCACGTGATGTCTTCATAATAGGTCTTAATGATGATTAGCTAAGGGGATTACTACTTGACATCGATAATCTCACGTTGGAGGTAACTGAAAAACGTGCAATCATACCATTAGTCAATCGCAATCACCACAGTCATAACACATTCTAAAAGTAAGGTCAACTACATTCAGAAGCTCAACAGCAGCAGCTCCAGAATACAGTCGTCGAAGTAAAACAACAAGCAACAGCAGCAGCACTTCAAACAACAGAATAACGTCAATCCCAATAACAGCAACAGTTCCAGTGCCAAACAAAATGAGTCCAAGAAAAAATGTGAAAGATGTGGAAATTTTTTATCACCGAACTAAGTTTACGGCTCTTGGTCAACAATGCCATATCTGCAAAGGTTTGTATTATTTTGCAAAGTATTGTAAGTCTAATAAAATACAAACATTTTCAATAAATAACAAATAAAATCGTAATGAACTAACAAATATTAGTAATGATGACGTCAATGATTTCTTTATCGGGACATTAGGTCATAAAAATAACAATAATTGTAAATCGAACGTTTTGTTTTTAGAATTCCTTAAAATTAATAATAAGCTAATTAAAGTTGAGTTGGATACGGGGGCAGAACCAAGCGTGACCATAAAAATAATTCGGCTTATAACAGTTGTGTAGGATGTCTACCACCGTTTTGTGGATCGAAGATAAATATATTAAGTCAGTGTTCTGTCAAAGCGTCTGTAGAAAAGAATGCAGAAAGTGAGATGTTCGTGGATTTTTTTATTGTAAAATACAAAGTAAATACTGTTCTTGGCAAATTTGATTTTCATTGGCTTGGTTTAGTAAATCGCAACTCAGTAATTGCTTTTAATGAAATAAAAGAAAATTCTGATGTTTTGTTAACGAGCATACCGATAAAATTCGAATATTTATTCGAAAGGTTAAATTGTTTAGAAGGCGTTTATAGTCTAAAGGCCGATCCTCAAGTAAGTCCAGTTGTAGATGCACCTAGAAAAATTCAAATTCCACTGCATGCGAAATTGAAAATAGAATTAGATAAAATGGAAATTGATAGGGTAATAGCCAAAGTTCATAGTCCAACGGAATGGGTTAGCTCGATAGTTCTGGTTGAGAAAGCGAATGGTTCGTTGCGAGTCTGCCTTGATCCCAGAAACCTTAAAAAAGCATTACAGCGTGAACACTGTTTCAATTAAGTCTAAAATGATTTCATTAAGTCTGATATGTCCGGCTCAGAGTAGTACTCATCTCTTAATGAGCATCTTGGATTCTAAAATTGGAAGACGAAAGTTCCAATCTTTATGTTTTTAACACTGCATTTGGGAGATACAAGTTTTCGAGGTTCGCGTAGGGACTAAAGGTAGCGGAAGAAATTTTTTATCATAAAATGACTGAGTTGTTTTTTAATGAGGATGTCATTGTATACATAGATGATTTTTACAATACAAAACTTCTTCGGGTCTTGAATAAAATGCAAAAAGTTGGACTGAAGCTAAATAGAGAAAAATGCATGAGTTAAGTGTTCATACAGATCAAACAGAAGTCGAGGCAATCATAAAAATGCCATCACCAACTTCTGTACAATAAAAGATCTACATAGATTCTTAGGAATGTTGACTTACTTTAGATCATTTATACAGAGTTTATCGAACGAAACTGAACGATTGAGACATTTGTTAAAAAAGAATGTCACGTTCCAATAGAACGAATCCTTGGAAAAGATCTTTATCAGACTTAAATCATTAGTTGCAGAACCACCAGTTCTTGCATATTTTCAACTGTCTAGGACCTCAGTCATTTCAGCAGATGCATCGCAGTTTACAATAGGTGGATGCTTCCCACAAGATAATCGTCTTTTAGCATTTGTGTCTAAAACTCTTACAGATTGTCAAAGAAACTACACACAAATAGAAAAAGAACTCTATGCCAAATTTTTAAACTACGAAAAACATCATCAGTTCATATATGGTCAAAAAACAGTAGTCGAAACGGATCACAAGCCTTTGATTTCCCTGTTCAAAAAAGCATTAGTCAATATCCCGCCAAGGTTGCAAAGAGTGATGCTTCGTCTTCAAGCCTATGACTTGGAAGTCATATATAAGCCAGGAAAGAAATTACTAGACGCAGATATGCTCTCAAAAGTTGCGCTGTGTCACAGGGAAGAAAGAAAGTTAGATAGGCAAATCAAAATTCATGTAGGATTAATGAACTATAGTCTTGCCATAATACAACAAATGATTAAAAATATTTTAGACGCAATTTTGGATGACAAAAGCATACAACAGTTGTCTTTTTCATTAAAAATAAGTGGCCCAAAAGTAAGAAGAAAGAGACTATTGGTATGCAAGTCTACTGGAACTTAAGATATAAACTCTCAGTTATCGATAATCTAATTTTTAAAGGTCAAGCACTAGTGATCCCACAGAAACTTATATCCAATATACTGGAATATATTCATTATGGTCATCCGGAAATAGAAAAGAGTAATAAACGCGCTAGAGGTTTGGTGAAATAAAAATGAAAACAATCTATAACAAACATGCTAAGATCCGTCTAGAAATTACTCAAAATGAAACTGTTTTATTTAAAAAAGTTCACAATGATGCTTGGAAAAAGGGTAAGGTAGTAAACGTTTCTGAGATGCCAATATCATTTATAGTTGAAGATTGCCAAGGTAATCAATACCGACGCAATTAAAGAGATTTAATATCTGAAAAACCCAATATTTAACCTAGTAACCATACAAAGACAGTTCACCTACCAACAGACATATTAATATTAATATGAGGAAAACAAATTGTAAAGAAAAAATAACAGTTCACCTACCAACAGGCGTATTAATTTTAAACTCAGAAAATGAAATTGTAAGGAAAAAATAACTGTTGAGTTTAAAGATTCATTGCTTCTGACCTTGAATAAGATAACTTTTTCTTTATGAATACTGTATTAGAATAAGAATGTAAAAATTTAAACTAAAAAATATATATATATATATATATATATATTTAAGGGATATATAATATACGTATTTGAAATATTGAATTATATGACTTGTTGTAAACGTTCCTCTCACTACTCAATACTCACCAACATAGGTCTTAATCATATAATAACCACACAAATACATGAATTCCAATATTTAAGTACTCTATTTATTATATACTTTTGTTAGTTCAGTTAATAAACTCATCTCATATGAAGTACATCGTCTTTTGATTAAGTTTAATTATAACATATATAAAATAATATAATAATATTTAATATAAAAAAAATTGGATACCTTAAAATAGTACAAGTGTCTAACTGGAAGAATTCTCAGTTTATTATAAAGGGCTTTAGTGTTGGCTAAGCGCGATGAAAAGCATATTTTTCTGATTACATATTTTATTGGTACAGTTAGTTGTTGGATTTTATTTAAGTGAGTATGGTACTTTTAAGATTCTTGTAGAAACGTAGTTTTGGAACCTTTTTTTAAAATATTTGTAATTCTTCACTATCTGAGTAGTAAGGCAGTTAGTGTTACAGTAGAAACTTTCACTGTATGTGAGATTGCATCTACAATTCAGTAAGCTAGATCTGCTGCCATAAGCTGCATGGAACACAATATTAACTGCCGGAGGTTCCTTGGCTAAAAAAACATGAGCTTCGTCTTACTGCTTACTATAAACCAATGTTGCACAAACCATTGTCTTAACAGATGTACATCATGGTTGATTTCAGCATGTAGATTGAAGAGATTATTTGAGCCATATGCGAACTCGAAGTCATCAGCAAAAGCCTTCAGCCTACCTACAAAGGGAAGACTGAAGACTGAGTTTACATATACTAAGAACAATAATGGACCAATGACAGAACCTTGTGGAATGCCGAGTTTAATTATCTTACAGCCGCCAACAATGCGTCCTGTTCTTAAGGTAAGATGAAACCAATTTACGATAAATTTTCGAAATCCTGCACTTGACAATTTTCCCAAATATAAAGTTTATAGAAATGAGGAAAAGGAATGGTCCTTGGACTGACCCTTGAGAAACCTCAACATTTGAACAAGAAATTAAATCACTCAGGGTTCCATTAACACTAACAAGCTGCATTCTGTTTTGAAGAAAATCAGTTTCGTATCTGTATCGAAGTATCTTTAACAAAAATTTATGATTTACCAGATCAAATCCCTCTATCAGATCAAAAAAAAAGGGCAGCTTTTTTTGCGTTTATTCATTTCAAAGTTTATATTTTCCAAAAAATGGCTGTATAGCATTTTCAGTACAATTACCTTCCCTGAAGCCAAATTGGGATATACAAAGGATTGTATTGATCACAAAATCTTACCATTCTTTCAATAATTATTTTTTCATAGATCTTGGAAAAGACCGATAGCATAGAAATTGACCTATAATTGTTTTGGTCGCTTTTGTTTCCTTTTTAATGTATTGGAACTATTATTGCCATTTTCAAGTGCTCAAGACATATGGTATTCCTCTTTCAAAACTTATGCTAACAACTTACTAATTTTTTTATGAGAATACTACACACGAGATTTATGATTTTAGCTTAAGGTATTTCATAAGGTATTTCAGCTTCCATAACTACCCCAAAAAAGAATAATAATAAAATTTCATTATCAAGTATAAATCCTTGATGAACATTTTCAGGGTTGTAAAAGGAACTAGCCTTATGATATTCAAAGACATTTTTAAAGACTTCATTAAAGTTTTTTTTAATTTCTAGGTCATTTTCAGGTATATAATTTTCTGGAAACTTTATACTTTTAAAACCATTGTCTTTATTTGTTTTACCTAAGAAATTATTAATAATATTCCATTGCTGCTTAGGATTAAACCTGTTTTCATTGAATTTTCTCTTATGATAAAAGAAAAAAGTTCTTGTTCTCTTCCCAGCAGGCAGATTTAAATAAATGGGGCAGTATCAATGGGCAACAGTTGCTCGAGTGGTAGTGTTCATAGACCTCCGTGGTAATAAAATGTGTTTCGGTTTCAGAAGTGTATAATAAACTGATTTTGTAGGCTTTTAGACAATAATTACGAGTAAGTGATTAGTAAAATTTAAACTTGTAACAGTTTTCAGGGTAGAGTGTTCGATTTTCAAGTTCCGGTAACCTTATTTTTAAGATTATTTTAAAATATAACTATAAAATAAGTAACATATTCCCAACAACAACAACAACAATTAAAAAGTTCAATAGTAAAAATGAACGGTTCGCTTTCATAACAGTGGGGTAAGCAGATGGTACAAAGTCGTCTAAATGAACACAAAAAAACGCATTCGATATTCTCATTAAGGAAATAAGCAATCCAATTAAATGAAAGCATTGAATTTCGAAACAGTTTTTGCTGATCACTCGATCCACATTTTGCATGTACATACTTTGAGAGTAAAACGCAGTCTTCAATAGTTTAAAACAAAATGCCTATTTGTTCAATGTCAGAAAAAATGGTTATACAGTTGGAATAGTTTAAGGAATTCATAAGATTATTTGAAAATGTAATTATTGTGTGTTCAATGCTAGTTTTAAGACGAGAGATACTTATTATAAGACCTTAGACACTAATATTTAATGTACGAGGAAGCATACCTATTTGAAATTGACAATTCAACACAACATATGTACATAACTGTGTGATAGCAGAAAAGGCTTATTTAACTTATGATTTATTTATGATTTTGATACATAAAGTAAATAGTTTATAAAACTCAAAAGTTTGTTTCTTTATGTACCATAAATCCGCACAACGCGGAATTAGTTTTATTCAGTTTGTGGGATAATTCCAGAACAGATTATCCAGTACTACGAACACAAAAAAAAGTCACAAGACACATTGTGGAAATAAAGTATGAACAATTTATTGGAATAACAATTCAAGCAGTTATTCACAAAATAACAAATTTAGTAAATAACAAATAAAAAAACCAAAATGGTAAATAAAAATTTCAGTTTAACCATAACTCTATTTTTAATTTAAATAAGCACATTATATTAAATGATAGTTTTAATAGGACATTTAATCAGATTTAAACATATAATTAAGAAAGACAGAGAAACAATTTTGCGACATTTAAATGGTATATCTAGCAGAACCATTGAGCTAAATTTGTTTTACGATCAATATTTTAAAATACAGCCAGTAAAAGAAAAAATAGAACTTATTCAAGATAGCTCAACTTCAGCGACACGTGAAATATTGCACTCAAATATTTTAGCTGATCAACAAATACAAAATTATTTATATTATAGAGTTAAATAAGATAATAAATTATAAACATTAAATAATAAGTTCTCAGCTCAATCATTCTTTCTATTACGTTGAAATTTGTATGCATTATTATGTCCTGTAAAATTCGTGAAATTAAAGTAGACGGTGCAAATGAAAAACAACACATGTGAAAAAAAAATTCACCAATTAGAAAAAAAAGTAAATGACTTAGAACAACAAATGATTGCACATGAGGTAGAGATTTATAATGTACCCACTAACACCAAATATCGAACAAGCCTTAAAGATTTTCTGTGATGGTCAAATTGTGTATATTTTGAAGGAAGACACTGACCTCTGCTATACAATATGCAAAACAAATCGACAAAAAAAATAATCAAATAATGATCAAACAAAAATTACAAACATTCTCTGCGTAAAATTTGTTTCTCACCCGTGCAAAGAGAAAAGTAATGAATACTAAGACGGGAAAAAAATTTGAAATGTCAACATCACTATTCTGCGCACACGGAAGACTAGAAAAAAGGTTTAGGGTGATTCATCGTGAGCTTTGAGTTATAATGTAAAATAAAACACATAAATTTGAAGGTGAACTTAAAATTTTTATTATCGGTTGAAAGAACAATTCATGGCATTTCCTTTTTAAAAATGATATTATTTAAATGTTGACCACGACTACGTCTGAGGTGGTCCATTCGGAAAGTCTAATTTTTGGCGACTCCAAAGCGTCAGTCGTAGCTGGCTTATTCCTGAAGACCTCAGACTTTAACATATCCCAAGAGAATGTGCTTTCAGAAAGCACATAGTCCGTTAACATGACGCGATAACAGTTACCATAGACTGTAACATTCTAACTCGCCTCATTTTTGAAGAAATATGGACCAATGATTTCACCAGCCCATAAGCCACACCACACCGTTGTTTTTAATGAATGTAATGGTAGCTTTTGGTACTCTTCTGGTAGGTCTGGTTAACGTATCCATTGAGCCAGAAATGGGCTTCATCACTAAACAAAGTTTCACGATAAAACACCTGATTTTCGTTGAGTTTTTCCAGAGTCCACTCACCAAAAATATGACGCAAATTCAAGTCGCTTGGCTTTAATTCTTGACCAAATTGAATATTGTGCGTTTCTAAGCTGAGATCCTTACGTAAAATACGCCAAATTGTTGATTACGCCAAGCCAAACTGATGAGAACGACGACGAATCGGTTCTTCACGGTCTTACGTGCACTCTCAGCTACAGCTGCTATAGTCTCTTCGTCCACTAATGTAAACTGGGGCTCAAATTTGCGAATGGTGTTGGCAATAGTGGTTCCAGTAGATCGATTATGCACATGGTAATTTCCTCGAATCGCACGAAAAACATTTCTCACAGAACGCTGATTTTCGTAATACAGCTGAACAATTTGGAGACCTGTTGTGATGTGATACTGAACAAAAATGGCAAAGCCGGTTCCGAACGGCTCTCCTGAGAAGCTTTTTCATAGGCAGAATCTGATTTTCTAAGGTTTGCCATTGTCCGCCGAAAAGGTGACGATGATTTTTTAGAATTTGCTGTTGTACTTTTACCGGAATTCGAAGAAAGGTAGGTGGATTGACAGCCAGTGAGTCAACCATCAAGTCATCGTCACCACCAAGTATATTTCAAAGTATACCCAAGAGAAATGTACCGTTTGAGGTGGTTCATGTTGACCATTCAGTATCTTCTAGAAAAGGAGGAAACAACTATGTGTTTTTAGTACAACTAGTAGGAAAGAAGCGTTGATTTGTTTGACAAGTTATTTTCATTCCTATAGTCGTTCAACGATATTAGTGTCTAATCGTGGCATCGAACTTACTTCTATAGATTTTTAAAGTTTTCTAAAAAGAAATAATGTAGTTCATATAAAAGTCGCAATAAGATCTTCACAAGAAAGTGGACAATAGGAGACAGTCAATAGAAGAGAAGTTTGATGTGTTGTTACCAACTATAGAATTTTCATTGAATAATACGATTCATAAAAGTATTGGTACAGCCCCAAGTCAGTTATTATTCTGCGAACCACAAGGAGATGTAATTATCGGTTTCTTGAAAGAACTTTTTGATGAGTGTATTGAGCGTCAGTTTAACAGGTATTTGGTACAAATGAGAGCAAATGCACAATGTAAAATAATTAGGCGTCACAATTACAATTAAGAAATGAAAGGTCGCAATAGGGCCCATAAAGAGTATAAAAATGGTAACTATGCTATGATAAAGTATTTCAGTTCCACCCCCGGCACATGTAAGAAAATCACTCCTGAATATAAAAGCCTGTACGAGTTAGCGAAAGTTCTGATAGGTACCTCTTAAGGGATGTAGAGGGTTTTAAGTTGACGCAGATTCTGTTCCAGGAGATATGGGAAGCGGCTAATATAAAACGATGGACTTCAAAGTACCGCAAACAGACGTAATCGGGACGATAACAATGTCTGTAATTTAAATGGAACACATTTAAATAAATGAGGGCAAGAGAGGACCTTTTTTTCATATATGAGAAACCTTGCCATTCCTAAAATTTACTATTCGTGGTACTTTTGATTTTAACATCCTTGATCGTATGAAATCGATATCACCCATTGAATCAAAAAAATACACTATACCAACTTTTTTTTATTATTTCTGCTATCACTGTTCAAGATACTTTTAATTATAACAATTGTCAGAAGTTATTTTGTAAAGAGGTTTTTTCTCCTAATTTTTCTTGATATAATCTTATTTTTACCAGTATATTTGAGAGTGATTGAGAAGCATCGAAATTTTGCACATATAAGACATCACACAGTAAGTCTTCGGTCTAACACATAGCTGGCATCACTGTTCATAGACCTATATGATTTTTGAATTGCACCTATTAGTTTACAAGTTACAATGGTTTCAGTGAAAAATCTTTTGTTATTTTCAAAGCAATAGATAAAAAAGAATTTCGTGTGTTGATTAAACATTGTTTTTTGATGAAGAAAAATACTGTTGAAGTCTAACAGTGGCTTAATAAGAGTTATGGAGATATTATATACTAGGTGGGGTAAAAAGTAAAAAAACTTCAACTGTTTTTTTTAATATATTTAATATAGTCCACTTTTAGATTGATACACTTATTCTTGCGAATTTCCAACTTGTTGATCCTGTCCGAAAAGTAATTTTCCAGAAGGTCTGCAAAATACTCCTCCGTGGCGTTGATGACTTCCCCGCGTGAGCTGAATTTTTTATTGATGAGCCATCTTTTGAGGTTTGGGAAGAGATAATAGTCCGAGGGAACCAAATCGGGCAAATACGGTGGATGCGACAGCAATTGGAGCCGTAAGGCCTTGATTTTAGCCATGGTTGCGATGCTCTTGTGCGCCGGTGTATTGTCTTGCAAAAACAAAATTTTTTTCGATTGCCGGAACTGCTACCTATTTAGAGAGCAAATTAAAATTGTTCTACAAAAAAGGCATTGAAAAGATAGAAAAGCTTACAACGCTTGAATGTATCACTTTAGATAAAGAGTGTGTTGGGTATGTTTTAGTTACACTGGAGATTTATTGAGTGATGTTTTAAGTACGATGTTTTTGTAGCAAGAAATTTTAATTACTGATTGACAGCCAATTTTTAATAAAACATTACTGCGCAAATCAAATATCCTCACAGATAAGATTTATACCTTTTTGATAAGCACGTCTTAATCAAAATAAGAAATGCCAAATGAAGCAAGATGGCCTACTTCAGAATTCTGTAAACTAGGAAACTGTAGTAACATTGCGAATAGAATGTGGAAATATTTCAAGATTCCAGTATTTTGACAGTTTTCGTATATTACGCCACATAGTTCATTTGGAGATTAAATAAGCCTAATATATATTAGTAACTACATGCGAATTTGAATATTTAATAAAATCTATGTCCTTTTTATTCCCCTAAACCTTTCCAACGCCGATGACGCTGTTAGTTTCTTGCCTCTAAAGCATAAAAACTTGTATAATTTCTCTTCCTTGGCCATTAAACTTTTGTAATCGTATCTAATCGAAAGAAAATAAGTAGTTTTTACGTTTTAGCAATTTTTATTAATGATCATTTCAACATCATCAAAAGTAGCAATTTGCGAATGTTTCCGAACGATTTTTAGGATTGTTAAAGCTTAGACATGGTTTAACTTGCCAAATAAAAATCATATAAATAGAACAAATGTTACCAAAATGTACCTTAGTGACATGTTCATAGAATTTGTAGTTATTGAATTTCGTATATTTTGGTTCAGCACAACTTGGAACTGGAATTACCTCATTCGTTCAGTGTTTCCAAAAAAGAGTGGATTTCTTCGAAATCACTGCCGAACCCTGAGACATCTTACTATATAAGGTGGCTTCATTTTTTATCACCTTTTTGCTTTTGATAAATGTAAGTTTAATGTTGTGCTTAAAAATAATATAAGGTACGTTTTGATAGAGGTGATATGGCTTAATGATAGTAAATTCAAGATAACTAAAATTCGAACTATTTTATTTTTATTTTTAAACTCTAAAGATTTCAAAAATTTATTATTAATGGTGTTTTAAATCTTCAATAAATACTGAAGTAACAATACTTATCGAATTTACTTTACATGCGACATATTCCAAGAAATTAAGAAAAAACCCTTTTACTATTTAAAAAAAGTAACAATTTTAGAATTGCAAACGGTGAGCTTACTGCGATTTAGTAAACATTTTGCCAATTTTTGGATAAATGTTTTGAAATTTATAGAAGAATGTGTGTTACTTCAGAAACCATTAGCCAGCTACAAATCATCTTTCAATTTTTAATTGGAAAAAGAAAATGTGTCATAAAAAGAATTTTTTAACAATAGAATATTATATAAATTAATTAATATTAACATTAATATTAGTTAATATTAAGGAGTCACAGCAACATATAATTGTGCGCGGCATCATTGAGTGTTTACATGTATGGGTATGTTCGTCTATAGAATGTCAAAGTACACTTTTTTGCTTATAAATTAATCTGCTAATACTTACATTCGACCTTTTTCAGTCATTCGATATTGCTGTACTATAGTAGATAAGTTTTTCAAAAAATCCGGGGCATATACTACAACTTTTTCGTCTTGCGAGATCGTACGACCAATGATTGCAAGTGCATCAGCGAAGTGTAGGGTAAAATTCATAAACGGAGACATTCTGTCCACTTCTCGAAGTGTCATGGAATGGTACATAGTTTCCTCATTTCGACGCTGCTCAGCTGGGGCTTTTAATTATAAATTGATCACACGCATTTAAAGAAAATATTTGAAACTCACCTGTAATACTAGCAATTTTTGTCTCAATATCAAGAACGTCTTGCATTTGTCGGCGCACATCTGGCTCGTTGCCTCCAAGCAGCACTCCAGTTTCAGTCATGTAATCCAAATAAGCTGAAAGAACTTTTTGGTGGACTGTTGTGTTAAGATAATGATCACGTGTCGGTAACGCCAGCCCACCTTGATCTATTTGTATGATATAGTTTGAAGAGTTTTTATCGTCCTCTCCAATAGCCCATGAAAAAAAACCACCCATATTATATCTAAAGATCAATAAGAAGGCAGAAAAATTGTTCCAACAACTTCAATAAAAAGGTATCATTCTATTACCTGTTTTGTAACATTTTTAGAGTCCATTCTAATGACCATTTGTCAATACGATATCCAGATTCCGAAATATTCCAACCACCAATTTTTCTAATGAAATCTTTCATTGGCTCAGCTCCAAGCTTGTCCATGGTTTCTTCTTCGTCCATGCATGACTGGTAATAAAGTTTTGCCTTACGTTCAGCTTCCGATTCAAAATATGCAAAAGGCTTTTCTAAGAATGAAAAAAAAAATCAGCGTATTGACTCTGCAATCCATTGTTTGTTAGGAGGACAAGATAAAAGTGAACTAGTTACTTTCTACAGAGGTTGGTAAAACTTTTATTCTTGAAGTAAACAGTCCTTAAGAAAACTGAACAAGTATTTGGTGACATTTTTCGTAACCAAACATATAACAACGAAATGCTTCATAGAAAATGAAGGAACTAGGTTATCTGACATCATCTTAATTGAAATATACAGTTACGCCACCCAATAACTTTGCTTTTATTTTAATTTATTTCCTCTATTCTATTTAACTCAATATACTCCTATAAAAAAAAAAATTGTAAATCTGGTGTGACAGATCGAGGCAAAATGAATCAAAAACTAGCCATTATTCCCCAAATTACGTACTCCGAAACGGCGACAGGTAGGCCCGGAATTCTCATCTGCTACGAGTAAAATAGCAAGATACACGTGTGCATGAAATCAATGGACTGCTGCTGGGCCTAGCGCATTTCCAGTCGTTAGAAAGATGGATCGTGAATATCGCTGCCCGTAGTGGAAGCAGTAGTAATATACATGGTCTTGGTCTATGTACCTGAGGTTACCGCATTCAATTTGCTTGCAACAGAGCTCATGACACGTATTCAATCCCGTTAGCTGCAACAGAAAATTAGCAGTAATTAATTTCGTAATCATTGGAGATTTTACAAAAATTTGGGAAATAACATACTAAACAAAAGAGAGAACTTACTACTTTTTTGGTAGGTCCAACATAGTGATTTACACCGACTCGGTCTAAAAGCCACGGATAGTCCGTCGTTTTCCAAAAACGGCTTCTTTATAGATGTGATGTCTGTGATGTGTTTACTAGCGTCATGTAGTGCGTGCTTTGTTTAATATTAAGTTTTTGAATTCGAACCTTAATTTCGAAAATTCAGTAGTGACTCATTTAAAATTAATTGTACTGACTTCAAATGTTTCTTTCACTGTGCTTGTGTAAATATACTCCAATCTGACTTTGAGTATATGATCTCCAACAACAAACATTTTCGCTGTGACAAGTGTTCTGCTCTGAGAAGAAAATCGCTCCAACAAGAACCTGCAACAATACCAAATACAACAACAAAACAGCAGCTCGAGTACAACTTAACTGCATTCAAGAACATTAAAGAAACCAACATCATCATCTCCAACATATCGCACTACGGCAGTAGCAAACAAAGAAAATTAGGAGACAAGTGCGAGTGCTAATGAAATTGGACTGTACCAAAAACCTAACGGAAGCAGCAGTTCAATAAATCATCAGCTGTTATGTGAAGATATTCTCAGTAGAAAAAAAAAATTAACTCTGAGTTCCTCAGCAAAATGTTTCAACTAGAAAAGAAAATTGCTAAACTGAGATCGAGATCAACAAGCCGAAAGAGTAAGCTGAACTGGAGAGAGCAAAAACAGATGGAGGACGTCATGGTAATTGTTGGTGTAACAGAGTTAAATACCGAAAATGAATTTGAAAGTGTTCAAACAATTTGGTGCAATGAATTTTCCTGTGGCCGTTTATAAAATTAGGGCTTGTTATGTTAAACTCATCAGCAATAAAAATGCAACTTCGAATGCTTATAAGCCGGTCGGAAATATTTTGTACGTGCGCCTTTTCTTAAGTGACGATCTTGCTCCATCAGTTGAAAAATTTCATCGACTTTTTGAGTGACAGGCCGACCAGTGCGAAGTACATCCTTTACATTGAAATTTCCAAACCGGAATCGAGCAAACCACTCCTGCGTCCAGCGTTCACTCACATCATTCCCACCGGCATGTTTTTGTAGAGTTTTTCCCTTTTTTATAGTAAAAAAGCATCTCATAGCGTATTTCTTCAGATATTTTACTCGTATTCAAATCAGTATAACTTTTAACACGAGCAACGAATTACACAGCTATCTTCATAAAAAAATGTAGCCTGGCATGTCATCTTTCAAAAACGTGTTCATTTGACACAATCAGATTAGTGTTTCCAGGAAAATGGACACCAACACCATCAAGTGACAAAAAATCGCGGAGACTACGACAAAACTTTAATTTGTTATTGGTTTCTTATATTGAAGCGTTTTATGCTAAAACTAATGATTCGTATTCGTCCGGAGGGGTAGGAGTATTTGTGCGTGATTCGTATGATTGTGATGTTGTTCGTATAGTCTGGGTAGCGCTGATGTCATTAAAATTACATGTGACTTTTGTAAGGAAATGTATAGCATAATTTGCGTACATGCTCTTAGAATTATTTGTAGAAGATCTAACCGTTTTCCTGTGCAATGAAAAACGAATAATCTCATCATTCTTGGTGATTTTAATGTGGATATCCTAAAACCCATCTTTTCAGTAGACGCATACTTATCCTTATTTGCGGAACATGGTTTATAATCGCTTATAAGTGGTCCTACATGGCCGATAGCCAGCATCTGTCTAGATCATGTGTTTGGTCGCTTTAGAAATATATTAACTAGTTAATGTGCAGGTGTTAACCTCGATCGCAGAATTACAGATCACTGTTTGGCATCATCTGAAGTATCTTAAGCAGCAAAAAACTTGCTACCCTCGCTCCCTCTAAGATAATTAAAATTAACTGTAGTCAACTGAAAAACAGTCCACTGTGCAAAAGTTGGGAAGAAGTCTATACTGCTATAAATGCCTCTCAGACATATGAGACATTTTTAAATACTTTGAAAAATTACATTGTTCTAGCGGCTCCACAGAGTTAAGCAACTTTAAAATTAGATTTAAGCCCTGGATGATAAATTCTCTGTTAAAATAAATTAAACTTAAGCGCAAATCACGTAAAAAATTTTGCAAACACTCACATAATTTAGCCTTAAAAAATCGTAACACTCGTATGTGCAATGAAATTAAGAACTCTCGTGATAATTACTATCAAAAAAGGATACGTAATTCCCAAGAAAATTTTAAAAAAGAATGGAGGCTTGTTAACAACATCTATTACAATTAAATATGGAGATACTCATATCACAGATCCTAAAACCGTTGCCAACGCGCTTAATGAGCATTTTTCCTCATTGGGACAAATGTCTCCTCGTAAAGTGCTACCAAGCGTCTGCAATCTGTGCCATACATCTGATCACAATCTTGCAAGTAATAGTTTCTTTTGAACCAATTTCAGGTCTTGAGCTATTAAAAACAATAAATTCTCTTAAAAATTCGAGCTCTTGTGCTGATGATGGTATATTCAACATTATTTTAAAGAATGTATCTCTAAATATAATTGACATTTTGGCTTACATTTTTAACTTAAGTATTTTCTCGGGAAAGTTTCCTGATCAATGTGCCAATGTAATTCCTATTTTTAAAAGGGGCAGCAATAACGAAAAGAGAAACTACTTGGAAGATAATCAAAATTAGTGTACTAAATTATCTTACACAAAATAATTTTTCAGCGAGAATCAGTTTGGATTTAGAAAGGTCCTTTCCACAGAAGATGCTCGCCTTGATTTTTGTGTTTTTTTGTGCAAAGTACTTGATGCTTAATATCGTTGTGCCTGGCTCTGTTTGGACATTTCAAAAGCTTTTGACATAGTTTACAATATCATTCTTTGAATAAACTGCAATATGTGGGATTTCGCGGTTTTATGTTAGATTGATTTGCTTATAATTACACCACCCCCTTAAATTTAGTTGCGAAAATTACCCACGATGTACATCTGTTACGCCTTTGGTTTGTCAGAAACAAGCTTATAGTGAGCAATAACACAAAGTGCATGTTCTTTAGTTTTGTTGTGAAAGAAGCACTGACCGTTGAAATCACTTTTTATTCATCTACCTGGTACAGACATAAATTGTGTAAATGTGTTTGTGTTGGAGAAAGCCCAGATCTCCAACATAATAAAAATATGAACTGCAATCTGACTGCTTTAAAATAGAAATAATTGAGCAATATATGTATCTAGGTGTTATTATTGATAAGAGTTTGAGTTGACGTAAGCACATTTCCAGCTTAAAAACATATCTCCTATCGTGTCTAAGTATCTTTTAACGTCTTGGGATATACTACTCTACAAACACCCTAAAGACAGTTTTTTTTTTTTTTGGTATTTCCCAGTCTAGATCGTAGTACCGAATAAGCTCCTGGGGAGATACTTACCTTAACAAAATTCAACAGCTGAATATTCTATTAAAAAAGTATGCAAATCGACTCGATTGGCTCACTCAATGGAATTATTAAGAAGACTGAAAGCCCTATAGGCACACTAATACTTTTTTAATGTTCTCAAAATACCTTTCAAAAGAGCTGGATATTTACAGACTCCCAACTCCTACACTGGTACATATTCGTTTAAGCGCATAACTATGATTTTCGATTTTGCACTTTTTAATACTAAAATACTTCGCAATTGGCAACTTTGTTAAAATAAGTTTTATCTACGGAGTAACGGTTTTTAGCTGCAATAAGGACATGGCATCTGCTGTTGCTGTTACGAAAGAAAACATATAAAGTTGCTTTATGGTAAACGAATTGTCGGCATATTCGTTTAAACGCAGGAAGTTTTCAATTAATTTTTAGTAATTTTTTGATTGTGGAAATTGATCTGCTGCCGGTTAATAACTTAACAGTGCGTACTAAGTCTTGTTTAATTGGATGACGTCCTCATAGATTTTATTGAAAATAAAATGAAAGAAGACTTCATTTTCCAACAGGACAACCCCTCTATCCATGTCTCACAGGCGTCTTTGGAGTGGTTTATAGAGCGAAGTATCCCGCTTTTGCAATGGTCAGCTTGCAGTCCTGACTTTTTAACCAAATTTAAATACCAAAATAAAACAAGTTTGGAATGAAATTAGTACCGAAATCCTCCAAAACCTTGTTAAATCGATGCCAAACAGGATTTTCGAGTTGATCCAAAAGGATGGAAAATCTACAAGTTATAAACTTTACTATTTTTTAAGGATTTCATGAGTGCGTTTAAATGAACATGCCTCCCATTTTGCTTTTGTAAAAAAATAAATTAACAAAAAAAATAAAATAAATTTGAGTTGAGGGAAACTTTTGCCACAAATTGCATTGTTTTTTTTTTTTTTTTAATTAAGAAATTTGTTTAAAAAGGTATCTGCTCTTAAACGAATATGTACCAGTGTATGTATATAATCTCGTAGAAATACTAGATCCTTCGCTTGCGTTCTCATTTCGTACTTCTAGCTTGAGAAACTCTTACTCGATTACTTCAATTAAACTATTTAATACCGTACCCGAAGATATATGAAACATAAGAACCCTTTCGAAATATTAAAAAACGTTAAAATCGTGGCTTTTTAACTTTAAATATAATGAAACTGAGATCGTGTTGCGCTTTATAACTTAATCGACCCTCTTCAGTTATTTATTTGTTTATTCATTTATTTTCTTTTTCTACTTGTTTCGAATTATTTTTAATTTTTTTTTCCTTACCAAAAGTTATATAATTTAGTTCACCCCGCACACTATAACTTTTTATTACTGAAATGACATTTTCTCTATTTTTTTCTCTGAATACAAATGTCACTAACTATTCTCTTAATTAAATTATGGAGTAAGAATTGTTACTTTATTAAACATAATATGAATGAAATTAAAGAGAATAATGAAAAAAAAAAGATATCAACGTAATTTGTTTATGTTACCCAAAAAGATACTGTTTATCTGCAGATAGTTAAAACTTGTTGTTCCAGTACATTATGATTTGAGACAATTATTCGGTATTAATATCATAGTTCAGAGGGTTTGCTAGCAAATAAATGAATTTAAGAGATTCAATAAATAAAGATTAAAGGTTCAGAAAAGATTTATTTATCTATTCAAAGGACGAGCACAAAAAATTTCTCCATTCGTACGGATAATAATGTCCGAATAATAAGTGCCATTGTCCATATGGCAATTTTACATGTACATACATATTAAGGAGTAATTTGAGTATTTTTGAATTTATTTTACATTTTCACAACATTTTAAAGTGTTTTCAAAAACACATAATTATTATTTTTAATCGTATTTATTTTATATATGGCTAATAAGCGGAAAAGTTTATAGGTTTGAGAACATCTATGATCTAGAAGTTCCTGCAATATTAGTTTAGTATTAGGTCTATAACTATGAGGTTTCTGACAAACTTGACATCGCTAATGCTTTTAACTCGTATTTCTCGAATATAGCTATCAGTCCATCAGCAAGTTCAGTCCTACCGTTTTGCAATGTTTGTTCGTCCATATGTAGTTGCATTGAACTATTGGAAAGCTTTGTGTTTCAGCCCATAACATCTCTTCAGATATTAGAAGCTATTGGATTGTTAAAGAATTCGAAATCGTGTGGAGCTGATGGAGTTTCTAATATTTTCGAAAAAAAAATTTCATGTTTCGTGGTGGATGTTTTGGCAGTTATATAATCGTTTCGTGTTTGCTGGGGTCTTTCCAGATGCCCACAAATGTGTAGATATTGTGCTTCTGTTCAAAAAAGGTTCGGCTGCTCAGATGTGTAACTACAGGCCCAACTCACTTCTCTCAGTTTTCAGTAAAATATTTGAAAAAGTTATGAAAAATAGAATAGTGAGTTACTTAAATAAAACGGAGTTGTTTAGTCCAATTCAATTTGGCTTTCAGAAAGGTAAATCAACTGAAGATGCACTACTACAGATTTGTTCCCAGGTAATGTCCCACCTAGATGGTAAAAAGTGTGGTATTTATCGATATTACCGAAGATTTCGATATGGAAAAAGCTGGTTTAAGAATGCTTGATTGGTTAAGGTCGTACCTTGGAAATAGGTCACAAAGGGTGAAGTTGGGTTATATTAGGAGCGAAATTATGTTCTTTAATTTGGGTGTGCCCAAGGCTCTGTCTTGGGTCCAATTTTGTTTTTAATTCACGTTAATTCACTGCTCTCATTAAATTTTAAAGGTGCACCTACTGCTTTTGCTGATGATATAGGACTTACGTATGGGTTGAATTTACCTCTGGATCTAGTCTCGAATATTAATTGGGACCTTAACTTGTTGAGGAATTGGTTTGCTGAACATAAGTTGGTAATAAGTTCCAAAACTAAAATATTGTTTGTTAGTCTTTCAACTCTACCCAATTTTTTCTTTTTCTACTTTTAATAGTAGTGATAAGTGTTTCTTGATTGAAAAAGTAGATGAATTTAAATACCTGGGACTCACCATCGACTCTAGAATGAGTTTCTCGAATCACACAGAATCGCTGAAGAATTATTTCCGTGGTGCATTTCTATTATTTGCGAAACATCTGCTCGAAAACGCTTTTAAAATATATTTATTATGGAATTTTCCACTCCAAACTGCAGTATGGAATTAGTTGTTGGGGATGTGTTTACCTGAACAACCTTTACTTATTTTGCAGAAACATGTTTTAAGAAAAATTTGCCGAAAACACGCTAGACATCCCAGTTTTGCATTTTTTTCTGACCTTAAGGTTCTTCCAGTCAGTCATTTGTACTGTTTCAAAGTGTTGAAGACTTTTTTCATGAAGTCTGGTAATCGTAATTTTCGATTACTTCCTAATTCTATTTTACGTGGAAACGTTTTGTATATAGTATTTGTACCCAATTTCTGTACTACTGCATATCGTAATTTTTATTCTATATCGTCTTATCGATTGTTTAATAAACTTCCGCAGCCAATATATATATCAATGCTTGGAATGTTAATAAAACATACAAAATCTTGGCTTTTCAATTTTAACTATGCTGGTTTGGAAGCAATTCTTTCTAGTATTCTGGTACAATTTTGCTTCAGATTATATTTAATTTAAGATTTTTCTTTGGTCACTTCATATAGATTTGTTAATGTTCTTCCTTTCTCTTGCTTAATTAGTGTCTAAATAAGTAAATCAAATGAATTTGTTTATATATATAATTCCATAGATTTTTATTAATGCTTAAGTATATTATTTGTTTCATAGAGCCACCCACTCATAATTATTTGATTTGTGAATTACTCTTTGAAGTGACGTTCAACACTATGTATTTTGTTACTTTTGTATAAAAAATAAAGAATGTCACCAATATTTCTTATATTTTCTATATTTGCAACTTTTGTACTATGTATTAAAAAGCATATGTTTTATTATGAATTTGTGAGAAATAAAATGAAATCGATGTCTATATCGAGACCACGCGTATCAGAAAATGGATTAATCCGACGAAAGTCACTACAATAACTAATATTCAGAAAGCAACAGTGGATAGTTAGATAGAATTCAGAGTGGTGGCTATTTATTTGAAAAATATATCGTAATATATAGGTACATACACATAAATATATTGTTAGATCCTAAGGGGCCTAATGGGCTTAACCCATATAATTCCATTGGCGCTAGTTATTATAATTGTTATTATTACATATATTATCACGATCGCGGTCGATCATGTCAGGTTGACCGAGTTGTAATGTCTAATTAAAATTAAATGTTAACATTCTTTGTATTAATGACAGCGCCATCTACAAATTGTAAAATTTAATAAAACATAAATGCATTTAAGTATAGTTGCCCCCTCTGGAAATTAAGCAAGGAAGAAAGAGAAAAACGGCCATGTTTGAATAAGCCTTTCCGGCGAGAACTCGTTCTTCTTTACTTAATCGCTGACTGTAGTGGAGGAATAAAAAAAATTAGAGTGGAAAAGAAATTCGGCTGTTTTATTTATATCTTGTTAGTTTTTTACAGCATTTTTCTTACATAAGTATTATATATACATACTCTGGAATACACTTTTGTTTCAACTCAACACGTTATTAGCACGAACAGCAAAAGTAGTTCCAATGGATTTCAGGGAAATCTTTGCCCAAAAAAAAATAGGACTTTACCAAGATGGACAGAGGTATATCAATGCAAAAATTTAATGGCCAACATTTTTCTCCTTGGAAGTTTCAGGTTATTGTCAATCTTCGAGCAAACGAATTAGATTGTGTTCATATGAGTTTTCAATGCCTACCCAACAGATCTTGCCGCATGGACTCAGAAAGATCAAAAGGCACAATTGGTCATCACATCGTCTATGGAGTTTAATCAACTCAAGTTTCTGGTGAAATGTGAAAGCGCAGCCATAATGTAGACGAAACTGTCGTCAATCTACGAACAACGTTCTGGCGTTTGTACATTACAGCAGATGTTTTATAAATATCGAAAGCCTGAGGAATTGGTTCATCACCAAAATTATATGTAGTGTTATATATATAGCGAAATACAAGCACTTCAGATCAGCATGGGCTTCCGTAATTCCAACTAAGCAAACTTTTCAAAATATAACGCAGCGCTTATTTAAAGAGGAAATGCTTCTGGTAGATAAGACCCATTAAAGTGTAGTATTCATCATAACAAAAAGAAAACTTCCATAACCGATGAAATTTCACATTCCACATTCATTTTTTGTAAAAGGCGAGGGCATTGGTGGAAAGAGTGTCGCACAACAAAAAGGTCAAGAGAAATCACCGTCTGCACTCATGGCGCAATTATCCGTTCAAAATGCAACATGCTGGTGTACTGACACTGGCGCTTCCAGCTATATGTGTTTTTAGCTTGAAGCATTTAGCTTTAGTAAAAAAGCAAGAGTTTCCAGTGCTCTTAGGAAACATGGAAACAGTATACGCCGAAGGAATTGAAGAGGTAACGATATAGTCCCGGGTGAATGACAAAACAATGTGATATACGCTGATATCATGATTCATGTCTAGCATTTATTTTAATCTATTGAGTGTCAGTGCAGCTGACTCACACGGTGCTCTTAGTAGCTTTGTCAGTGGTCGTGTAGAAACAAAAAGAGATGGTGGAACACTTCTTGTTGGTATTTTAATGTTTCCTGAACATTGAAAAATAGCATAAGCGACTTGAGCATCTCTGTGTAAACATTATCAAAAGATTTGGTTTATATAAAAAACTCGAAATTAAAAACACTGGAACATTTTTCTTCAAGGGATGTGTCTTAGGAAAGACCCACCGACAAAGTTTCGAAAAAACCGAAAAGTGAAGAAAGAATAAGCAAGGTGAGCTAGTGCATGCCGATTTTTGCATACCTATGGATACATTTTTAGTTGTTGTGCGTTATATTACATACCAAATGCGCATCGTCAGGGTATTGATTCCAAGAGCACGCGCTGCTTTTGTTGGTTACAATGAGAAAACAAAAGGCTATCGTCTTTTTTATGGTACATAGATTACCTTACTTCGAGATATACGATTCAATGAAGATGAATTATTTTTTATATGTAAGAAATACATTCTCATCCATATGTGTGCTCCCACTCAACAAAATGCCTGAAATTAGTGAGAGACAACAAAGTCAGGAGTCTGATGATAACGATAAAGCACTTCAAGAAAATTTATCCAACCCCTGTGACAATGATTAAGTGTTTCCTGCAGAAGATCCTCTAGAAATCGTTATCAGATAAACGTTGAAGTACATCAATATAGATTAAGAAGCAGATCAGCAACACACATGTGACTTTAGCAACAGCTGAAGAAAATCCAAATCGTGTTAAAAGTTATACTGATTTGAATACGAGTGAAATATCTTAAGAAATATGCTATGTGATGCTTTTTTACTATAAAAAGAGGAAAAACGCTGCAAAAATATGCCGAAAAGTTTGTGCAGTTTACGGTGGAAATGCTGTTAGTGAACGCTGGACCCAGGAGTGGTTCGTTCAATTCCGTTAAGGAAATTTCGATGTTAAAGGTGCACCTCGCACTGGTCGGCCTGTCACTGGAAAAGTCAATGAAATTTTGCAACTGACGGAGCAAGATATAAGCCGTATGACAGTTTGGAATCATCTAAAACGAGCAGGCTACTCAAATAAGCTCGATATTTGGATGCCACATAAGCTAACGGAAATAAATTTAATTGACCGAATAACCATCAGTGAAACGCTGCTGAAACGTAACAAAATGGAACCGATTCCGAAGCGATTCATTACGGGCGATAAAAAATAGATTAAATACGAGAATATCCAATGCAAGAGATCATAATCAAAGACCGGTGATTGATGGGATTGGAAAGGAATTTTCTATTATGATCTGATAGAACGTTTCGAAACGGTCAATTCGGTTATATATATACTGTGTACAACTCGTTTGAATGAACTATCAATAAAGAGCGACCAGAATTGGCCAACGGAAAGGGAGTTGTCTTCCATTATGACAATGCTAGGCCACACACATCTTTGATAGCCCGAAAAAATTGACGGAGCTTGGTTGGGAAATTTTGACGCATCCACCGCAAAGCCCAGACCTTGCACCCTCTGATTACCATTTGTTTTAGTCCTTGCAAAACTCTCTTGATGGTAAAAAATTGGTCGACCGAAGAGCCGCTGAAAATCACTTGGCCAAGTTTTTCGCCGATAAAAAACAGAAGTTCTTCTAATTTCGATGGAATTATGAAGCTACCCGCAAAATAGCAAACGGTCATAGATAATAATGGCCAATATGTACTTGATTGAAATTGATTTTGAATAAAGAAAAAATTTTTTTTTTCAAAAATGTACCAAAAAACAGCGGAGACATTTTATGTGACCTAGCTTTACAGTATATGATGAATAGTGGGGATCACATCGCTGTAAGGACATAACGGTGGATTTGTCTTTTTGTATAAATGCATTTTATTAAACAATGCATGTCCATGCCTTATCCGGTCTAAAAAATCATTATGAGTACTTGGTCTATGATACATTTATGTTTCTTCAAAAAGGAACTAGACTGAATCCAGCAGTTGACTGCTTTCTCGTGTAGCTGGTTTGGAGTTTGAGCCCATAAAGTTTTCGCAAAAGGTGAAAAAATGTATACCGTTGGCAATTCGACAGCTTGACGCGCACCAACCTCCACCTTTTCATTGTCAGGAATACCAATTTGTCCGGCGGTATATATTGTGTTATGTGAATACTTGGAGCATTGGAGGAGTTGATAGCCGAAAGGAATTGATTGATACGCGTTCTAATCCTATTTTTTTTTTTTGAGTACTACGGATAGTGCTGAGGAAATCACTTCATACTGCGGCCCAACTTGTTATTGATTTTGAGAATTTGTTTGCTTCTACCGGTTCCATTAATCCTCCAACGAAGTAATTTTGGTTAGGTGTAGTAATATGATGAAACAGGCTGTTATCAATTTGACTATCAAGCCTATAGACGCAGTAGCCAGTTATGCCTTTATGACAAGAGGCATGATTTCGTAATTACTTACCAGCAGTAATTCAGTGAATATTTTTCTATAAAGAATTGCGGGTGTATGGTTGTTCTGTGTTGGGTTTAGGGAAATGTTTATAAGGTCTGATGGAAACGACCAAGGCGGTATAATTGTTTCATGTTTTAAAATGTTTGTGTTGGTACAAATGATAGAACTTATTCCTTTCAATACAGTGTTCAGTGTAATTACAATGCATTTGTACCCACAAAAATATTTTACATTAGTGTCGAAATTGGGATAGGACTTGTTGTGTTTAAAAAAAAGAAAAAAAAATTGTTATAGCTTGAAAAAGTTATAATTGGTCGAAAACTATTGTTGTTGACCCTCATCCAACTCAACTCCATGTTGAACAAGAGGAACCTCAGCGCCAGTGGAGGAAAAAGCGACTTGGTGCTTCGACGTCAGGAAACTTTGAACAACGAGGGGCATCTACAGACTCCTTTGACGTTGATGGAACAGATAAGTACCGGCAATAATATGGCTGCGATGATGCAATTTCTCTTATGGAAAATAGACAAGCAAACAAAAAATTTGGAAAAAGGGAAAATTATCACTGAACAAAAACTGGAAGAACAAAAGAACATTCTCTAGCAAAAGTTCGAAGAAATTGATGACAAATTTGATAAAATAGAAAAGGATGCTGATGAAAAAATCGAAGAAATAGACAGCTTAGTTGAGCCACTGGCGAAAAAGCTCAACATGGTGCAAAAAAAGGAACTCCCAGAATGTTTTTTAAGCAGTCCATGAAGAAAAGGGTTGAAAACTCCCTCATTAGATGGCCAAAACTCATAGTCTACTTATAAGAAGTAGTTTGAAATAGCTGCCTGTACGAACGACTGGGATAATGAGGAGAACTGCTTTGCCCTAACAATGGTCTTGTACGGTCCAGCGACAGAATTGTTGCAAACAAGATACATCAAAAAGCATAAAGATTCTGTGGGTTCAGTATAGGCTTTCGAGAAATGGTTTGAGGATAGCCACATGCAAGAGGCTTACAAAAGTTCAATTGCAGAGGAAAAACACTGTAGCAGTTCCAAGCAGAAGTGAGTAGACCACCACATTTGTCATACCCCACCGTAGGCCAGAAAATTATCGACGAAATAGCAAAGGACGCATTCATCAGTGGAATTGCATAGTCGAAGCTACAGTCAGGAGTAAGGATCGCTGGAAAAGGAACCCTTGCTAAAGCACTTGCCTTCGTTTTGTCGATGGAAGCAGCCAATCAAGATTCCAAAAGAACACATGTCGTCAGGGAAGTAGCATCTGTTGATTGTTACTGCGCAAGACTTAGTACCGAGCAATGAGATACTCCACGAAATAGACGCAAAATTTACTGCTAGAACTGCAATAAAATAGGACATTTTCAAGGGCAATGTGAAGAACCGGTGCGACGAAAAGGCTGCCCTCACTGTGGTAACAAGCAAAAAGAGGAAGAAACCGACAGGAACGACTATCAAGAAGCCGGTCAACCTTCTCGAAGCCATCAGTCGAGAAATGCTTAAGCACCAACTTCGGGGAGCAGCGGCTGTCAGCAAGAGTTGACGACCCCGGAGCCATCATCCAAATCTCGCTAGAAAAACGACGCAATGAAAGCTCTTGGCCTCCGGCAGAAAAAACAACTCTTAATTGTCTTCATGAAATATGGATTTGTCTACGTAAAGAAGTCGGCGAGTGGAAAAAGCTTTCTCGTCAAAAGCACTAAAGAGCTGCTTGCTGCTGCTGCGACTCATCAAATTGTTGCACTAATTTACATCAACTCTTTATAACGTAAGCTTTATATTGTAATTCTGCTGTTTTTTCCTCTGTATTACCCCTCTTTCTTCAAACCTTTCCTCACTTCTTTTACCCCTTTGTTAATTAGAATGCACTTTTCTTTTTGTTGTTTTAAATTAATATCGGAATGTTAGGAAACAATTACAGTATTAATAAAAACTCAACTAACACTCAAAGTACGTTACTAGTTATGTACTCAAAGTATGTTATTTCAATGCGCGAGGTTAAAACAATCGAAAATACGTTTATTTAAAGTAACTGTGCTCTATATATACATATAATATAATATAATTGACTTAATATATACAATTCCTAATTATGAAATATTCAGGAACGATCGAGTTAGGGTTACTACGGGTGGCGGGGTGGCTATTTATTGCAAATATGTGGCAAATATTAATCGTGATATAGTAATAATATCCAGCCAAGTGGTAGTGAAGTTGAATACATACTATGTAGTTAAATTACTCGATTGTAATACCCAATTTATTATTGCATGTGCGTGTAATAATAAAAGATATTGATCTTTCATATGGCACCCTTCTTTACAACTATTTCTAAATATTGCGCACTCTACGAATAGATAATCAATTGTGGTGATTTCAATGCCAATCTATTGAAAAATGATTCCCTTTTCTTTCAATTGAAGGGTTCAATTCCTTCAGAAGGAATAAAAATATTAAACACTACACGTTTTGCAATAAATAGCTTACTTAGTATTTTAGATCTCGTAGTGTTTCATGTCCACCGCTTGTTCTTATGTGTGATCAACTATCACTTGACTTTTCAGATCATGATCTACCTTTTTTTACTTATGACATCAATTTGTCGAATACAGCCATCCCGCACAATTTCACATTTAAAGATTTCAATTCCATTGACGCTTATGTCTTTCAAATTGCAACCGTTTCTGTTCCCTGTGAGCAATTTCGATTAGGTGCTGGTCTAAAGTAAAAAGTAAGGTCGTTTCAGTCAATTTTAGTGCAATTGTATGATTAATGTGTACCAACTAAAACAGTTAAAATTCAGAACAAAGCATGTCCTTGCTTCACGTCTGAGCTAGTTAGTCGTATAAAAACCAAAAACAAATTACATAGTAAATGGAAGCGTAGACCACCTGATGTCAATTGGTCAGCATACAAAGTACGCGTAAATACTTAACCACCATCCTTCGTACATCAAAGAGAAACTTTTATGCCATCAAATTTAATAGTACCCTCTCTGCGAAAAAACTTTGGATTAACTTACGAAAAATTTATATATCCAGTGAAAGCAATGACTCTGAGTGTGTTCTTGATATTGATGCTCTAAATAATTTTTTTTTCTGGGAGATATTGTAAGTTCTATACAGTATTTAAATACTTTTTAGTAACCTTAGAAGTCGAAATCACTCAATGCATAGCAGCTGTAAAATCAAAATCTGTAGGTGAAGATAGCCTTCCAATACGATTCATCAAATTAATTTAACCCCAAATTATCGCTCATCTCACCCATGTCATCAACTAGTGTATAACAACATCAAATTTTTCTCACATCTGGAAAACTTCAAGAGTCTGGCCAATAGCAAAGAACTATAATCCATTTTCTTCTGCTGATTTTAAAGCAGTTAGCATTCTACCTTGTCTTTCAAAGGCTTTTGAGAAAGTTATGGCTAAGCACATAATAAAGCACTAAACACTCAACAAGTTGCCGTATGCTTAGCAGTTCGGGTTCAACTTTAGTGGAACAAAAGAACAACATGGTTCCTGTAAAGACTCTGAATCTAAATAAATTAAAAAAAAAAGGAAAAGATAGTGGGAAAATGTGCGCCCGTTGATGCTATGGTCGCAACAGTTCAGAGCATGACAATCAATTCTCAGATCAAGAGCAGCTTATTCTGGCAGACAAACTAATCGGCGAGTACGCGGATATATTTGTTAGAGCAAGACGAAAATTAACATATCGACGTACGCAACTTATTCAACACCACATTGATACCGGAGATGCCCGACCAATCCATCAATCTGCAAGGCGTCTTCCATTCGCAAAGCAAACAGAAGTTGCCGAAATGGTGTCTTATATGAAACTTGAGGTTCGGGCTGAAGAATCGCAGAGTCGATAGGCATCTCCAGTGGTCCTCGTTAAGAATAAAGACGGCAACACGTGGTTTTGTGTAGACTATCAACGCCTGAATGATGTCACCAAAAAGGACAGCTACTCCCTACTAAAAATTGACTACACCTTGGATACGCATTCTGGAACCAAATGGTTCTCAACACTAGACCTGAAGAGCGGTTAATTGCAGCTGCAGTATGATCGAAAAGATCATGAGAAAACGGGTTTTATGATAGGAAGCGGTCTTTGGCAGCTTACGGTGATGCTGTTTGGACTGTGCCGCTTTCAAGCGATTAATTAAAATTAGTGTTGGTGTAAAGTTGCTCTGCCTTCAAAGATAAACACCAACTGAAAACTTCTTGGGACTTGCAACGTACCACGGGAGGCTCGCAAAAGATTAAGCTGATATTGCAAAGAGCCTGTATACACTTACGGAAAAAATGTCGACATTTCAGATGGTTTGGAGAGTGTAAAAAAGCATTTGAAAAACTCAAGCGGCAGCTGTACATTGCCCTATCTTGAGCTATAACACACCCGAAAAAATCTTCGCAAGGTTCCCTCCAGACCTGGAAGGACCTACTGCGTAACTCGGGGTGAACTTCTGGCTTAAATTCTGGCTAGGAAGCATTTCCATAAGTATGTCAATGGACAAAAGTTCGTTCTTCGGACAGATCACGCAGCTGTGAAATGGCTACAACAATTTAAGAACCCTGAAGCTCAAGTAGGGCTACGACTTTGAAGTGCATCACCGTAATGGAAAACTCCACTTTAATATGGATTCTCTCTATCGTCGACCGTGCGTAGTTAAATGTGAAGACTGGAACCGTAAAGCAGCGAAAGAACAGGTTACTATCCAAATGATAAGAGTTGCACCAACAGAGGGTTGGAAAACAGACGAACACGAATAAAGACCAAGCTGGCAGCAGATATCAGACCAGTGCCAAACTCTGAAGGCATACTGGGCACAGTGGAACTCGCTTTGTGTGCAAGCGGGAATGGAGAGTTGGTGCGAAAAGTGCATAAGGTGTGCGGCTATCTACGGCCCAAATGTAAAGCCAAGTACGAATGCATGATACAATGTCGGAGCAATATTCGAAAAAATAGCCATCAACTTTACTGGGCCGTTTCCGGAAACCTTTAAGTTTAACTGACACATCATCGTGGTCATAGACTATTTCAGTAAGTTGCAGGAAGTGTGAAATACAAATCACTAAAATTGCAACAGGATTGGGAAGGTTGTACAAGGTGATAACCCGCATTAATGATCACAACTTTATGGAGGGAGCAGTGTGATATACGTTTAAATGTGAACAACGTCATCTATATTTGAATGCTGACAATTTCCATATTTGAACAGCAGAAGACTCAAACATTGGAGAATGGAGAACTGAATCGAATTTTTAAGTAAAATGGAAATTTGTGTGGAATGCTGGCCGATACAGAAAAGTGATGAAGTGGTGCTTGATAAATTGAATTAAATTGTAATTGTATTAAATAGAGAAAGCACTGCCAGGCGACTTGAAGCCATCAAAGGAAGCAACAACAAGTTTGATTGCCTCATCTCACCACAACCGATGAGATATATCAACAACGGCGTGTTATTTCTTTGATAGGAGCTAGTAATGAACTGGTTTCGATCGGGTTACCTGGAAAGTGAGACTCGAGCATGAGAGCATGAGTTGAGTACTGATATGTTGTTCGATAGTAAAAGTAAGTTTTCCTTCGACAAGGCTATCTAAAAGTTGTGGAATGATCGAAAATTTAGTAATTAGTCTATAGTTAGAAATATGATATCTGAAACCAGATTTAAAGACCGCATCTATCGTAGAGATCTTCCGTTCGTCAGGAAAAAATTCAACAGAAAGAGAATGATTAAATAAATCTGATAAAAAAAAAAAAGTGAGCTAGAACAGTATTTTGGAACAATAGGAAAGTATTCGAGGATGTCTGGCTGTTTTGTAGGTTTTAAATAACTCAACGCTGTTATAATTTCCATATCATCAAATGAATAACAATTAAAAATTGATGGAATTGATCTGACATAATTATGATCGATGGGAGCTTAGCATAAAGAATTATAAATACTTTGGAAGTATTCAGTAAACATATCTGCAATACATTTTGTGTCACTATAATTTTTTATATGGGGATATGAATACCCTTTTGCTTATTTTTTACTTATTTGTCAAACTGAAGCCACTCAACCACTCTTATGCCTTCAAATCAGAGTTGACTTCGAAGGGATTTTCATATAACTACGAACCCGTGACCCTCTGCTTGAGGAGTCTTTGCATATACCACTACACCACGGCCACACCCATGATGAATTATTGTTGGAAATACAGTCCTTTTTCTTTTTTGTTAATAAAATTTTGGGCTATTTTTATGATTCGTTTGACGGAATGAAAATAATTATTGTAAATAAATTTTTTTCTGAGACGAGTAAAAGCAGAATAATCATCATTAAAGCCGGATGTTTTAAACTTTTTATGAGCAGAATTCTTCGCATTTTTTTAAATTTCAGTAGCCTTGTTATATCAAGCGGGGTGAAAATTTATTCGTTTGCTTAAACGTACACAGTCTTTAAGAACATTATTAAATTACGTTGAAACTGTAGAATTTTTTGATATATTTTTGCCCAGAAACTCATTTGGCCAAGTAATATTGTGAAAATAGTCATTCATACAAGAAAGATTATTGGAACTCAATTGACACAAGCTAATTGATTTATAAAAATTAAAAAAAATATTATAGTAATAGGATTTGATACTAATATTTATAGCTGTATGATGTACAGAGTTTGACAATAAAGAACAATTGTATGACAGATGCACTTATAAGGTTAGAGGTGAATACTAAATCCAATAATCTATTAAGTGAATTAGGAGCATAATTTATTTGATTTAAATTCATAGCCAATAATGAATCACTTAAAATATTTTCATTTTTTCACATTTGTCAGAAGATAGCGTATTTTGCATTAATTTAGAGTCATTGGCCTGTGACAAAATTATGTCACCACAGTTAAAATCACCATGTACACATACATTATAGTTTTCAGATTAAGGTAACGCGGCAATCCTTTCGATGTTCCCCATATGCTTCTGGTAAGTAGCTAATGAACTTCTAGGTGAAATATAACAGATGAAAAGCAGCAAACCTCCGTCAGCATCTATTCTCGCACACAACTGATCAATATGAAGACGACACAAACAACATCAATATCAACTTCAACGGCTCCAAATGCGAATTATATTTTTCCTTTACAAATTTGGGTTTTTAAAAAAAAAAAAAAACTTAATTTAATAATTAATGTCTAATATTATAAACTGCGAAGATACTGCCCTTTATATGCTGGCTGATCGATGAACTTTATCATCGCTGATGTGTTTACTGCTGATTGGAGGAATCAGATAACGTGGCCCTTGATGTGTGGCATTTTAGACGAGTACTGTAATGAGTGGCATTGCTGACTAGTATTGTCTTGAGTTCGATTGCGGGTAGCGAATCCAATGTAAACATCCTTGTTGTTGCTGAAAAAGCATTTTCTGCATTTGCACCGTTATAAATTGGATGGGTTAACTTCCGTCTTGCAGCTATCAACACATCGCCACCACGTGATTTGAAGTCATCGAAACTATCGCAACGAAAGGCGGTTCTTTATGTTCTTTATATCGTCACACAGCCATGTCTCCGTCAGTTCGCGCTGGTATTTAAAGTTTCAACGTTTTTTAATGTCTAAGCCGGGTTGATAGCAAAACCGTTTGGTGTCAAAAAACCGTGTAGATAACTGTATAGAGAAAAAACTGTGTAGATCATTAGATTTAAATTAATATTCAACTGTGTTCTTTTACGTTATAAAACTAAGTTTTGTTTTTATTTGGACAAATCTTTTTAAGCAGAATTATGACATACGCCCTTTATCTCTTGAGAGTTATGTCATTTGTTTTAATAATAATGGGACAATATCCTGTGTTTTAGTATTTCTTTATAATATTTGATTTTACAATTTTTTTTTAAGCTAATGTGTCACTTAGTAATTGACTTTGGTACAAGGTTTTTTAAAAAAGGTAAATCTTTATTTAAATAATTCTAGAAAACAATGGTACCTAGTAACTATTTAAAATGAACTTAGACCGAACCAGCGGATTTGCTGCTGGAAGTTAACTTGACTATTGAATATTGTACGAGTAGATGAACTCCATGTAGTGTTGGTATGACACTACCTGAGTCGTGGTGATACATGATGACTTCATCAATCGGTTATTCCAGATTAACAGGAAATCATATGTGATAATGACACGTTTGATCATACTTGGGCTTGATGTCGAAATGCTCCTCTTTACAGTTGATGTTGTTGAAATCTATTGTCGATCGTGCACATCAATGACTATAACAACAACTACATCAGCACAATACTTCACACACCTTAAAACAAAAATCCTTTTTATTTATTTTTTTTTTTAATATCATTAAATAATATCATATCATATCAATATCATAATATCATTAAATCACCTAAATTACACTCACACACATCAGTGCACATATCTATGTAATTGCAACTTTAGATTTAATATGTTAACTACACAACATAAACTCTTCTTATTCAATAACAAAATAAGAACGAGAGCGGCTCTTTGCCACTCTTTTTGAAAAGCAAATTTTTCTGCAAGTTATCATGAAAAGATTCACACTACATCAGCGTCTCCAAATTGTTCAGCTGTATTACAAAAATCAGCGTTCTGTGAGAAATGTTTTTCGTGCGATTTGAGGAAGTTATGGCGCTCATAATCGACCTACTGAAACCACAATTTCCAATACCATTCGCAAATCTAAGTCCCAATTTACATTGGTGGATTATACTCGACCGGTTAGATCACATCCAGCACGTCGTGAAGAGACTATAGCAGCTGTAGCTGAGAGTGTACGCGAAGACCGTGACGAATCGATTCTTCGTCATTCTCAGCAGCTTTACCTGGCTTGTTCGACAACTTAGCATATTTTACTCAACTCAACTCAACTTGTGCAAGAATTGAAGCTAGGCAACTGGAATTTGCGTCATATTTTAAGTGAATGGGCTCTGGAAAAACTCAATGAAAATCCGGTGTTTTATTGTGAAATTTTGTTCAGAGATGAAGCCCATTTCAGACTGAATCGATACGGTAATAAACAAAATTTCCGTATTTGGGCTGATGAGGAACCCGCAGAGTACCAAGAACTACCATTACATCCATTAAGAGCAACGGTATGGTGTGCTTTATGGGCTTTATCATTGGTCCATATTTCTTCAAAAATGAGGCAAATCAGAATGTTACCGTCAATGGTAATCGTTATCGCGCCATGTTAAGGGACTATGTGCTTCCTGAAATTCAAGCACATGGTCTCGGTGAGCTTTGGTTTCAACACGACGGCGCTACGAGCCATACAGAGCGTGAAATAATGGACTTGTTGCGAAATCGTTTTGGTGAGCATTTAATTTCACGGTTTCTTTGGAATATTTTCTCTGGGGATATGTAAAATCTCATTTCTTCCAGAATAAGCCAGATACGACTGACGCTTTGAAAGCCAACATTACTCGTGTTATCTGCGAGATACCAGTCGCTATGCTCCAACGAATTGCCGAAAATTGAACCTTCCGAATGGACCACTTCAGACGTAATTGTAACCAACATTTACATGATACCATTTTCGAAAAATAGATGCCATAAATTGTTCTTTTAATCAATAGTAAATCTTTTAAATTCGTTTTTATAATTATGTCTTTTATTATTGATTGTAAATCAAACCTAACGATGAATTACCCTTTATTTAAATATACAATTTTCCTCCTCTCACATTTAAGGTTTTCTGGTAAAGAATTGTAAAGTCGAGGAGCGGTAATAAAATAGAAACGTGAAAAGTGTGTTTTGAAAATTGTTGGAGTAGTTACGAAGTTTTTTGTGTTGACGCGCAAATTATGACTTTCATGCAATCTAACACCGTAAAAACCGAAGTTTTCGAAACTTCTTAAAACTTTATAACAGTACAAATATATTAACGGAAAAATTGCTAAAACATTTGAACAACCCGCAACTAGGTGTCCTATGATCGACTTTAGCCATTATTCTAATTACATGCTTTTGTTAAGACAACAAAAGCTCTATTTTATTGAAATAGGCGCCACCCCAGCAAGAGATACGATACTGCAACTTTGATTTAAATAAACCATTGTATACCATTTTTAAAACATTATATACCCATGATGATACAACCCAATATTTTTTTAAAAAAATGTATTTTTAAAAAGTATTTTTAAGTTAAGCTTTCATAAAAGAGAAGAAAAAATCGTACTTAATACTGTGTTCTAATAAAAAAAAGGTATACCAAAGTAAAAAAAACAACCTAAAAATCGGCTTGATAATAAATTGCGGGAAAACCATTATCCGCATAGAAAAAAATTGTAGATTGCGTAAAAATTGCAAGCTATTCTTGTGTAAATAAAAAAACCAAGAATCGGTTGCAGTTTGGCTAAGTTAGAGCCAGTTAAAAGAAACGAGACCAATAATGATAGAAATCGGTATAAGTCGAAAAAGAATCGAGAACGAGAAAATGACCTCTTAAGTTTTTCGACTTGAAAAGACTATAGGAACACACGGTTTCATCTGCGGCGGTGACTGTAGAATACCTTGTATATTAAGGCCAGATGAGGCAGTATGTAATAGATTTTGCTCTGTTAATAATTCCCTAATTAATCATGCTTTTAATATAAGAATTTAATGAGCTTAACATACGCTGCCTATCCCATTCTACAGCCGAAGAGCAGGGACGTGAATTCGGGAACTATTATGAAAATCTGAGAGTATTGTCATCAGCAAAGGAATATTTTGCACTAGTTGTCGTACACAAAAAGTAAAAAAAAAGAGTGTCGCTGACAGAACGAAGCCCTGAGACACACTGCAATTATTTTGTGAATATCAGACTTGAAACTTTTTACGAAAAGAGTCTAATGCCAAACTCTGTAAAATGCCGTAGAAATATTATTAAATATTAAGTTTAAGTTTGAAAAATGAATGTACACTTTGTTTCAACTTTTCGGTGCGACATGCCATCATATAACCCATAGACCTTTTGCTACGAAAGCCGCACTGCCGTTCATTGAGAAGTTTTCATGTTTCGAGATATTTCATAAACTGACGGTGTGTCAGCGTTGTGGTACTCTTCTACACTACTACATTCTCACCCATAAGCAACACTTGCATCTTCCAATAGCAACAAGAACATCAAAATTCATACACATAATCGAGACATAAAGTCCAGAACAAGTGATTCTCATATCAACGTCATAACCCAGTGGAGAACCCACTTTGCGCTGCCACAAGCAAAACACTTGTAAATATTTAAATGCATTCACCCCGAAGCGTGCTATACAGGACAAAGCCGAAATGCCTACAATACAATAAGTGTCGTTGCACTTAGGCGGCATGCATTTTTACACTAAATGGATCAAATTACCAACCGATCAAGGAAAGGGTAACTAACTGTCTAAATCAATGAATGAAAATTGCATTGTGGGAATTATTTTGTACTGAGACTATTGCGTTAGTATGCAAGCAGAATTATCTACAAATTAAGTATAAAAGGCAGTGGCTGTAAAGGACAAAATCAAAGAAAGAAAAGTATACATATAAAGTAAAGGTGGCAGCCCTTAGTTACAAATTGGGCCTTACTGTATTATAAAAGAAATTGTTGAAATATTGGGGTAATAACTAACTGCAAACTAACTGCGGTTTGCTGAGAGATGGCGTAACTTGTATTATTCTATTGTTATCATTCCATTGGAACATGCGTTGGAAAGCTACTGTCATTGTACGTCATTTCGGTATATATCATTCATTTGAAGCGTAAACAACAATAATTTTTTTTCACTAAAATATGTCGAGCTTTGTGCCTGAAAAAGTGTTTTTGCGGGGAGTTCTTCTTTACTACCTTAATATGAAGAAAACTGCTGCTGAAAGTTATAGTATTTTGGTGGAAGTTTATGGTGAACATGAGCTAGCTGGACGAACATGCCAAAAGTGGTTTGCACGATTTAAAAGTGGTGATTTTGGCTTGGAAGACGATGAACGTCCTAGGCAGCCAAAAAAGTTTAAAGATGAGGAACTGGAAGCAGTACTCTATGAAGATTGTTTCCAAACACAAGAAGAGCTCGCAAAATCTTTCGGTGTCACTCAAGCAGCCATTTCAAAAAGTTTAAAAGCAGCGGGATATATTCAAAAGCAAGGAAAATTTGGTTCCGCATGAACTCAAGCCGAGAGACGTCGAAAGGCGGTTTTGCATGTCCGAAATGCTGCTGGAACGCCACAAAAGGAAGTCATTTTTGCATCGGATTGTTACTGGTGATAAAAAATGGGTCCATTACGACAACCCCAAGTGCAAGAAATCATATGTGAAACCCGGCGAACCAGCCAAATCAACGGCAAAGCCGAATATCCATGGCGCGAAGGTAATGCTCTGTATTAATTAGCTTAAAATTATCTTATTCTAACTTACTGGCTCCATGCGAGCACTCTAAGATAAACCTAACACTGAAATTATGTCTTTCGACGTATCTTACTACTATAGTATACTATTTCTATTCATTATAATTAAAAGTAAGAAAACATTTTTTACAAAAAAAACTTCGTAACCTGACTTTTTTTATTTTATTATAAAACATAAAACTAAAATCATGCAAACTACTTAAAACTAAATCTTAATCTACTTAACCGACTTACATCTAATACATACATCCTCATATGTATCTATATATATATATATACAAAACATTTATATACTTAATATACAAATATATGTATATATATATATGTTCTTTTTTTCATTTTCAATTTTTTTTAATTTTTTGGTTTTTATTTATTTATTTTTTATTAAGGCTAACTTAATCCTACTTAAAACTATGTAAGCCGGTCATGGCTAAAAAAATTAGGCGACCCACTTTGCTTCACATGAAGCTACCAAGTATTGGAGGAATTCGACGACGAAGCATCCTCTCCCTCAAAAAGCCACCAAAATTGTTGGTGCTGCTGAGAAACATCCCTCAGGTCGCGACTCCCTACCACCCTACTGAACCGGAGACGCTCCGCACTGCCGTGTGCGACGTCTCTGTCGTAGTTGAGTCGCCTGTCCCCAGCTGTTCGGGCGACGTGGAAGATTAGCGGCACCGCCAATCTGTCCTGGATCAGACCTTTACTATCTAGGTAGAGAAACGCTTCTGGAGGAATAAAACCGTTAAAGCGAACACTCTCGTGATACATATAATCTTTTCCAATAAACTTGCTCTCACATTGAGCCACACAGGACATCCAAATACGAGCATGGGCCTAATAAGGGCCATGTAGCAGATCACCTTCACCCTCGCATCGAGTTGGCTGTTATAAAACGGTCTTTTTGTAAGGGCAAAAGCACCTTTGGCTCTGGCCAGAGCAACATCTATATGTTTGTTAGAATACAGATATTGATCTAGCCAGATCCCAAGGTATCTGACTACATTTCGACAAGAAAGTGGCTGTCCAAGTTGTCCTACGATAGAGAACTTTCGCAAATTCTTTCTAGTATCCCTAGAGGCCCCAGACAAAGGCGTCCTAAACAGAATGGTTTCCGACTTCTGAAAGTTAATTTTCAACTTCCAGCTCGCAATATCGCTTAATTTTTTCGAAGTCACGTTGCAAAAGTGTATTAATGACCTCAATTTTTGGACTCGCTTTGTACGCGATAAAGTCGTCTGCATACGCTATGGCGTGGTGAAGTGAACCTATAAGATCACTTGTGTAAATGTTGAACAAGATCGGCGAATTTACCATACCTTGTTGCAGACCGTTTTTAATGTTAAATACATAATATACAGCAGTGGTTTACTAATGCCCAACCTGTCAAGCTTGAAGAAGAGTCTCTCTAACCATACGGTATCGAAGGCCCTTTCCAAGTCAATCAGACAGGCACCAGTGCACTGTTTCTTGCCTTTGTTCCATTGGATATCAGAAACCAGTTTAGACGCAGCAAGAATGATATCATGCCCCGCCTTCAAACGGAATTTTTTATCCGGAACTATATGTTTGTCCTCAACCCAATTAGTCAGGACTCTATTGATCACCTTCTCGAAAACCTTACTGATGTTTGGAAGAAGACTGATCGAGTAAAGATTCGCCGGATTGGAAGTATCTTTATTAATTTTGGGAATGGGATGTACCACCGCAGTTTTCCAATGCGCTGGTTATCCAGCGTTCATTGCATTATTAAACAGGGTGGTATAAATGTTCACCGCTTCTAGTGGGAGATGTCGAAGCACAATGTTCGGTATTTCATCGGTTCTTATTGATTTCTTACTTCTAAGAGATTCGAAGATCGTTTGGAGCTCTTCCTTCGAAATGAACGGTGGTAATACCCTTTCGTGTTTAATGACATTATTTGCCATGTTCTCGTCACTGAACTTTGTGAAACCCGAGCTCTCGAATACTCAATTCACAATTTCATTTCAATCTCCAGGTCGGGGTTCGGGCCAATGATGTCATTCGCCTTGTACACATCCTGGAAAGTCGTTCCTATAGCCTCTACCTTCTCCTGCGGATCTTCGATCACAAAGAAGTTGTCATCATCAAATGCCTCATTTGGATCAATACCCGCTGCTACAAGTATTTGTTCGTTGTTCGGGCTTGGTGTTTACAGCCCAAATTTTATTGTTCCAATACAAACTTACAGAATTTCTGTAATTTTCCTTTATTAATATCTGGAGGTTTTTAATCGACGATTTCAATGTCATGATCTCCGGTTTATGTCTGTCAGTAAACTGTCTGTACAAGGTTTTTAGTCTTGACTGTAGTCTACTTTTATGTCGATGCAGTGCGGAATATGTCTTCGTTGTCTGTGTGTTGATACCAAGGTATGGTTTTGTCCATAGTTCGTTTAATTGTCTCGTCCATTAGTTTTAGATATCCGTCAATCTCCTCATTTGACAGATTTCTGTTGGACGGTGGGTAGAGCGAATTCGAGGAGAGTGCCCTTTTCAGTATTCTGGAGAAGTATGTCCAACGCACCCTACTATAATTGTAGGAATGCCTATCAACAAACTCTTCCAATTCCGCAGTTTCGTTGGGAATAGTTATTTCGGTGCTGAAACCGCAATGGTCACTGTCATACACGAAAGTGCGTAGGCAGTTTGTAGTTTGTTGGTTAGTGCACGTCAGTTGTATTCGTGAGTCGAACAGCAGAAGATCCAAATATGACCCATGTCTGGGAAACGACGGACTATCTGTCGCCTTAAACCCGAGTCGATACGTTATACTGTGCTGACCCCACCAATTGAATAGTAGGTTCCCTCTAGTATTTGGTGTATTATTTCCCCAATCTCTATGTTTGGCGTTGAATCTCCGCCGATAATAAAATAGTTGTCTTCCAATTCCAGCCTCAGGAATCGAAAAAGTGTCTCCAACTCTGAGATGAATAAGGTGGATTGAGTAGACTTAGGTGCATAGACAGACACCATGTACAGCCGCTTTCCACTACGGAGAGGGATGTACATGACGCATGCTTCCAGCACCTGAAACCTACGTACTACACGACTGTATACTCTTTTGGAATGCAGTTCTTTTCTTACAAAGATTGCAACACCTCCTCCTTGAATGGAGTTGAGTCGGTTTCTTCGTGATATTCTTCTGTGCCTCATTTTGTGTAAGCTTAGTTTCACTTACCAAAAGCACATCAGAGATTTGGTCTTTAAGCAACTTAAATAGGGTAGCTTTTCGTTCTAACCTAATCAATGAATTAACATTCACTGCAAGGACCTTCAGGGTTTGCTCCGCCATATACGTACCCATTACAACTGGAGGTGCGTTAGGCCCGGCAGCAGCGTGTATATTTAATCTACCCGCGTAGCCTGTTCCTGTATTTTACGCTGAAGCTGAGCCATCTGCCCTTGAATATAGAGAGAAAGATAGCCAGCATGTCAGGTACAGGTTCTGGTGCTCTAGGGGGCCTGAGAAGCTAGCCTTGCTTGTTGTACCGTAGTTCCCCTACCTGGCGCCATTTGGTCGTAAGTGGCTTGGGGAGTAACGGCCCGTGTTTGTATTTGCGCGGGTGGACGTTTGACTTCCACCTTCTGCTGTCGAGCGAGATAATTTGCGGTATGCCTCTTGTTAATTTTTCCCAGTGTACAACCTGGTAGTCTAGGACTTTAATACTGCTTAGACCATCCAATTTGCTTCGGGAGTTAGCTGAACCAAGAAGAACGGTAGCTTCCGTTTCCCCGTTTTGGCTCTGGGTGTGGTGAACGGCCCTACGAATTTGAGCTCTCCTCCAGATCGGCTGACGGGAAGAACTCCGTCGTCGAATCTTTTAACAAGCTTTTTATTTTATTATAGCGCTCCACTGTGTTGCAGCGGGTCGCATGCCTATCATTACTTAATCTTTTGATAAAAAAAGTTATTGCCTATGGCCGACTTACAATGGTTTTTTTTTAATTCCAGTCTTAAGTATTAATCGGGGGTATCCTTTGTTTAGCTCGTTGTTGCTGTTGCTGTTGACGCTGCTGCTCTCGCTGTTGTTACTGCTGCTGTTGCTGTTGTTGTGGCTATCGCTTTTCTGTTTTTTGTTGTTGTTTTTGTTGTATTTTACTTTTTGCTTTGGTTGTGCAAGTTCCATTGTTGAATCTTTTGCCATTTTTTTATTTTTTTGCTGTTCTAGCTGATGTTTCTGTGGTTGTTGTTGTGGTATGTTTTCGCTCCCCTTGAGCTCCCGTTGAGAGCACTGTAGTTGCTGTTGCAGTTCTCACTCTCGTCTTGCAACTTGCTTAGCTTTTATTGCAAGTACTTTTTGTTGTAGCTGCCTGATGCTGCTGTTCAGCGCTTTAACCTCGTCCTCTTCGTCCTCTGACTCGGAAGCCGCCAGAGACGCGAAGGTGTTTCTCCACCAACAGATACATATGGAAGATTGTTTTTGTCAGCTGCCGCTCTTCTTGTCTTTGTTGGCGCCTCTTTCTGTGCTGTACTTGGCAACTTTTTGGGAGAGGTTGAAAGTTAAGGGCGCTTTGCTGAGTTCAGAGTTGGTCTGAACATCCTCCTCCTCTTTATCTACATTGCCGATGTTGCTGTTTTTTGTTGTTGTTGTCGTAGTTGACGTCTTTTGAAATGGCTTAACGGCCTGATTATCGGATGACATCGCACCATCTTCTAATCCCGCTATTGACATAGCGGACCGTTCACTGACACTCATCGTTTGAACACAATTTTTTATTTATGTAGACGATAATGTTTTTTTGTCTTTTTAAGCACTGAAAAAAATGGACAATGTTTTATTGGGGGACTCGAACCTACGACCCCTGCTTTCTCGGCTCACTGCCACTAACTCCACTAACTCCACTCTGTCTCTAATTTGATCTTTCACAAATTAATTGATTCGCTATTTCATACACAAAAAAAAAGCCGAAACACATTCGAGAAACACTCTCCGCGGAGATCAATGAACGACTGATACTGGGCGTAATCTAACATGCGTGATATACATTTTTATTTTATTTTTATTTTTATTTATTTTTTATTATATAGTGGTATATTAGCTCTTCCTTTATGAGTGTTTTGTGGTTTAATTGCTGCTATGGGATATACATATGTATGTGTGTGGTGTAAATAATTATGGCGGATGATATTTGTTTGTATGAATGTTATGTGAGAGAGAATTTGTATGATATATTTTGATTATTGTATTTTTAATTAAATTGACTGATTTCCCTATGTAAAGTTAGAAAATTTTGAGCTTGATTGTTAAAATGTTAATAGACTGTATATGGTATTTGTAGTTTATTTATAGGATGAGTGTTTGAAACATGTGTTTTGTAGATAATTTGTAGATATTGTTAATTTTTTGATTTAGATCGTTCTGTCTTCATATATGGTATTTATTGAATATTATTGTATGAAAGATTTCTGTTTTTGTTTCCCCTTTGAGTGTTGATTTAATAAAAGCTTGAATTATTTGTTGTTTCTGTGTGGTTTTATTTGTAGGTATATAACATAGTTTTGTGATTGGTCATTTCAATGTGGATGTTTTTGTTTTCAGTATGACGACTCGAACGTGTCCATCGTTTTCTAAATGCAACTGAATTTTTCGCGCGATCATCCACTGTGTCGCTGGCATCCGTTCGTCTTTAAAGAGAACCAGATCCCCTAACTTGAGTTCTTCTTTAAGTTTCGTCTATTTCGGGCGAAATAGTACTCTCAGTACTCTCTTTCCTTCGGAAGCTCTCTGTCAAAACCTGAACCCTCTTCCATCTGTCGATGTGTCGATGTGTTTCACCTATCAGAAAGTGCGCAGGAGTGATCACCTCTAAATCTTCTGCGTTATCGGAGAGAGGACAGAGAGGCCTTAAATTCAGGCACGCTTCTATTTGCGTAAGAACTGTGGTGAATTCTTCAAACGTTAACCTCCGGTCTCCTCCAACTCTTCTTAAGTGGTGCTTAACGGATTTCCCCTCTACTTCTCATAGTCCACCGAAGTGTTGGGAAGCTTTAGGAATGAATTTCCACTTTGTACCTTGGTTGCTTAGGGTGTCCGCGATTTAATCTTATTCGTTCTTTGTGTCATTTATCCACCTTTTTAGCTCCGTACTAGCGCCCACGAAGTTTGTGCCACAGTCACTAAATATTTAATTAAAAATGCCCCTTCGTGCTGTAAAACGTCTACAGGCTGCTAGAAAAGCTTGCGTGGTGAGATCACTGACTGCCCTTAAATGAACTGACTTTGTTTCAAGGCATATAAAAATGACAATATAGCCTTTAAGTATTTTCTCGCCTTTTCCTTACTACGTTTTTATGTCGATTGGTCCGGCATAATCGACCTATGTGTTTGTAAATTGTCTTGCTATCCGTACCCGTGCTGCTGGTAAACTCGACATAAGCTGCGTCATAGTTTTGGCTTTTTGTTTGAAACAGTTGACGCATTGGTGAATGGTGTGCTTTACACATTGCTTTATTTGGATGATCCAATACCTTGTCCGAATATATGCTGTCATTTGCTGGATACCACCGTGTTGTGTTTCTTTGTGTGTGTCTTTCATTTTTTGTGAAATGGCGATTCGACTTCAGGATGATTAGGTTTTGAAGCCTTGCTCCCACGCGAAGAATTCCATCTACGTATATGAAGGCATTCAGTGCGTTAAGTGCTGATGTTGCTTTTGGACTGTCATCCAGTTTTGTTAAGTCCTCAGGAAACATGTCCTTTTGCACTGTTTTTATTGTCATCTATGATGCGGTGTTCAACTCTTCCGATTGCAAAAGGCCAGAGTTTTTGCAACCTGACCTGCAGTTGGAAATAAGTCGTTGGCTGTACGCTAACACGCGTAATATCGTGTGCGATTTGGCGATATTTTGTCCTATTATGTTTTGTTGTGTCTGTTCTTGTGTTTTGGCGACAAGCGTTTTTAATGTTCTTCTTTCTTCCTCAGTGTTGGTGTTTGTTAGAAAGTGCCTTTCACCCTCGATGTCTTCCTTTAAGGCTTGAGCGGGAAACGGAAGCTTATCGATTTCCCAGAAGTTTTGTCAAGACTAATATTTTGAGTGAAGGTCCGGAGCTTTAAAGGTGTCTCTGAAACCTTTCCCAAAACTACCAAAACATATTAAGTCTTTTGGGCTATTGGGTATGTAATTTAATTCGTGCGCTTTTTTTTCAAAATTTAAACGTTTATTTTAGAAAAACATGTAAAAAAGTATTATATAAAGTATTGCTCATCTGAAGCTATAACTTTTCCCTATCCTTCTGGCAATTTTTGGATCCCATCCCAAAAGAACTGCTCCGGCTTGACAGCCAAAAATGAATCAAGCCAATTTTTGATATTCTGCTGTGATGTGAACCGTATTTCAGTGATTGCGTTCTGCATCAACCGGAACAAATGGTAGTCAGAAGGGGCAAGGCCTGGGCTAAAAGGCGGGTGGGATAGTCTTCCCATCTACTGTTTTCCAAATAGTTCTTAAACGAAATAGCAACGTGGGGCCGAGCGTTTTCATGATGGAAAATTATTGCCTCGTGTCTGGTCGCATATTTCGGGCGTTTTTCGGCAACTGCTCTCTTCAAACGGATTAATTGTGTTCGATAGCGTTGTCCATTATTGGTTTCACCCGGCTTAAGCAGCTCATAATACAGCAAACTTATCTGATCTCACCAAATACAGAGCATTACCTTCGCGCCATGGATATGCGGCTTTGCCGTGGATTTGGCTGGTTGGCCGGGTTTCACATGTGATTTTTTGCGCCTAGGGTTGTCCTAATGGACAGGTTTTTTATCTCCAGTAACAATCCGATTAAACAATCCGCAAAAATTACTTCCTTTTGTGGCGTTCCAGCAGCATTTCGGACATGCAAAACAGCCTTTCGACGTCTCTCGGCTTGATTTCATGTGGAACTCAATTTCCTTGCTTTTGAATATATCCACCAGTAATGCTTCCAGTTTTTCATCTTCAAACTTTTTTGGCTGCCCAGGACGTTCATCGTCTTCCAATCCAAAATCACCACTTTTAAATCACGCAAACCACTTTTGGCACGTTTGCTCTGCTTAGCTAGCACATGTTCACTATAAACTTACACCAAAATACGATGACTTTCGGGAGCAGTTTTCAGTAATGAAGAAGAACTCCCCGCAAAAACACTTTTTCAGGCACAAATTCGACATATTTGAGTGAAAAAAAAAGATTGTTGTTTACGCTTCAAATTAATGACATATTTTGAAATGACGTACAATGACAGTAGCCTTCCAACGCATGTTCCAATGGAATAATAACAAGTTACGCCATCTCTTAGTAAACCGCACGAATTAAGTTATCGACTCAATATATACTAGGTTCGGTACTGCAAACAATGTCCGGCATGATTATGTCCGCATAGACATCACTACCAAATAGCAGATTCATGGGTGCTGGAACATGGAACAAAGGATCTGCTAATTGCAGGTTCCTTATGTGCCTACATTCATGCAGTGTCGTTCGGTAGGCCGGAAGAAGCCCATTCAACGACTTGAAGACGAAGGCTTTGGTGAAACCTTCAGACGTCGAATGTCGAAATACGAATTTGATTTCGACGTATTTGTTGGTAGTGCCGTTGCTGACCTTCCCCAATTCTGGTATCTTACCGAACGTATTTTGCTTTGGCAGTTTTATCATTTGAAATAAAAGTCGATTAATGCGCGAAGTTCAACGTACCTACCATTGATTGATAATATTTTTACAACTGCAGTTGCCAACAAAACCTTTGAATTATATGTGTATAAAGTGTGGAATGTGTTTCTGATTTGGCCCGATTCAGAGAGATGTTCTTCTTGCGTGGAATTAAAATAGTTTTCATTTAGATTCATTGGCGTCTCTTTGTGTTGTTTTTTATGTTATCTTTTTAAAACATTGTATTGTATTGTATTTTTTCTGTGTTGTTTGAAAAAGTTATGTGTAGTAATCTAGACAGTTTTCGTCAACTTAAGTTTGCCGGACAGTCTGTTGTCCCCTCGTCACGTCCATGCTCAAAAATCGCTTGCATTTTCTTAGCGAGTTTTGAACGCTATTGCAAACATTGCACTGAAATTTTTGTTTATTTATTATCGCGTGGTACGCCCAGACCCAGATGTCCCTTTCTGTCCTACAGCTTCTAGTGTCTGGAAGCGAGTTTCCAAAAAGTCGGTGAAATCTTTTAACGTAGGAAGATCTGTACTGGTGCCCAGTTTTTCCTCCCATAATTGTTGCGTTGAGAACGGCAGCTTTTGTATCAAGACATAAATAATGATGATGTCCCACGAATCCACTGGTACATTAAAAATTTTGAGTGCGTAAATGCTCTCTAAAGAAGTGTCCATGAGGGATTTAAGGCCATCCACTGTTTCCTTCATTTGTGTCGCTTGATTAAAAAAGAGTTCCAGCTGGTAACTAACTAGAACACGTTTGTGGTCGTACCTTGTCCTCAAAATTTTACATGTCTTCCCATAATTCCCTGCGTCTAGTGAAAAATGCTGGATAAGTCTTGCCGCTTCTCCTGAGGGACTTGACTTTCGGAAATAGAACTTCTAGTGGCCTCCGAAAAACGTATTGCTGTGGATAAGTGACACAAATATATCGTGGAACGAGCGCCATTTCGTGTAACAGCCGGAGAACTCAAGACGTATATTATTACTCTGAGGAATACTTGCAGCCAACGTTCGTGCTAGAATACTTATCTAGCCCATCAAGCAATTAACACTTATACTCAAGGTAAGTTTCCCGAGTTTGTTCAATAATTTAAATTAATTCCTGCTCCTTCTTTTCTTCCAGTATTCAAATGCTCCGGCCTGATTCGTAGTGCCGTTGTGCTACTGCTAGATTCTCTTCCAACAACAAATGTCTGGTATAGAGATAGTTTTTCGAACGACGGGACTCGCCCGTTTTTTTAAAGTTTGCAAAGTCTCTCTTGACTTGCACCAAAACATCCATAAGACATTTAAATTATTTTATATGAATTTATTAAGTAAGGTATGAACAAATTACATACAATATAAAACAGTTGGTACTCACTTTGTTCTTCCTTTTAAGATTTTAAAGGCGAGCTGCTTGCTGTCAATATTGCTGGTATGGTTGTTGCCGCTGTGGTTGCTGATATCGATACTTATATTGCCACTGTCGATGCTTATATTGCCACTGTCGATGCTGATACTTCTTGCTTTTGTGGTCGCACTTATAGTGCTCATGTTTTTGCAAATATTTATGGTTTTGTTGTTGTTGCAGATGCTTCTGGTGTTGATGCTGATACTACTGTTGCAGATGCTTCTAAAGCCGATGGTGTTGTTGCAATTAATACTGTTTGAGTTGCTGCACTTTTGCACTGGGCACTCGGTATGTTAATTTAATTATAAATATAAAAAATTTAATTGTGTATTCGGTTCGAATGGACCAAATGTTCGCGCTGGTATTTAATGTTTCAACGTTTTTTAATGTCTTAACCCGGTTGACAGCAAAACTATTTTGTGTCGAAAAACCGTGTAGAAAACTGTGTAGATCATTAAATTGAAATTAAAACTCAACTGTGTTCTTTTACGTTATAAAGCTGAATGTTGTTTTTATTTGGACAAATCTTACTATTAATCAGAATCATGACATAAGCCCTTTACCTCATGAAAGCTGTGTCATAAATCTAATATATTTGTTTTAATATTTATGTGATAATGTTCTGTGTTTTAGTATTTCTTTATTTTACATTTATTTAAATAATATTTGATTTTACAATTTTGTATCCGCAACACCGTTAATGTGAAAATATTTCTATCGCATGCATCCACAGCAAATGAAAACTCTCTTAATTTTGAAGAGAAACCACTCATATTTTGAAAATACATACTTAACTCTGCATTGTTGTTTTGGTAAACAAGTGTTAATGCAATCATTTATGATATTGATTAATTTCCGCGTCCACAATTGATGACGAAGTAAGTGGTACTCCTGAATTATTGTGTTGTTAAATTTGATTTTTTGGGGGAGGTTTCGATGTTCTCACACACACATTTACAGGCCAATTGTTGACATAAGGTCTGAGGTAATGACATCCATATCAGCAGGCAAAGAGTTAATACGCACATTGGACTAGTTACCCAGGGGTAAAACTGGTTTCATATAAGAGGGAGATGAAATATGAAGTAAGAAACTGGGTAGCATCTTCAACAATTGTTGAAGCGGTTGAACATCGGGTAAAAACCAATACACACATAAGTTGCAAATTTTAAAGGGTAAAAAATATTATCATAAATACCACTACATGCAAAATCATTTCATGTATGTACAATTATTTCCCGAATTATTCATTCTGCGTGCGGTTGTAGAAAAAGAAACCCTGAGGTAAAATTGATCCAGCGGGCGCTGGCCCAATGACACCACAACGCTTTTTATGTTTATTTCGGACATTTTTCCACTATCTCTGCTCGAGTTTGATGGTAAAGCATCATTGCTGGTAGTAGCAGCTGAGGAGGCACAAGCAATATTGTATTCGACAACTTTAGGAGCATTTGGCGCAGAAATAATACCACTTGCTAAAATTGATCGAACAACAGGTACAAAAGCATACTGTGAAATATTTACGCAAGGGTCAGTAGGAACGCAACTTAAATTGTTGTTGGGTTAAGCACAAACATTATATATGAGTTCACTTAAGTTAATTTGAAGAGCATCCACATCACACATTTTCTTAGTGAGCACATCAACAACTGAAACTGAATCGTTTACTTACGTGAATAACTGTTGAAATGGGAATTTAAGGCACCCAGGACAATGGAATGATAAATTTGAGTTTTTATTTGCAAGTTCTTTAGTAGCAACCGCAGAAATTCCAGTACAAATTTTGTAGAATTATTTACCACAAAACAATACACACTTAATCCCCTCGTCAAGTAGGGCACTTAGAAAAAAAGCGTACTTTAAACCGGTTTTATTAGCCATTAAAAAAAACAATTACCTACAGTGCAACTCAAATTTCCGTCGTCAACAGAGAAGTTTTTTATAACGACTTCATCAGCAGAAAGCTCTTTTCGAAATAAGAGCTCATTTATTATTGTATATTCCAAGGTTTTCTAGATCATTTTGTGTATTTAAATTTTTTTGCTTGCAAAAATATGTCCTGAAGTTCTGTATGCTTCCATTTACGAAATTGAGAAAATTCTTGTATTCTGTATCGTACCTTATATTTCGTGGGCTCAGTTCTGTTCTGACAAACGCCGTGTCTAAACGTGTTGCTTTAAGGAATTTTCTAGTGATTCGTGAAAGCTCAGTCTATTTTTTTAACTAAAACATTTGGTTTTTGTTTCTACTTTTTCCTACTCCCTGATGTAAGTTTCTGATAAGCACCAAAAAAAGAAAAAAAAAACATTTGCTCCAATTAACCATGGACAAGGGAACACCCTTCCCTAGCCAAAACTGGTTTAAAGGCTCACCGCCCGAGGTAGATTTAAGCCAGAGTAATATCCAGAATTATCTACAACTAAAAATGATGATAATATCCCACGCTACATTGTAAAAGCTGGAATGGAGAAAGTCGGACAACATCTTCGCCCTCTTTCATCATATAACCCCATTCAGATAAATCGTGGTCTTGAGCATATATCGAAAGATATAGTTTATTGGAAGTTAAAGCAATGAGATCAGGAGACTTACTTCTAAAAGTCAAAAATGTTCACACAGCAGACAAATTCTTTAAAGCAAAACGAATTGACTCAATACCAGCCAAGGTAACCAACCATTTCAGTCCCAATTCAATTCAAGAGCGAATTTTCTTAAAACACATCATAAAAATAAAGGAAGAGAAATTGTTGTTAGAATTTTAAAAATTCAAAGTTATTGGAGTCAAGAAAATCATAAAAACGATGAGAGAAAGATGACGATGTTTTAGTTCCAACAGGCGCAGTTATACTTACACTCGGCCTGATTCGCAGGTTAAGATTGTATGGGTATATTGCAAAGTGTAAGAATACATACCAAACCCCATGCATTGTGTGACATGTCAAAAATTTGGCAACACCAAAATGCGGTGCACTTATGTCCCTCTCTGCAAAAGTTGCTCTCTGCCTCCACCTTATGACGAATGCACTCGTGTTTACTGCATCAATTGCAAGGAAGAAATCCAGACATCATACGACCCCTCATCTAACCGAACAACTCAACCACTTATCACCACCGCATGGTCATCAATTAGTTTGACTATCCTTAATATTATTTCCACAGGTAACAGTGATTGTCACCATATAATAATGGGTGATATAAACGTCCATAACACTTTATGGGATTTACTTCCTTCAAACGCTGCAGGAACCTTGATTCAAAGAAGAACTTGGTAACTTGAATTTATTTAAAACTGCAACACAAAATATTACATCGCAGATACCCAAAACTGGTAACACCAACCAGGAAGCATCGAAAATAAAAAAAAATACTAGAACTGCCGTAGCAAAAGCCATCCCAACTAAGAAGCTTATATGTCTTAAGAGCAACCCCTAACGTGAACAATGGGAAATTTGGTAAAGGAGAATAACAAGGCTCGGAAAAAAGCTCTCAAGTATCCTACCACCGATAATTGCGTAGCATATACAATTGAAAAACGCGTGACAAACTTAGAAGAGAATGAATTTATGCCGAAAGAGTTTCATGGGAAAATTTCTTAAGTACAAGGAATCCGGCACTGAATATGAAAACCTTGTGGGGAAGGAATAGATTTCTTCGCTCTCCAAAGGCAGACCGAATCTTCCCTTACATGCTTTTAGACAAAAAATTACAAATAGAGCCAGAAACTATCGCAAATACATTCGCAGATAAGTGGAAAAATTATAATGTGGATAACACCTATTTAGAGAGTCATGCAACGCTTCCACATCACAACCCATGCGAGCTGCTTGCAGATAGTATTCTATCGACTGAAACTTTTCCACACGATTGGAAAAGAGCAAAATTCAAGCCGATTTTGAAAACTTTACGAAATTATCATGATTTTAAGGAATACCGCCCAATTTTTCTTCTCCCCGTTCTTTTCCAAATTTTCGAAAAAAATATAGCGAGACTAAATAGTTGGCAAATGGAAAAAAAGGGCAGTCCAAAACAACTTGGTTTTAAACCAAAAAGAGGAGTCCCAACGCTCATACACCTTTCAAAGCATAAGCTTGCTGACAACCTATCAAAAATCAAACACTGTGTAGTCATGTCATCCGACTTAGAAAAGCCATTTGATAGAGTATTGATGGTATCGGTTATAACGCAGCTGCATAAATGGGATGTTCCTAAAGCAATACTTAAAGTGATTATGTCTTTTACGAATAATAGAACTTTCCGCGTTAATGTTGACGGATGTCAGTAAGTTTAGATAATGGGACGCCTTAAATGTTTCTTCTACAATGCTACATTGACTCCCTTAAAGTCAAATTCACCCAACCTACACAAAAACTCGATATCGTTGGAATATACAATGATAACATTTGTGTTGTTACGTTTGGTGATCCTATCCAGGTAACCAACACTTTGGAAAAAACAAAACTAATTTGACAATCTATAGGGTGATTCATCGTGAGGTTTGATTTTCAATAGGCTCTTCTTGAAAGGTCACGCGTGACTTCTATCAAACTGCTTCATCATTTTTGTTCAGTATCGGTTGGCAAGTCATCATAAAAAGACTCATACTACAACAGCATCTCCAAATTGTTCAGCTGTATTACGAAAATCAGCGTTATGTGAGAAATCTTTTTCGTGCGATTCGACGAACTTACTATGCGCATAATCGACCCACTGAAACCACTATTGATAATTCCATTCGTAAATTTGAATCCCAGTTTAGATTAGTGGATGATACTCGACTAAGTAGGCCACATCCAGCACGTAGTAAAGAGACTATAGGAGCTGTAGCTGAGAGTGTATGCGAAGACCGTGACGAATCGATTCATCGTCGTCCTCAACTTAGCTTGCCATTTTTTACGTGAGGATCTCAGCCTAAAAGCGTACAACTTGTGCAAGAATTGAAGCCAGGCGACTTGAAAAAACTCAATGAAAGTTCGGTGTTTTATCGTGAAATTTTGTTCAGTGATGAAACCCCTTTCTGGCTCAATGGATACTTTAATAAACAAAATTACCGTATTTGGGCTGATGAGCAACTCGAAGAGTACCAAGAGCTACCATAACATTCATTAAAAACAACGGAATGGTGTGGTTTATGGGCTGGTGGAATCATTGGTCCATATTTCTTCAAAAATGAGGCAAATCAGAATGTCACCGTCAATAGTAACCATTATCGGGCCATGTTATGCTTCCTGAAATGGTCTCGGTGAGCTCTGGTTTCAACAAGACGACGCTACGAGCCATTCAGCGCATGGACAATGGACTTGTTGAGAAATCATTTTGGTGAGCACTTCATTTCACGTTTTGCTACGGTAAATTGGAAATTGGAATAAGCCAGCTACAATTGACGCTTTGGAAGCGAGTGGTCGAATGGACCACCTCAGACGTAGTCTGAATTGTGGTTCAGACTTGTTCAGAATTGTTCTTTTAACCGATAATACAAATTTTAAGTTCTCTTTCAAATTTATGTGTTTTATTTTACATTATAAATCAAACCACACGGTGAATCACCCTATATAACTAGGCTCAAGAAAGGGGTGCAATTATTCATCCATCAAAAACAGAAACGCTGTATCTTTGCAGGAAAAGAAAATGCACTTGCAATTCACTTGTTCTTCGGGCTACAACCTTTACCCTAAAAAAAAGATATAAAAATTCTGCGATTAACTTTTTCTGGAAATCTAAAATGGGACAAGCATATTAGGAATTTAGTCAACCAATTGAAACAACGGAGCAACGTATTGAAAGTGATATGCTCAAAGCGAAAAGGACCACATATTGAAACCACACTACAAATAGTGAAAACATTGGTTGAAGGTGCGCTACAACACAGTTTGACTATATTTATGTAAACAACAAACAAAAATTATAAACAACTTTGACGCAGCTATCAACGAATGTTTTCTAACAGCGTTAGAAGCCTTAAGAGCCACAAAGGTTGAAGTTCTTAGACTAGAAGCAGGGTATGAATCCTTTGAAAATTTAGACAAAAGAAGAGCTGTTAACTTAACTTGCAAGGCATGGGCAGATTGCACACATTTCTTCTTCCCGAAGAAAGAATTCCGTTTAAGTTCTTAGCAAAATGGTATCACTCTTATCTCCTCAAAGCACTTGTTCATCGGATATCCCTGTTAAACAGATATTTCACATTCTTGGAAAAGAAACTTATTACCGATAAACCCTAAGCTCACCAATTTTAAGAATGAAAATATCCCTGATAAAAAAATGGTCAGTATTATCGAAGCTGATAGAATGTTCTACACAGATGGTGCACATAAGGAAAGTAACTGGTGCTCATATTCAGTCATTCAACTACAAAAAAATACACAGACATCCATTATTTACCAAGGACTTTTACCACTATCTGCTGACAGCTACATTGCTGAACTAGCAGCAATCTATAAAGGTATCTATGTTGTTCAAAACCACACTGCCGATCTCTAACTTTTACGGATAATCTGGGTATTCTCACAGGCCTTAAAAACGAGACGAATAAATGTCCATCTTAAGAGCTCATAAGAATTTGTTTGTACTCTACCAAAAACATCATCCTCGTATGGATACCTGGACACTGTGGAATCACAGGAAATGATGATGCAGACCTTGTCGCAAAAATTGTTTCCATCTATCCACTAATTGTTGAATGACACAATTTTTACCAGATTGCATGAAAAATATTTATCAAACAGCAAAAAAAAAAAACTCACTGAATCTTGGGAAAACTCTTCACCGTTTCTGCGAAAACATCACCCTGTATATTACCGGACTCCGTACAATTAAGCACTTAATGTAAGAACTGTCGAACGGTTCTCTCCGTTTGGCATATTTTAGTTGAATGTCCTCTCTCTTGTCAAATTGATGAATCTTCACATAAAATCTTAAGCCCATCAGACAAAAAGTCACTCCAACGTATAAAAGATGCCACATCTACCCACCATAAATTCAATGAAATATTTTGTTTGCATTTTTTTTTTTTAACAATACCTCATTATTAACATTGTTTAATACTCGTAATGTACATAAATGTGAATAATACGGTAGTATGTCTTTTGCAACAATTCAATTAAAAGACTACATTATATGGCCTGGATGCTCAGATGCATTTTGTAAATAAATTTATTAATTTATTTGGTAAATTACTTCTTAAAATAAAATAAATAAATAAATATTTCGTGGGCTGTTTTTCCACCTTCTGCATATCTCGTGCCTTTGCTTGTATATTCTATATATCGTTAATTTTTAAGCAAATTTGTTGTACAAGCGTTCAAGGTTGGTTTCCTTACAGATATTATACCAATTATCTTGCTTTATTAATTCGTTGACTCATGGTTGCATATTTTTAAAAATATATTTTTTCAGGCGGTCAGTATGCTTGGGAATACGTGTAGTTTTTTGTGGCATAACAGGAAGATCAGTTTCAACTGTTACTGAATCTATCTCCTGTTTTATCACACTTTCTTTTTTTGTAATAAGGGTGGGCTCAAGAGGTATTTTGTACCCTTAAAATGTTTGCCCAATACGCGCTGACGCTTACATACATATGTTCTATAAGCGTTGAAGTGTTTCTTCTCAATCAACTCGAGAGGACTTGAGAACAAGATTTATCTTCATCGTGAATAAGTAGTTGTATTTTAAGTACTTGTTCCTGTTTCTCGCAATCTTCCGTAAGTATTGTGTAAACACACATTGATTACGGACAACAATTGTAGGAAATATTCCTTGATACTGTGCTCGCGCCGCCTCAGCACTACCATTTTTGCTATTTAAAAAAAAATGCTTACAGCACTTTAACTTCAATGTCATGAATCGAAATTCAATAAACAACTTGTAACAGTGAACGCAATTGAAATTCTTTAGACTAATTTCTTAGCAATACTAAAAAGTAGTCATATTGGGGATTAACTTATTGAACCTTATACCTGGAAAACTGAAAGCTCTTTTTGAAAACTTTGTATAGTGAACGTGTAGGTCATAAGGGGTGATTCATCATGAGTTTTGATTTTCAATAGGCTTTTTTGACAGGCTACGCTTTGTCATTTTTGTGCAGTATCGTTTGGCAAGTGATCAATGAAAGACACACATCACAGCAGTGTCTCGAAATTGTTCAGTGGTATTACGAAAATCAGCGTTATAAATCAAACCTCACGATGAATCACCCTATATTATGGTGCACCAAAATATAATTAATAAAATATTTATAAGCAGAGTTTTCTGAGATAAATGCGTATTTACGATACATTGATTAAAAAAAACATTTTTAAAATTTTGTGTTTGAAGACTAATATCTTGAAAATGAAAGCATGGATGGTAATAGTGTTTTATGAATTAACCATTAGTCAATTGGCTATCAAACGAGCTCATCTTGGTTGGTATAGTTTTAATACACTAGAATTTATAACTAAAAAAAAATTGTTGGAACCTACTTATCTGAAGGAACTTTTGTATACACCTAGTAGCGCAATGGGTGTTAAAGATAGACGATTTTTTTATAACGTGAACCAATGAGCCAGATACAAAAATATCTGTATCCCAAACCGGACCACTGAATAAGAAAAAAACTTTGTATAAAAACTGAAAAATCAAGATGCAAAACCAAATTTAAAGATACATTGAAAAGAGAAAAAATAGCTTTTTACGTGTTAAATAATATAGAAATTTAATAAAAAAACTAAATAAAATAATAAATAATTATAAAATATATATAATAAAAATTTCAATTTCATCATGATCGAAATAGAGAAGCCAAAGCCTTTTATGAAAACATAAATAGCAGTTAAAGTGGATCTTATTTCTACAGAAAGGCTGTTAAATAACTTATTAGGTAGAACGCCGTAGGAATTTCTGAAGATTGTGCGTTATGGGTGTAGCCACTTTTCATGTTGAAAATTTAAAGTAATCTATTGGGTATATAACTTATAACTATAACTTCGTGCTGTTTTTTTTAAGAAAATCATGTACAATAGTATTATTCATAGTATTGCTCATCTAAAGCTATGACTTTTTCCCATCTTTCTGGCAATTTGTTTATCCCATCCCAAAAGAACTGCGCGGCTTGGATGCCAAGAAGGAATCAAGCCAATTTTTGATATTCTGCTCTGATGTGAACCGTATTTCAGTAAGGGCGTTCTGCATCGACCGGAACAAATGGTAGTCAGAAGGGGCAAGGTCTGGGCTTTCCTGGGGTAAGACTTCCTATCCACTGTTTTCCAATTAGTTGTTAACCGGAATAGCAACGTGGGGCCGAGCGTTGTCATTATGGAAAATTATTGCCTCGTGTCTGGTCGCACATTCCGGGCGTTTTTAGGCTACTGCTCTCTTCAAACGGATTAATTGTGTTCGGTAGCGTTGTTTCACCCGGTTTTAGCAGCTCATAACACAGTACACTATCTGATCCCACTAAATACAGAGCATTACCTTCGCGGCAAGGATATTCGGCTTTGCCGTTGATTTGGCTGGTTGGCCGGGTTTCACATATGATTTTTTGCGCTTGGGGTTGTCGTAATGGATCCATTTTTCATCACCAGTAGCAATCTGATCCAAAAATGACTTCCTTTTGTGGCGTTCCAGCAGCATTTCGGACATGCAAAACCGCCTTTCGACGTCTATCGGCTTGAGTTCACGTGGAACCCAATTTCCTTGCTTTTGAATATATCCAGCTGCTTTTAATCGTTTTGAAATGGCTGCTTGAGTGAACCCAAAGATTCTGCGAGCTCTTCTTGTATTTGGCAACAATCTTCATAGAGTAATGCTTCCAGTTCTTCATCTTCAAACTTTTTTGGCTGCCCAGGATGCTCATCGTCTTCCAAGCCAAAATCACCACTTTTAAATCGTGCAAACCACTTTTAGCACATTCGCTCAGCTAGCGCATGTTCACCATAAACTTACACCAAAATACTATAACTTTCAGCAGCAGTTTTCTTCATATTAAAGTAATAAAGAAGAACTCCTCGCAAAAACACTTTTCAGGCACAAAGTTCGGCACATATGAGTTAAAAAAATTATTGTTGTTTACGCTTCAAATGAATGACATGTACTGAAATGACGTACAATGACAGTAGGTTTTTAACGCATGTTCAAATGGAGTAATACAAGTTACGCCATCTCTTAACAAACCGCACGAATAAGCTATTGACCCAATATAAAAAAAAGATATGTCTCACTGGAAGAATTTTCAGTAGTCTAAAAGTTGTGAAGAATGGACTGCACTTACACACCTTTCTTATGGACTTTCAAGGATGATTAACTGCTGTAGTTTATAAGTGTACACACTTCTATAACAGCTTATGGCATTTTGTAGCTTTGATTGAAAAATAGCAAAATCAATTGTTTTTTAACATATTGCTGGAACAAAAATACGGGTAAAAACATCGAATGGTACACGTATTACAATAAATCCGAAATGGGTTTAGATCTATTCATTTTGCAATTAATTGTTACTCCGAGATATTTGAAGTGATTTGCAATTTCAACTTCAAAACAAGTATCACAACAATCAGATTTAACGGAAAAAGTGTTCTCATATGGAATACGTACCCATCCCAGTCTGGCGCATGGAATATCAAATCAATATCAGGGTATTCTTGTTGATTTATTCTAAAATGCATAAGCTTTGTTTGAAGAGAGCATTAGCCGAAAAACGACCGGAATATGCGACCTGACACGAGGCAATAATTTTCCATCATAACAACGCTCGGCACCACGTTGCTATTCCGGTTAAGAACTATTTGAAAAACAGTGGATGGGAAGTCTTACCCCACCAGCCTTAAAGCCCAGACCTTGACCCTTCTGACTACCATTTGTTCCGGTCGATGCAGAACGCCCTCACTGAAATACGGTTCACATCAGAGCAGAATATCAAAAATTAGCTTGATTCATTCTTGGCTGCCAAGCCGCGCAGTTCTTTTGGGATCTGATCCACAAATTGCCAGAAAAATGGGAAAAAGTCATAGCTTCAGATGGGCAATACTTTGAATAATACTATTGTACATGTTTTTCTTAAATAAACGTTCAAATTTAAAAAAAAAAAACCGCACGAATTAAAATATATACCCAATATTAAACATTGCAATTCGTGGATGTGTTTAGTTAAGTACAAAGTAAATTTTACAATAAAATATATATATATACATGTATCTATTTTTTTATTATTTGATTGTATTTAAGTAAGTGTAAGCGTCACTTTTGTTAAAGAAGAACGAAAGCCTAACCACTTTCTCATATTACCTCCAAGGCAGTCAATAGGTCATGTCCACCCGCGGAAGTTGTGCACATCCTCCCGGTATAAATTTTGCAATTTTGTTTTTTTTTTTCATTCTAGTTTTAGCGCTGATATTGTAATATAACTTATTTATGATTGTGACCAATAAATTGATTTCATTACTATATCTACCGCGATATCTATTATGAGCGATATTGCTCAAACTAGCGGATACCCTTAGTATCTAGCTGTAGATTTATCTAATGTATTTCGGTTCGGAATAGATCTTAGTATTGTTATTATTGTATTGTTTTGATTTAATGCATAGATTCGGGAGCCGACATTAGTTCTAAGACAAGTTGTTTTTTATATATATATACCCTTGCAAGTTATTGTCACCCCCTCCTTTTCCAACCTTGAAATAAATCGTTATTTTTAGCTATTATCTTCTCTTCTTTTTTCTTTCTCAATGTGACAACTCATGTCCATCAAGGGATGGAGAGTAGTTTTACATACGAGACAAATTAATTTCTCCTTTTTTAATTTATTTATTTATTTATTTTTTTTTTTTCCGGAGTAGAAGCTATATGGGATTTAAAAAGGGCCAGAATAATCTCCAGGGGGCGAAGAATAGTGACGTGTTGATGACGTGTGGGTGACATGTTAGTGACGTGCTGGCGACGTGTTGGTTACGTGCTGGTGACGTGTTGCTGACATCTTGGTGACGTGTTGGTGACGTTTTGGTGACGTGTTGTTGACGTGTTGTTGACGTGTTGGTGACGCATCAATTAGTGAGCATAACGGCCTCACACCACAACCCTTCCATCGGGATTATACATCAGCCAAGGATATATTCGGGTTCTACCTTTTAGTAGTATTTACCGCCCAGCTACCACCTAGTGCAAAGCATGTACTGCAGCAAGATTCCCCCAATCCAGAGAAATAGGTCGGAGCTTACTCAAGTATGCCTGCAGCTGTAAACGAGTCGGTCCCCCTACTACTCTTTGCCCGATCTGGCAAATTGAGGTAGCATGGAGGGTCCTTGCGAGAGTTTAAAGAGGATGTCTTTTAGATTGCATTAACTCCCGCTGTCTCCCCACACCCCCACCCACAAAGACTCTGGGTTAAGTGTAAAACGCCAGAGCACTAACTATGTTTTATTATTGCCACTGTCTAAGACGGCAATACACAACTTTGAAGCGCTACCATATCTTAAATACTGGTAAATTGAAGATTAGCGTTGCCATGTAAAACCGTTAAGTTCACTAAAAAACTGGTAGTGAACCAATCAAACTTCAGTGAAAATGATTATACTAAAGATCTTCTCAATTAGTAATACTTTTCCACTAGTATAAACAATTTATGAACAGTTGAGAGCTATATTAGAAAATAATTATCCGCTAGAGCTGGAATTAGTCGACGCAAATGAAGAGAATCCCTCGCCATTCGAAAATGAATCTCAACGACTTTTCAACGACTACTGTTCGATTAATGGAAAGATTGAACAGAGTTGATTGAAGAATTTCTTTCCAATGGAACAACTAAAGATTTCAAGACTTCATATCTAACGGAATACAGGTATGAAGGGGTGAAAGAAGACATAAACAATTTCCTATTTCTAATGGCTTCAACAAAGTCGGAAACAACAGTGGCTTAGAATTCGTCACTAAATATAGAGGTTCGACTTCTTCAGCTCAAAATCCCCATATTCAAAGGCAACTATTTAGAATAGCAGTCATTTTGTGATATCTTCACCACAATAATACATAACAAATTCAAGCTTAGACTCACTGAGAAGATGAAGCATGTGAAAACACATTTAGAAGTCGAACCACTCCAACACATCAAAATATCTAGTGAAAATTACCAGAGCACTTGGAAAACTCTTAAGAAACGTTACGACAATGCTATCAGTAAACTTAGTCTACAGCAAGTCATTTAGAGGCCGCGCCAAAAGTAAACAAAGAAGGTCTTGTGGCTCTCAAAGGCATAAGATTTGAGACTTCTTCTAAGTGGCCAATCATAGTTCACATAGCTATAGCCACTAGATCCGGAGAGCAGAAATCTGTTTGAGCAAGGCATAATGAGGCAAAAGAAGGTGCCAATGCAAGAAGAACTCTCCAAGTTTCTCGCAAGAAGATACTAATCATTAGAAGTATTGGGATCATCTCAGCAACGATCGCATTAGGACAAAAATAAGAACTCTATAAGAAATAACCACATAGCAGCAAAGTCTTGGGGCATATATTGCAAGATTGATTACAAGATCTATTCTTGTACCAAGTTTATGAACTGGACGCCAAGGGAAAAATGTGAGCAAGTCAAACAAGCCAAGATATGCATGAACTGTCTGAAACATCACAACAAATATATTACCAATGTAATAAAAAAGCACCACACACTTCTTCACCAAGATAACTGCATTGAAGGCGGCAGAACGATTCAACCCATTCTATCCCAATTCAATCGCAATTAGTTTAAACTCATAATGGTCATAAAAGCCAAAGTGTTCCACTTGCCACGGCCATCGTTATTGCTAACAACATTGATGGACGCCGCAGGAAATTGAGGGCTCTCACAGATCCAGTATCCCAAGCGACACTTATTACAGAGCAAGTTGTCCGGTCGTTAAACTTGCCGAAACAGTAGTTCTACACTAAGTTCAGTGGGTTAGAAACAACGGTCAACCGAACCAAGATTCAGACCAGATTTCAAACTCTTTGTCGCAGCGCTTGTGCTGACAAGCCTTACCAAACTTATGCCAGATAAAAACAACATCGACAAGATTCCTAGTCAACTCAAAAAATTTGAATTAGCCGATCCAACATTTCTCATTCCTGGATCCATTGATATATGTAATATTAGGAGTCCATGTTTATGGTCATATCAATTTCATTGGCATTAAAAAGGGTTTATAGGTTCCTCGGTGCCTCAAAAATCGCATTTAGGATGGGTTATCGCAGGTCGTACATCATTAAAAGGCGAAAATGTGAAAGTCGTAAGGATGGTCGCTCAAATAACAATAGAAAACCAATTTAAGCGATCGTGGAATTGGTTGATGTCGTCGAGAGTACTAAAACAAAACCCCAAGACACAAACACATATTATATATAGTACCGCTTCATGCAGTTCCAAAACCAGACAGCACTACTACTAAGTTACATGTATGTTTGAAACATAATCAAAATCGTTAACAAGTCTCAGTCTCAACCAATTGATGCATGTTGGTCCAAGATTACAAAAAGGCTTAACGACAACAATTATGCGCTTACGAAAACACCGCTAAACCACCACAGCGGACATCGAAAGATATATCGCCAAGTAAAAATTTGTACCCATTACCAAGATTATCAAGAAAAGAACTAATAAAAAATTACAAGCTGACGATAGTTACTTATGGTACAGCTTCAGCACCATATTTAGCTGTTAAACTTCTTCACCCCTGAATTAATTCATTTACTGACCAGTGGCGGATTCCACTTAAGAAAATGGGCAGCAAATCACAAAGAACTCTTAAAGATAAGTCAAGATGCAAAGGGTCAAGCTTGAGTAATGAAGAAGACATCAGAACTCTAGGGATTCATTGGAAACCATTGGCTGATACATTTCAATTTAAAGTAAATATCGATAACATTTCATCAAAACGTGCGACATTTTCCGAAATAGCACGTCTTTTTAACATATTAAGAAAAAATACTTATGCAGCAAGTCTGCATAAGCTAAATTACAAAAAAGCTGGGATCGGTATATAGTAAACAAATGAATCACAGCAGCAAACTAAAAACAGCGTTCACCCAAAGGGAATAAAAGTCAGCATTATCATCAAAATATGTTAGTTTAACAAAGAAATATCCACTATAAGTAGTCGGGTAGCAAAAAATAAAATATTTTTTTTATTCATTACTTGTTAAAAGAAATTCCCAGCCAAACAATTCCACGACCCTGAAGAAGGATAAACACTATTTCCTGAAGTACTGGAAAAAATAGAATTCATGAAAAATCGGAATAAATCACGGATAAATCCATGGGTCGAAAGAATTTTGATAAAATTAGATCATACAATTTTTGCAGAAACCATTGTGATAATTAGGTATATAGAGAACTTAAAGCTGTAACAAACACCATAAACTTCACAAAAAATAGCAATTTTTACTCAGGAACATTAAATTTAAATAATGTAAAAAAATCATATCGAATGAAGCTTTTGACTTACCACTAATAAATATCCTAGAGTGTTCAGATATTCATATTTGTTTATTTAATCAAGCTATAATTACAATATATATTAGGTATATAACTTAATTCGCGGTTTATTCCATTGGAACATGGGTTGGAAAGCTACTGTCATTGTACGTCATTTCAGTATATGTCATTCATTTGAAGCGTAAACAACAATAATTTTTTTTTCACTCAAATATGTCGAACTTTGTGCCAGAAAAACCGTTTTTGCGGGTAGTTCTTCTTCATTACTGAAAACTGCTCCCGAAAGTCATCGTATTTTGGTGGAATTTTATGGTGAACATGCGCTAGCTGAGCGAACGTGCCAAAAGTGGTTTGCACGATTAAAAAGTGGTGATTTTGGCGTGGAAGACGATGAATGTCCTGGGCAGCCAAAAAAGTTTGAAAATGAAGAACTGGAAGCATTACTCTATGAATATTGTTGCCAAACACAAGAAGAGCTCTATATTCAAAAGCAAAGAAATTGGGTTCCACATGAACTCAAGCCGAGAGACATCGAAAGGCGGTTTTGCTTATCCGAAATGCTGCTGGAACGCCACAAAAGAAAGTCATTTTTGCATCGGATTGTTACTGGTGATGAAAAATGAATCCATTACGATAACCCCAAGCGCAAAAAATCATATGTGCAACCCGGCCAACCAGCCAAATATCCATGGCGCCAAGGTAATGTTCTGTATTTGGTGGGATCAGATGGGTGTGCTGTATTATGAGCTGCTAAAACCGGGTGAAATCATCAACAGACAACGCTACCAAACACAATTAAGCAATTTGAAGAGAGCGACCAGACACGAGGTAATAATTTTCCATCATGACAACGCTCGGCCCGAATATTAAAAATTGGCTTGATTCATTCTTGGCTACCAAGCCGGCGCAGTTCTTTTGCGATGAGATCCAAAACTTGCCAGAAAGAGAGGAAAAAGTCATAGCTACAGATGGGCAATACCTTGAATAATATTATTGTACATGTTTTTCTTAAATAAACGTTCAAATTTTGAAAAAAAAACCGCACAAATTAAATAAATATCCAATACATAAATATCCAATATTGAAAAATAAATGTAAATTATATAATATATTGTATACCTATAAACCTTTAAGCACGGAAAATTAGCATTAGATGAACAATTTGTTGTCTGCAGTAATAAATTTATTTCTGTAAATAAATGTAAAACAAGGAAACTATATTTGTAAAATTATAAAATCAAATAAATGTACAATTAATGAACATATTAGAGAATAAGCCTGCAGAATGTGACATAATTCAGGAAAGCAATGCACCACTCATTATCCTAGAACACGGTTATATTTTAGCGGACCAAGAACATGTTTGTAACGGCGTTAAAATAAATGGACCTAATTTAATAGAATCCATCAGTACAGTACGACTTTGTAATTTAAGGCCGTACCTTTGGGGACACAAATTTAAATTAATAACTGATCGTATACCAATAAAATAATCAATAAAAAAAAAATATTGGGTATATATTTTAATTCGTGGCGTTTTTTTTTTTTTTAAATTTGAACGTTTATTTAAGAAAAACATGTACAATAGTATTATTCAAAATATTGGCCATCTGAAGCTATGACTTTTTTCCATATTTCTTTCAATTTGTGGATCCCATCCCAAAAGAACTGCGGCTTGGCAGCCAAGAAAAAATCAAGCCCATTTTTGATATTCTGCTCTGATGTGAACCATATTTCAGTGAGGGCATTCTGCACCGACCGGAACAAATGGTAGTCAGAAGGGGCAAGGTCTGGGCTATAAGGCAGCTGGGGTAAGACTTCTCATCCTCTGTTTTCCAAATAGTTCTTAACCGGAATAGCAACGTGGGGCCGAGCGTTGTCATGATGGAAAATTATTGCCTCGTGTCTGGTCGCATATTCCGGGCATTTTTCGGCTGCTGCTCTCTTTGTCCTTTGATGGTTTTACCCGGTTTTGGCAGCTCATAATACAGCACACCCATCTGATCCCACCAAATACAGAGCATTACCTTCACGCCAAGGATATTCGGCTTTGCTGTTGATTTGGCTGGTTGGCCGGGTTTCACATATGATTTTTTTCGCTTGGGGTTGTCGTAATGGATCCATTTTTTTTCACCAGTAACAATCCGATGCAAGAATGACTTTCTTTTGTGGCATTCCAGCAGCATTTCGGACATGCAAAACCGCCTTTTGACGTCTCTCGGCTTGAGCTCATGTGGAACCCAATTTCCTCGCTTTTGAATATATCTAGCTTCTTTAAAACGTTTTGAAATGGCTGCTTGAGTGACACCCAAAGATTCTGCGAGCTCTTCTTATATTTGGAAACAATCTTCATAGAGTAATGCTTCCAGTTCCTCACCTTCAAACTTTTTTGGCTGCCCAGGACGTTCATCGTCTTCCAAGCCAAAACCACCACTTCCATCAAAATACAATGACTTTCGGCAGCAGTTTTTTTCATATTAAAGTAATGAAGAAGAGCTCCCCACAAAAACACTTTTTCAGGCACAAAGTTCGACATATTTGAGTGGAAAAAAATTATTGTGGTTTACGCTTCAAATGAATGATATATACCGAAATGACGTACAATGACAGTAGCTTTACAACGCATGTTCCCATGGAATAATAACAATAGAATAATACAAGTTACGCCATCTCTTAGCCAACCGCAATTAAGTTATAGACCAATGGAAAATAATTTAGTCAACGAGTTCAAAATGCAAGGAGAACGTATATGCGGATTTGTTAGGTAGGATACCTGGTGAAGTCAGTTAATGAAACATCAAAATTAGGATCTGCACATTTCGCTGAAGAAAAAAATGTTAGGCCATATACCAATAAGAGAGGGAATTATCAATATAATTATATAAAACGCAGCTGTTACTCACAAACTCAATTAAAAACGAAATAGAAGTAAAACATAATAAGAGAATTATTAATGTCGATGTGAGAAAGGTGGACCATTTCTGTAATGACTTATTTAGGAAAACAATAAAGATGATTACGATCACAATAAAGTGCAGAAATTTTTCTTTCGCAAATTAATGTGTGAAATTTTAAAATTAATTGGAAAATGGGAGACTTGTCAAACAGCTAAATATGATAAGAAACTTGTTAGCTCAAAATTTTATCTTACAGAAACAGGGAATAAAATAATACATATGCATATCTATCATTTTAATAAATTAACATATTTGACATTTATAGACAAATTGATTGAAAAAGCGTATGGGTATAACATATATATGGACAAGTAAGTTAGAATGTATAGATCAGCAAACAAATAAATTGGTAAAACCAGTTAAAATAATATGTGACAACGAATTCAATTCAGAGAATAAAGGAACACTTAAGAAATGAGGGAATAGAAATTCATATGACAGAAACCATTTCTCTTATAGGAAATTCGGATATTAAAAGATTTTACTCGACCCTACTTAAGATTGTACTTACTGTACAAAATGCAGACTATATAAATCTATTCCAATATATTTTAATAGACATCACTCGACGTTAGGCGTGAGTTTAAGACAGAAAATATCTGAAAATAAAAACAAAATTATATATAAGAAAAATTAAAGTGCGGAAAACACTTCAGACACAACAATGAGTCTTATTAGTGAAACCATAATTTAACAGATAATGTGTACATCTTATATATATAAATATCAAAAGACCTTCTAATTTTACAGATATTAATAATATTCCTAATGATAAGAGCAATGTCAATACAGGGGTTAAACAAGAGTTAAACAAGTGGAAATAGCTAACGTGACGAATACAATTTTGCATATACGACTAATAAATCCGATTGAAATGCTAAACATCTTAAGCCAAATAATTAAAAAATTAAAAACTTAAAGTATGGCTATAGACAAGAACTTTACGCAAAAATTTAACTAATTAAAACTTAACTTGGGACAATAAGCAGACCGGATAGACAAAAGAGGGGATTATTAAATATTATTGGTAGTGCACAGAACTGGGTATTTGGTACCATCTGATAATTTTTTTTTTAGTATTGATAAAGATATTTTATTATTTTATTATTTTCTGGATAAAAGTGACCTCAATTAGCATGGGCAAGAAAACGGAGTAGGCTTAAAAATTGGATATCTGAAGACTCAAATAAGATATCAATTTTATTTGGACGCAGTTACAAAGGCTAGTATTTCTTCTAAAAACTAAATCCAAAACTAAGTTTCTACCATTACGAGTAGTACTTACAGACCAATTTCCGTTAATATGGGTCAGAGTACACCAAAGTAAGCATTTCCTCTTACCCTTAATGTAAAACGAATTTTTTCTTAGAATATACCAAAGAACCATTTCCTAAATTATCCTTGTCGCATTAGGGGACACCTTGTATAATAATGTAACCAGAATAGAAGTAATTGATGACGAAACCATTTTATTGATAAATATCGTCAATGAAACTATATGGTATTGCAATATTGTGACAAAAGAGAATTTAAAAAACAGGAAGCTATCTTATTAATTTTAATAAAAACAATCAATTTTATAATAAAAATAAAATAATATCACAAAACTATTTGCGAAACTTATTAATTTTAATCATGGAAAATGGAAGATATTTAGAGAAAATTAAAGATTTACAGTATTATAAAAATGTTACATACAGAACAAATATAAGTTTATTACTAATATTAATGCTTAATCTATCCGACTTATTAATATATGTGACCAGAAGGACTAAACCAGATATGATACCTCAAATTTTATAGTGTCCAAATAAAGAGATTCCAAAGATTCAGGAGAAACTTCAAAAACGCGGAAAAATCGGTCGGTAAACAAAAATCTAGGCGACGGGCCGTAGAAATACGTAGCAATGCTGAGAACCGTACGACAGAAGGTAGACTCTTAAGCTGCTACTGATTAAGTCAAAGATGCCTGACAAGGACAGTAGTGATGTCCAGCGCTGACTTCAGCAGGCGGGCACCCACCGCCAGGTTAAGGACATGAGCCCCAGTATAGCGTTGGAAATCACGAACCTTGACTGCGTCACCTCCGCTGCTGAAGTTAAGTACGCATTGGCCCAAGTGACCGGACAACTAAACGTCCTCATTTTTGAACCTAATAAGTACGGACAATGTTTGGCAGCTTGCCACGTTAACAGAAACAGGGTGAGACGACTTTTCGATAAGTGGAAAATAAAGATTTGGTGGATTAACTGCCGCATCGATGAGACCGTTTTGCTTTCTCTGTTTGGAGGCAAAGCATGAGAGCACCGCACATGTAGTCGGTTTCGGAGCACGTTCGGCTTTCAAAGTTGTACTGAAGGACAAAGACAAGACTAGACAAAACAAACGACTAACTTACTATAGGGCAACCTCAACAAAAGTGAGACCGCGTTCACACATATGCCAAGAGTTGCAGACGAACATGACGCCGAATAATAATATCGGAGCAGTACAGAAACAGGAAAGAGAGAACATGGTACTCTAACAATAGCGGAAAAGCAGTTATCTGGATCAGAGGATCCAGTCGGACAAGAATACACGGGAGCGGTCTGGTAAGGATCGGCTCTTGCGTCATAGTGAACATCTATGTGACCCCAAACTGTACCGCTTCGGAATTCGAGCAATATCTGGACCACCTCGAAGATGAACTACGGGACCTGACGGCAGACTTTATTGTGGCTAGGGACTTTAACGCCAGAGCGATCGAGTGGGATATTCCGACGACAAATCTACGTGGACGATTGTTGCTGGAAATGGTCGCTAGGTTTGACGTGACATTCGCTTCAGAGAGAATAGCATCGCGAATCACGCAATAGCGTGTGTTGGAGGACTACAACGCTAGTGACCACCAGTACATCACCTTCAGGATAAGTGATACCACGACAAACAGACAAACAAAAAGATCACAAAACCAGAGGTGGAATACAAAGAAACTCGACGGTGACAGACTGGAACAGATGCTCGACGGGGCCGAAGTCACGAAACTCACAGGACGAGAACGCACAAAAAGAATCGCGGACAAGACTGCCCATTAACTTGAACGGCTTTGCAACGGTACCTGGCAGTTTTGCCAAACAGACCGCAATAGTACTGGTGGACTGGCGAGATAGCTAAGCTCCGTATTACGTTTCTGGCCCGCAAGAGAACGTTTACCTGAGAAGCCGGCGGACCTCGAGTAGACGCGCTTATAACCGAATACAAAACGGCACGAAAAAGACTAAAAATCGCGATAAAGGACAGTGAAAGACAGTGCTGTAAGCCTCGCTGTGATGAGGTAAAGCACGATTCCTGGGGTAACGGTTACAAAATCGTGACCGGGATTCTGGGGGCTCGCTCTACTCCTATCATAAAAGACGCAGAAACCACAAAACGGATAGTCGACGGACTGTTTCCGACGCACTCTACGAGACAAGGCGTCGCGCGGGACGGTGGCTCAGACAGTATTCCTCCCTTCACGAGCGTGGAGCTTCAACGAGCTGCGTCCGTTATAAAGACGGGAAAATCCCCCGGTCCCAACAATATTCCAGGAGAGATGGTGAAATACATCATGGTCCAAAGACCCGACATCCTCCTGGACCTTTTTAACAACTGTTTGCCCTCAGGGGTTTTTTGCGGTCGATGAAAGAGGGCGAAACTGGTTCTCTTAAGCAAAGGCAAGGGGGATCCGAACTCTCCCCCGAATTATCGGCCGCTTGCCCTTCTAGAGGCGACGGGAATGCTTTTCGAACTGTTGTTGAGACCTCGGCTGACGAACGCTATAGCCGCTTGCGGTGGACTATCCGAGAGACAATACAGTTTTAGGAAAGGACGATCAACGCCGATAGGTGCGATACAAGAGGTAAAAACCTTCAAAAAGACGCGAGAAAAATGCCACCAGGCACGCCCTATCGTACTTCTCGCGCTACTGGACATAGAGAACGCTTTCAACTCGACGAGATGGGTGGAAATCCGCAAAGCTCTCCACGGAGTTTTCTAGGTGCCCGGCTACCTTATTCGCGTTGTCGAGGACTACTTACGAGACATACAGATCGTGTACGAAACGACAGAAAGAACGGAGACCAGGACGATTACCGCTGGGGTCACACAAGGTTCGATACTGGGACCGGACCTTCGGAACGTAATGTACGACGACCTACTGAAAATAGACTTGCCAGACGGCTGCTTAATCATTGCGTACGCCGACGATACGATAGTTGTCATCGTAGAACGAGACCCGGACCTTGCACAGCTAAGACTGAACATGGTAATGAGACGGATTAACGACAACTTACATTGCCGAGTATAAGGCAACTTACATTGCCGAGTATAAGACTGAACTGCTCGTACTGACAAAGAAACGGATACAAACGATTCTGCCGATAAGAGTAGGGACGGTAACGATTGAGACCAAGGTGGAAGTCAAGTTTCTAGGGGTTACCTTGGATACGAAACTTACCTATTGGCCTCACATCAGAAACGGGGCCGGAGAGCTGCTGAGCGAACCGCCTCCATGAGCCGTCTTATGGCGAACATCGGTAGACCGAGACCGAACAAACGTACATTACTGAGTCTCCTGCTAGGATAACATTTCCCAACAGGCGGCAGCGCCAACTTCCCAGCTGATGAAGATTCTCACCAGATCCTCGTAAAAGCAAAAAGAATGTTCTATGTCAATATATTTATAAACTTTTAGTCAAATTAATTTTAACTCTAGTGTTGCCACGCGCATACCCGAGTACCCATCGACGTACATTTTGTCGAATAATCTTCTTCCAAAAAAGATTGATGAAAACCTTTTTGAATCTACATGATTTGACCGATTCTCTATCGAAATTTGCATTCAACATATTTTTAAAATAATTTTAGCTTAAATATTTTGAATTTAAAAAAACAGACGTATGAGCCACCCGGATAGAAAAAGCATGAACTTCGAATAGTGTGTCCAAAAAAAAAGTTTGCTGTAAAAATATAATAAATAAGTATGCATTTATATATAAATTATAACAATATATATTTATTTCATACTGTTTATGTATTGAATGTATTATATATAATAACAATATAATAACATATTGCAATAAGACAAAAATCATGAAGTTTTTGTTTTTACACAGTAATTAAAAAAAAATAAAAAAAAAATAATTAAATTTCAATCTTTCACACAGAGATATAGGGTGATTCATCGTGAGGTCATATTTATAATGTAAAATAAAACAAATAAATTTGAAAGCGAATTTAAATTTTTATAATTGGTTAAAAGAACAATTCATGGCCTTTCCTTTTTGGAAATGATATTTTATAAATGTTGGCCACGACTACGTCTTAGGTGGTCCATTCGGAAGGTCCAATTTTGGGCAACTTGTTCCAGCATAACGATTGGTGTCTCGCGACTAACACGAGTAAAGTTGGCTCCAAAGCGTCAATCGTAGCTGGCTTATTCCTGAAGAACTGAGACTTTAAATATCCGCAGATAAAGAAGTCCAAAGGTATGATATCGTACAATCTAGACGGCCAATTTACCGTAGCAAAACTTGAAATTAAGTGCTCACCAAAATGATTTGTCAACAAGTCCATTGTTTCACGCGCTGTATGGCTTGAATTTCAGGAAGCACATAGTCCGTTAACATGGATCGATAACAGATACCATTGACGGTAACATTCTGATTTGCTTAATTTTTGAAGAAATATGGACCGATGATTACATCAACCCATAAACCATAACATACCGTTGTTTTTGTGGATGTAATGGTAGCGCTTGGTTTTCCTTGAGCTGCTCATGAGCCAAAATATGGCAATTTTGTTTATTAACGTATCCATTGAGTCACAAATCGGCTTCATCACTGAACAAAATTTTACGATAAAACACCGGATTTTCAGAGCCCATTAACTAAAAATATGATGCAAATTCAAATCGTCTGGCTTCAATTCTTGCACAAGTTGAATTTTGTACGATTTAAGGCCGAGATCTTCATATAAAATACGCCAAGCGAAGCTGCTAAGGACCACGACGAATCGATTCGTCACGGTCTTCGCGTACACTCTCAGCTACAGCTACTATAATCTCTTCACTACGTGCTGGATATGGTCTAACTGGTCGAGTATCATCCACTAATGTAAACTGGAACTCAAATTTGAGAATGGTATTGGCAATAGTGGTTTCATTAGGTCGTCACGCGTGATCTGTTTATAAAAGCTTAAATCAAATTTTGTGATTTTTGTTGTGTGCTGATCACAAACGGGCTTATTACATTCATTGAAAGACTTCCTTGTCTTTCTTCTCTTTCGAGTAGACTGCTCATTGCAAATGTAGAATGATCCCACTACAATTTTTCTACCACCAGCGTGTCGTTCATCGTTGTTATCACTTACCACTTAACTGTTTCTGGCCTTTCATAAAAGCCTTCGATTTTTTGGTTGATAAATCGCTCTTTTATCATTGAGATGGCTATTTCTTTTGAAACCTGGCGTAGAAAAAGTCTGCGTCTGTTTGTTTTGTTTTTTATTTTTTGCAAGCATATCATTATTTTCATAGTAAGTAACTGTCGCAGCAACAGCGATATTCAAAATATTGTAAAAAAAAATAAGCTAGCGGCCATCTGTACGGTCATCTTTGGATGGAATATCTCATGCACATTTGATCCATAGTATCAAACCAGGCTAGGTTTTGTTGTAAAGCAAACCATCTATGGTTTCTGATAAAATGCATCAAAAATGCACTAACTCATCTGCAGTACCAAACTACAACATCTGTGCTAATACAAGTGTACTTTGCGCTAGTGGAATCCAAACTAAGATATTGAATACTGGCCTGGGGTAATGCATCGTCAACTCATTTAAAAAAAACTTCAGAAACTACAAACTGCAGCACTGAAAAAGATAAATATATTTACTCATCGAAATGTAACTGAGAGAAGAAGGTTCAATGTCCATAAAGTGGAAGTCATCTTCAAGATGACGATTATATTAGAGTATTACGACGATACAAGATTCATCACTCCAATTAACCATGGGAGAAATACAAGAAGTCGAGCACAAGGTATGCTTCAAGAACCCAGATTCTACAACAACTATGGAAGAAGAAAGTTGAAATACAATGTGCCTGAAATTCTCGATACAATTCCGCAAGAACTAAAAAACGCTAGAAATTTTAAAACTAGAAAAAATAAACATAAAAAACTTTCTTTTAAATCAAAATTCCAACAACTGAATGTTTTGATCTTAATACACTGTTAAAATTTAACTTTAAAAATGTTTTAATCTTAAAGTAAATCTAAATCCAAAGCGATCAAAATTACTTATGTCGAATAATTTTTTCATGTAAATCTTGTATATATTGTATTTCAATTATTAATGTTAGAAACACAATATTCTGCAGAAAAGCCCCTAAGGCTTCGCGGAAACATATAACCAATGTTGATTTTATTGAAAATAAAAATTAATTGAATTAATTAATTAATTAATTAAATTGACCCTTCTTGCCAACAGCTACCAATCGACGCCAAAAGTCCGCCCTATTCTGCATCAGCAAGTCCAAACACTCTTTCGAAGTGCTCTCGCGTTCATGTTTTTAGTCAGGAGTGAGTATGCGCGGCAGGGAAACCTTTTCATATGCAGAATATTTCCCAAAATATGGCGTGTGCATTCAGTACTATACTTTGTGTTATTTGACATTGTCCTCTGTAACCGAATCGGAGGGCCTGCCGCTGCAGACTTGATCGGTAGTAGAGTTGCGACTACCACGAAACTCTCGAAACCAATATTTGACGGTGTAATCTGACGGAGCATTAGCCCCATAATGTTTATCCAGCTTTTCTTTCGTTTCCTTCGCTGTTTTGCCACTCAAAAAATAATGTTTTATGAGAGAACGAAAATCGTTTTTCTCCATACTCAACATGCCAAACACGTCAGCAACAATCAGTTGGCAAAACAAAACTAAAGACAGTATTGCACAGAAATGTGGCATGTCTGCCTAAATATGAACGGACTTCAAGGCAGATAACCCATGTTATCTGGTTTACTGCCTACTATACTTGGGGTCGTTTGTGTTTTTATGTCGAGGTTGATAAGGGGATTAAACTTTCAGCCGCAGTCACAAAGGCTATCGATGTTTTGTTAGTCCCGATTCATAACATACCTCTCAGTTTTTGCTTCGCATTTTTTGTGAATTCTTTCATTCACTCTATTCAGTTTTCACATGCGTGCTTTATAGTAAAATTCTTTCTGTTTTTTTTTTTTTTATTCTCCATCCGTTCTACCAGGCAGCTCATGTCATTTGCGTGATTTTTCCTTTGTTTCTTATAATACAAAAAATTTGAATTAAGGTGAGCTTAAACAGTGACCGTCAAGTGGAGCGGAAACCTTGCCCAAGAGTAAATTTAAGGGCACGTAAATTTCCGTGCAGAGTAATATAAGACCACAGATCGTGGGGAATCTTGAATTCTTTTTTCAATTATTATTTTAAATTGGGGATTATGGGGTTTTACAAACATAAATTATTGGAGCAATCAGTACAAGATTGGGCTCGGGAGGATTGCTGGGGATGTCTCGGAGAATAATCAAGGCATCAAAGGGAAGGACCTTCCAATCTATCGGAGTGCCTATTTGGTCATCTTTGATGCGGTAGGTAGAGAGGAGGAACTGGATTCAAAGAATCCAGGGAACCGCGGCATTTAGAGAATGAAGAGAATTTAAGAAGAGGAATAACAAAATAAAGGAAAGAGGGATTTTTCAAAACATTATAATAAATCTAAAACAAAAAGATATAGAATACTGTTTATATTAACAAATTTTTGGCTAAAAAAAAATGTTTTCAAGATTACACAGCTTTAAATATAACAATTTGAAGCCCTTTGATTAACAGTAACATAAACAAAACAAAAAAGTGAATCTAATAATTTTCAATAGATTATGCTGTTAGTTTCCTTATGAAAATGATCATCAGATATCTTATATAAAAAGTACCATACACATTTTAAATTTAACTTGAATTTTATAAAACCTATACGTTTTCTTGTAAACTCATACCATACTTTAAATGTTGCAAGATAAAAATATTATGAGTTACTGCTCTTTTGCCAAAAATTAAAAAAAAATCGCAATCACGACGTCATATTTGATAAAAATAAGTAAAAATAACTTAAGCTAAGACCCAAAATATTGTTCTTCTTAATATAGTGGAATATACAATAACAATAGTTCACTTTTATTTCACCCATTCAATTAATATATCAAGATTTTGTATTACCTAAAATATTTCTTATTACTAACTGATTTTGCATTTCCAATTTTCCAAATGTACCCCACACAGATTTACCATCTGGAATAGGATTCTCTCGTATCCAATGATTACTACGTCAGTTTCATTGTTGAGTTATTTGTGTAAGCATGAAAAAGAAGTAGGACAAAATTAGATTATTTCGAAGTGTACGTTTACAATTGTAAATAAAAAATTGTAATTTCATTGCACGTTGAAGTTGGGTTGGTTCACTATCTGCCATAATGCAGTCTAGACTAGTGTACACTAGAAAGTGGTTGTAAAAATATCAACTTATAGCCATGTTGCATAAGTCAAAAGCGAACGCAAAATTGAAAATACGCACCTTAAAATATGGCATCGGTATCAGCGCTTATTTCCAATTTACTTGTTTATTGCAGTAACAAATTAACCTATACGCACTAACTTAATACAAGATATTTATCAGAGTTGACGCGGAAAGCAACAATGCTTGCAGTACTATATTTGTTTGATAGCGATTACTTGCATGGATGGATTCTTTAACCATTAAAATACCAGTGCTGTCAAATTATCTAGACGTTAATGGCTAATGCCGATAGCCGTTTTTTTGGGCTCTGAAAATTAAGCGCTTATACCGATGCCAAAAAGCACACATAATAAAACAAACAAATTATTGGTTTCGTTTTTTCGACATACAAATATCATGCATATATGTATATACAATAAATCCGTACTTCAATTAAAACACATCTACTTGTATTATCAACTCATCTCACTCAAATCAAAGAAAAAAACCGGGAGATATTGTTAATACAATTTTTTACTATCCCGCTTCTAAGGTAGGTTAAACGCAGACCCAGTGCTCTAATAAAACACCGTGCGGAGGTAAACTGCGCTTTTGGCGTAGCACTGGTGTACAACAAGTACAGTAGTGGGGTGTCAATGCACACTGGTCGCACTAGAGCTGACAGCGAACAGAGCTATTATGTGTTTTATAAACCTTAAAGTAAGCCTTTAGTTTAATGTACATGTGTAAGTGCACACAAGCTTGTAAACTCATTTACGTATGGCAAAAAATTAAAATAAATTAAGTTTAAATTGTTTTTACCACGCAAAACGATAAAAGTCCTCACACGGATCTATACTAGTGTCCAGGGATTTTAAGATTTCACTGGCAGCGAATATACAGTATTTATTTAAACATGGAGTGGAGTTTAATGTGTTGCTTAAAAGGACTTCGTTCTTCTGATCAGGAGAAGTTGACGTATATACAGACTGATGGTTTTCATTCAGTTGAGCCGATTTTTGCTGAGGCTTCTGCGCTTGATCTTCTTGATCTATAATTCAATTTAAATCGGACAATAACTAGATTAGCACATAAGAAAATATAAATTTAAGCATCTTATTACTTTTTGCATGCGGTTGTACGTGAAGAATTCTGGTTGTAGTATCTTTGGAATTTATTGCAATCACTATCAATAGTACGACAATGGTTATTGCCATTAATGCTGAAGCAATTAAAAGCAACTTTTCCAGCTTATTACGAGATCTCCATTTTGATGTTGCCTTAAATGAAACAGAATTATTAATGACTCAATGTTACAATTAAACAAATACTATGGACTTATATGCTTAGGATCATTGACCTTTTCAGTTTACCAAAGTTTTATCTATGTTATTCAGGTTATCACAATAACAAAATTTCTCCATTTTACATTCACACATAAAATGTTTTTCATAAATGACCCATGTTACATAAAAAGGATAAAGAGACAGATAAATTCACAAGTATGTTCTCATTTAGATATAATTCGACATTATTACCTTAAATTTGGTTTAAGCGGGACAGATTCATATAATGGGATGGATACCTTTTGACGCTTTTAGCTTGTGAAAAATATCATCCGCCTTAAGGGAAGTAAAACATAAGCCGTTAAACCTCTTGATGAGGGTACAAAAAACACCAATATGTAGCAAGAGTACAAGGCAATTTTTAGAAAGTTAAAAGTGAAAGGTAAAATAATTTACAACTGCCGTTTGTTGAGTAATAACGTTTAAGGGTAAGTAAACATAATACGGGTATATTTTTTTCTTAGATAGCTAATTCAAACAAAACCCTTGAGCGCATTATCTCAGTTACCTCAAATTGTCTGCATTGGAAAATACGATCCTTGGGAAGAGGAGCCAAAGTCCGCGATGTTGGTTTGCTATGCTGCACTTTGCATATAAAACAGTTCTTCCTTAAGTAATCCAGTATTTAGAGCGCAGACTTGAAAGAACTGATGATATGCCAGTGTGAGCATCGGTAGTAATAATCTTGATGATGTATGAGGACTTTGGAACAATGATAGAATGAGCTTTCCCAGTGCTATCAAGAGTGAGCTGAAGGCGCCCACCTACTGGCAGAAACTGATTATCATCTAGAAAGAGAGAAAACGTTATTAATTTCGGTTAAGAAGGCATACGACTTTTTCCGTGAAGAGCTATAATTGCTTCTGAGAAATACGTGAAATGTCTCAATGCAGATAGTAAGATGTTTTTGAAATGACCATTTTAGTTTAAATGTATCAACGGCGCTCGAATATATTATCTGTTTCATGTAAGAGGCTTTTCCAAATAGGTACTTTGCATTTGAAAGCAGGTATAATATAATCTCTAGTGAGTAGGTTAGCTGGATTAACAGTACATGGACAATACCTCCAAGAAGAGATATCAGCACATACCTTATTTTCTTAACCGTATAATCTGTATATACAATAAATAAGCTCCAACGTTTTCTCAGCTCGAAGCAATCAGTAAGTTATTACATAGAAAGGAATCTGTAATTTAGAACCATTCATTTAGTGTAAAAAAGTAACAACAGGGTCCACATCTACTTCCAGTTCATCCGTTGCAATCAACTAACGCAACCCCAGTACCTTATACGTTCCCAGAACTTGATCCTACTTTGCGAAGAGATGCCAAATTGCTTCACTGTTACAATACAACTTTCGCAGTTTCAACGATGCTGTTGTTACACAAGTCATGACTATCCCTATAAAATTCATTAAGTATTTGGAAAAATGCCTTCTCAATGTCGACGTAAAAATATGGCCCAATAACGCCGCCGGCATGCAAACCGCACCAAACAGTTATTTTTTGTGGTGATTCAGGAGGCACATGTGGGTTTTCACCCGACCAATAACGCATATTTTGCTTACTGACGAACCCATTGAGCCAAAAATGAGCTTCGTCACTGAAGATTATTTTGCGACTCCGAATATTTGTAAAATTTTTTTTATAATTTGCAGACGTCGTTCGTTAGTGAACTTTACCATGATGAAAATGTTGAGTTAACTGAATAAATTGACCGTGACGGTTTTATGATTAGTTAAAGAGTAGGTTCACAAATTAAATTCAAAGTTGTCAAGTCTATATTGGAAAACTCTATATAATACCGGAAATTGGATGCCAAATTAAAAGTTTGCCAGATTTGGCAACACTCCCCCAGGTAAGTAGCCCTTTAGCTCGGATTAGCAACACCACTAATTCGTCAAATATCTTAAGGCGCTAATTTCGATACCGGTCTATTGTAGACGTCATTTTAAGTTTTGATGACAGCACTGCTAAAACTGCTCTCCTAGGGATGAGTTTTATGATTCTTGTCTTTAACCTTACATTTCTGGGTTGATTTTTTTCCACAACGATCACCACGTCACCTACTGCAAAACTTTTCGGAGGTGCAAACGATTTCGTATGCCTGGTTAGTGACGGAAGGAAATCTTGTATTTATTTCTTCCAGAACCGGTTGGAAACTGATTGGAACTTCACTTATTTCTTCGCTTTCTTCATATGCACGATATTTTTTATCTAGGTAAGGCTTTATCGAAAAGATACTGCACACTTTAAAACATTTTTTTTTCAATTCCTATGTGATTTACGATTCTATGAATATAATTCGAACCTCCAAATTTGAAAAGTTTTAGTATAACAGGCTATTTGTTGCTGCGGAAAAAAAACATCAAGTTTTTTTTTACAAAAGGTACAATATGGTAAATGCCTAAAAAAAACGGCTTCTTCCTTTAATACGGAGGCACACAGGCCCCAAATTCGACAAATTTTTCCTTTTGTTAAGTATTGTTTAATGTTTCTTTAAATTAAGTTTAAAAAAGAAATAATAAAAAAAGTGCTTACGTTCCAATATGTGTAATTTGAATAAATGAGTGTGCAGTTTCTTTTCGATACAGTCCTTAGCTTTTTTATGTTTCTTTCTTAAGATTCGTTTTTCCTCTAATTGCTGTAACCTTTTCGACGTTGATGCAGATAACGAAGATTTACATGATGGGGCTTGCTTGTGGCCTAATTGTATTATTTGTATTATTCCAAAAACACCCTGCTGCGCACTGGTTTGCGATGTTAAGGCTTCGGTGGTTGAAATGGGTGTTGGACTTTGGTTTTTATGTTGAATGTGTGCGAGGTGAGATGAGATTCGGTCTGTGAAACTCTTACAAGTATCGCATAAATACTCTTAAAATTCGACATCCACTGTCACCCTACCGCATTTCCTGTGAAACCAATAATCACAGATATCGCATGGAATCAGATTGTCAACACTATCTGGTTTGTCGCATAGATTGAAGCCTATTCTTTGTTGTTGGGATGTTGCGGGAGAGAATGAGATCGTGGGTCTACTCGTAGTTTTCGAGGATTTTTAAATCGAGATGTCAATATAATATGAGGTAAGTTATGGACTCTTGATAGTGAACAGTAATTGTGATGATGTGGTTAAGCTCTTGCTAGATTCTGACGTCGTAAGTACTCGTATTTTAATTATTAGTTTAAAGAAAATCAACTGTGACTTTCTTAGCTCCATCAATCAGCTAGAAAACAAAATAATGAATTAATATCGATAGGGTCATCACTGAAGAGCAGACTTAAGTGGAGAGCGTTAAGAAGAGCGTTAAAAAAGTTATCGAAATTACTGGTGTGCAGAGTTGCAGAAGCTTAAGTTATTTTTTGGCTTAAACCTGTATTTAATTTACTAGCCAAGTGGTAGAATTTGAATTAAAGAATTTTTAATTCATAAGCTAGTCTGTGAGTTATGAATTACACCAATTTCAATTCATAAGCTAGTCGGTGAGTTATGAATTACACCAATTTCAATTCATAAGCTAGTCGGTGAACTATGAATTACACCAATTTAAATTCATGAGCTAGCTTATGAGTTGGAGAATTCGTAAGCTAGCTTTGATTTTATAATTTTAATACAAAGTGATTCAAGAGCACTTAAAGGATTGTATTTGTATGAGTAGCTATTTATGCTTTATGCGTTAAGGAAGCCAATTGAATTAGTAGCAATATTGATAAAATGATATGTTGAGCCAGTGGCGTATCGTACCTCCTGCTCTTTCTCCTGTGAGCGTTTGTTATAACCGTTAGAAAAAAAAAACAAACTTGAGTTGGTCAATTGAATAACATAAGTCATTCACAAATCGACAAGCATTAATGATCAAAGTGCATACAATTATTCAAGTGAGAAAAACTATTGAGAAATTTATGGAATTGAAAGGAAAAAAATTGTTGAAAGAAGTTATTGAATTGAAAATGATTCGCTCGTTTGTTATTACATTTTTTTAGGGCATTTTAAGAAAAAATTAGTTGGCGAAGGTTGTTTGAGCAGATGTATTAATGTCTTCTTTTTTTTGATAGGCAAATTTTCATTTCTCTTCAGAAGCATATGAGGCTGCTAACAAGTCAAACTTTATTTAAAATAAGCATTAAGTCCGCAAAGTATGATCTTGATGTATTTACCTTTTTACTGAAATTAAAATGAAGGCAGTTATTTCCGTAAAAAAGACGTACAAATTGTCATGTCACATGTGTAATGCATGCATTGTAAGAAACAGTTCTCAAACATAAAAAATAAAGCGCTTTAACCTACAAATTAATCATGATGCTATGGTTTTTTGCGGTATATTTGTATAGTTTTTTTATAGAAGTCTAAAAGGGGGTATTTCACTTCTGGATTTTTTTTTTTTTTAATTTTTGCTTATTTAACAGAACATTATCTTAAGATTCATCCCTCAGAATTTCAAGTTCAAATTAAGGTAGTTTGTTTTTTAGAATTTGTTTCGTGAAGGTACATATGTAAGTCAAGTAAAAATCGACAACATGGAAAATACGCGCGGAAGAAAGCTTTGTGTTTCTGGGAAATGCTAACTAAGAATGGTGTTTTTTTTAACAAAGTTGCTCTGGAAAACATTATTTTTATTACTTTTTAGATATTCAGAAAGCTTTTTCGGATACTTTTTTAGATTGATTGCCCAGTTATTATATATTATTGATTTGCTTTATACTAGTTAGTTTGTTGCCAAGAATGAAATTTTTAACGTATGAAACTTTGAACGCGTTAATGTCGAAACCACGTTTCTCAATATTTCTCCTTACTACTGAACCAGTTCTAATTATTTTTATTTCAATATAATAGTAATATCCACAGTTAATTTGTAAACAAGTATTTTAAAGATTTGTTGACACGAAATCATTTTTTTTTTTTTATGTTTATGGTAGTAAATAAAATGAGAGTGATTTGGAAAGTTAATGGTACATTTTAATTTCATTATATATCTTTTAAATAAAAAAAGCGCAAATCGATAGTTTTTCTAGTTCGAATAATAATAATTTCGAAAATCTTCTACTTTTTAGGCTCTAGATGTGAAATACACCCTGAATTCTAATTAGAACTTATTAAGTATTGTGTTTAGATTTAAAAGACTTTATTTCTTTTTCCATAAAACAACCTTCGTAAATGTACATAAATAACCTCTGAAGTAGAAATCTTAATTATTATGTTCATACCGTCAATATTTTAAATGTTTTGAATAGATTTAGATTAAAAATAATGGATACAAACAAAGATTCGGTAGGAAGTGAAATCTTCATTGCAATTCGCATTCGCGATGAAGGCTTTGAAACGTAAAGCAAAGGGAAATCTTCTTTTGGTGCTATTGCTAGTTCTAGTAGTGACAGTTCAGGAAACCCAAGTTTCCGAGAACAGGACGTTTTAAAAATTTGCCAAAAAACAAGTAACTGATGCTGCATTTTTTACAGTTAATACTAAGGGGTCTGTTAAAAAAAAAATTTAACGTTGCAAAATATAATGTTTGTTCAGTGGCTTTAGCTGGCAGTCTTAATGTATCATCCAATTGCTTGCATCACCTTAAGATAGGGTCATATTCGCAGAGTAGAGTTTCGTAATCTTTTAATCTGCAAAACTTACAGACAAAACACGATGAAAAATTTGAGGAATATTAACTACATAAGGCAGAGAAAATTGCAAGGTTTTTTTCTCAAAGTAAATTTCATTTTGAAAAATCAACTGCCCATGCGCATCGTAGAAGATTCAGCATTTCGAAAAATATTTGATGGTAATCATTAATTTCTAATACTACGATAATATTGCAAAAGTTAATTATTTTAATCGTCGCTAAATTAGAAAGTTACTTTGTATATTTTATGGGATATGTAAATTGGCACCTGCAAATTGAATTATCCAGGGTTAAAGTGAGGCAAACAACTCTACACTCATCTCTCACTAATTGTATTTGAAGGTGCTAAAATATAGGTCATTTCAAACAATTCCATTTAAAGGGTTTGTTTTTTAAAAAAATTAATTTTTTTTCCAACTAGAGTTTTGAAAAATATGTGTATGTATATATGCTGCTACAGTGGTATTACCCCTTAAAACTCTTTTACTACTTTCTTTATAGTAAAGAAGCCAGTCTCACTTTTCATTGTCAAAGATAATAAATATTTCATTTTTGTCAGAACTCAGACTTGTAGCATTTTAAATAAAACTTGATTTTTTCTGTAGTCTTAATAAAATTAATGAGGCTGGCTTCCTATAAATAATTTCGACCTTAAGAAACTTTAAGCATAAGACTTTGATATAAAACATGGAAATCAACCCCTTTAGCACTTTGGCGATATAAAAAAAGATTTGCAAGAAGCTAAATATGTTTCTGCGATTGTTGATATGGGAACAAGTTCCAAGAAAAGGTTTTTATGACCGCATATTGGGTAAGAATTGAAAGATGCAATCAATTCGTTTAAAAAGTTTCGAATAAATAGTCTTGAATCTTTAATGGAAGGTAAAATTAGTTATGTAATAATAACCCAAGTTTATTTTTTTTATTTTTTCCGATCGATTCTGTGTAAACAAGTTCCAAAACCACTTATATGTACATATAGGGCGTTCCAATATAAACACAAAATATGAATTAATTAAAAAACACACATTATATTATTTCAACTGTTATTTTGCGAATTTTTGAAAAAAACTTTGTTCTATCGTAACGCTTTGTTCGTGTAGCGTTCGATTTTTTCTAATCCTAAACTGTCAGGTATACGATTATTTTTTAACGGTTGCCAATAACGTAATGCACAAGTGGCGGCAAATTAATTTTTTGGGAGACCCTATAGAAGAACAGCTTACATCGTTTATAATAAGAATAATAATAATAATATGTAAAAACCGGTTTTAATAATTTACTAAATAGTTTTCAATTACATTATATATTGGGAAGAACTTTGATGAAGGACATTTTTTTTTTTTGGTTTGACTCATATCAGCAACTTTTATACGTTTAGTGTTTTGAATGTCGCGCTTTAAATTTAGTCCATTATTAACCAGAAAGAACTTTTATTAATTGTATTCTATTTGCTATACAAGAATCAAGACTTCATGATCATCAATGCACTACCGATGATAACAACGTCAAACAGGAAGAAAACGATCTGCTTCCTGAGAATGAATCCCTTGAATTACACCTTTTCTATCATTTGCAATGTGCCAGCCACATCCTCAATTTAATTGCAAGCTCCGATGCACACAAGAACATTACTGAGAACACAGCAATAAAGTTCATATCCTCCAGTGTTATGAAAAAATGCGAGGCTTTGTAGAAATGTTCGGGGTCACCAAAAAGCAAGGAGCAATTGCAAATATCTTAGGATGTAGCTTTAAAAAACCTATAATAGCGCGTTGGAATAGTTTTCATGATTGCTTACAACAAATATTCCATCTGCAAGATAAATTTCTATCTTTTTAGATTAAGAGCATATCTAGTAAAATATCGCTCTTTATTGAAATCGATTTCGAGTACATTGATGATAACTTGACCTGGTGAAACTATATAGCTAGAGCAATTGATATTTTGCAGAGGGAGGACAATTGCCATTCTGGCAATGTTCTGCCAACTCTTCTCACAATAAGGCGGAAATGGGAATCGCTTTTTAATAACAATGGGCGTAAATTTTGTGCACCTATTGTGAAAAAACTAAAGAATTTTTTACTGTCACGTTTCCACGATTATTTAGAAATTAGCGATAGGAGTGAAGTTGCAGCAATAGCTACATTGACCCCCCCCCCCCATTCGAAATAGCGTGAATAAATTGGTAAGACATGGATAAACAGGTTAAAGTAAATAGTCTTCAGCAATCCCTAACAAAAAGAAGTACAGAGGAAACACAAAAAAGAAATGTTGCTACTGACGACTTCTTTGATTTCGGGGATGTTAGCAGTAACAGCATCATAACCTAATTTATTCCACAAGGAAGTGACGAGACTGAGATCAGAAAGTTTTTTGTGAGCAAATGCTCTAGTTTAGATAACTAAAAGGAATACCCTTTGGTAAGGTCTATATTTTTTAAATATAACACCGCACTGCCGTCATCCGCAACAGTGGATGCTGGATTCATCAAAAAATAACAGAATTAAGGAAAAAAAAAATTGAAATGAGAATAAATTGTAAATCGAATTCACAAAATAAATATATATATATATATGAATATATTATAATTCACAATATAAATATCATAGTTTGTACGCTGAGATTTTTTATTGTGTGATAACTTTTCTTATAAGAATTAATTTTCATTTTCATAATTTTTTAAAGAATTCTGTAAATTTCAAATGTTTCCTTATAAAATTTAAGTCATTAATGTAGCTGGTTTGATTTTTTTCTAACTCAAATTTAAAAACAAATAATAACAAACAACATTTTTTTAAAATTTTTAATTTTTTATTCGAGAGAAATATATATGCGTTTTTGAGTAAAACTTTCAACTATTAAGTTTTCACTTCTTCCTTATAAGCAAAAGCCTAACTAATTACTCGCTGCTTGTTTTTCATCTGTATTATACAAATATCTGAAAATGGTGTATACTTTATTATACATAATTTCAATGTGTTGATAATACATTGAAGTTACTTAAAAGCCTACATCTATAATGTCATCTTCGTCTTCTGTGTCATAATCTGTATATTCTTAAAATATAAACATGAACTTCTTACAAAGAAAAATGGCATTATCGCAAATGCCAAGCTTTAATAAAAGCATTCGTCGAACATCAAATGTAGATTTATGATTGCATAACATAATTCTTAAGGCTTGTTTTATTTCTTCTAATTTTAGAAGATAACCATTATATTGTTCTTGGTATCCTCGTGCTTGCCATATACGTATAATCGCCGTGCAATCTATATCGATCTCATATCTTAGGTTTTCTAATACCTTTAATATTTCCCTCATTTGAACGAACATATTTACCTACTAATTGGGAAACGAAAAATGAAATAAAGATAAAGCTCGTACATTCTTTAAAAAAGAAAAATTAACTCTTCTTTCTTTAATGTTAATAGATCTTGAATATTTACCTTTTCTCACTTCAATTACTTGTATACACTGTGATCACTAATGCTTGTCACGTATTCACTAAACAATCGATTTGTGAATGACTTCTGTTAATCAATTGACCAACTTAAGTTTGTGTTTTTTCTAACGGTTTTTACTAACAAACGCTCACAGAAGAAAGAGCAGGAGGCACGATTTTATCAACATTGCTACTAATTCCATTGGCGTATTTAACGCTTAAAGCAAAAATAGCTACTCATACATATACAATCCTTTAAGCGCACTTGAATCTTTTTGGTTTAGAATTATAAAATCAAAGCTAGCTTACGAATTGGTGTTACTCATAGTTCACCGACTAGCTTATGAATTGAAATTGATGTAATTCAAAATTCACCGACTAGCTTATGAATTCAAATTGGTGTAATTTTTAACTAACAGACTAGGTTATGAATTAAAAATTCTTTAATTCTAATTCCACTATTCACGTTTCTTTTTTCAACAACGCTTTGGATATTTCTGTATCTACTGCTGATATCCAAAAATGGGGTTTGAAAAAAAAAAGAAAGATGCAAGGAAGAATCTAAACTCATCGTTGTTTGTGATGGGCACTAAAGACAATACATCTATTAAAATTTGTCTAATTAGCTACACTAGAGCTTAACAACTTAAAGAGAAAAGAAGTATACATACTTGTGTAAAAATTAACGAATTTTAATGAGAAAAGTGGATAAAGATGGTGTTGTTGCTATAAGTTCGTTTCTGGATTTTTCAATAGTGAGGGATGAAATGTCTCTCACTTTTTATAACATAAATGATTGATTTTAATATAATTGATGATCTTTTAAGGAACAGCCTAACCTCTAAAACAATTTCAAATATAACTGACGGGATTTTTTTTATTGTGATTCAAAATATACGTAGTGTGCGGCAAAATTTCGATTTCTTGGTTGCTAATCTGAAAGTGTTTGTGTATCTGCCCCATCTTATATTCGTTCCTGAAATATGTATTTATGATTGTGAAATTAAAGATTATTGTATTCCTGGCTATATTTTACATGATAACATAAGCAGGACTCACGCTGCAGGTGGTGTGGAATTTTTTGTTCGTGATTCCTTAAATCTTCAAGATTTTTTTTTTTCCGTGGGTAGGTAAAAACCTTCATAGGCACCATAAACACGCGCTCAGAGCATCATCTCATCACCATAGCAGGAATATAAGCATAAACACCTACTGCCTACCACAAAAGCATAGCAGCGCCCATCATAAGCACGGGCTCATGGCAGTGTGAGATCCCTACTCACTAAAAAGCTAACATTTTCTTCCAGACTACGGTTAAGTTTTCTTAACTATTTCCTTACTATTTCCGTTAATTCATACGGCTTGTCCTTATAGCGCTAAGTCGAACGGTCTTATTTTACGTAGTCGACGCACAAGGTTGTTCTCGTCCAATGTACGGATTATTTATGGGTTGCAGTGATGCACGAGTCGAACACGAAGATTTCAAGCAGAGCTTATTACATCGTCTTTTACGATAGCAAATCCTAGGTCACGGTGAATATCGCTATTCCTTAGATACTATGGAACATTCAGGATTGCTCTTAGAGCTTTGATCTGAAATTTTTGTAGAATACATATGTTACTTGGTTTAGTACAACTTCGAAGTTGTATACCATATGTTTAACACGGTTTAAGCAATTGCTTATATATAAGCAGTTTGTTATACAAGTTTAGTTTGGAATGTCTTCCAACAAGCCAATACATTTCTCGAAGCCTAATGTCGAGTTCTTCACGTTTCTTTTTGACGTGTGATTTTCAATTGAGCTTTGCGTCTAAATATTTTGCCTCGTTTTCATACGGAATTTTTAAATAATTAATAAATAAAGGTAAATTATCTACCTTTTTTATTAGTAAAATTAAAATGAGTCGACTTGGTCTCGTTTTGCACGATTCTCCAGGTCTTCGTCCACTCAAAGAAGTCATATCGTCCGCGAACGTGGTTATTACTGTCTCTTCATCCTGAGGTATATCTCTTGTGTACAGTAGGATAAAGTACGGATCAAGAACACGTGAATTTCTTTGAATTCCCATTATTCAGACCCATGTGTAACCCGAAAGAGCCGGTTTTTAAGGTACGAATTTACTATTTTGCATAATTTTTCAGGTGAGATTTGCCTTAGCTTATACCTCAGGCACTCGTGCCATACCTTGTCGAAGGCTTGTGACACATCGATTGGCCTTTTTTCTAAGGCGTTTTCAATTTCATTTGTGGTTTCGGAACCATAATAACTTCGGCGACTTTCCATTGGCTGAGAGCGTATAAAAGTCTTATTGAAACATTTATTATATGAAGTAGCTTGACTGCCGCTTTTTCGGGAAGTTCTAAAATCTCGCTCATAATCAGATCGTCTCCTGGAGCTTTATTATTTTTGAACTTTGCTATTATTTACCGAAGTTCACTCATTGATACGTATTTCATTCTAGAACATATAATTCTCAAGCTCTGTGCTGACACCGTGATCTTCAGTAAGTTGTCGTCTTTCGAACAGTTGGAAAGTTTCTTGTTAGGCGAATAAGTTTGCTTTCTCTACGTCTCCTTTTGCCCATTCGCTGTTGATTTCTGTACTGGCGGAGTGCATTATCGGTTTCTTGATAGACTTCATGGCTTTACAGAGCGAGTAATTTGATGTTTTGTAACGTGATGTTTCACGGTTCCTGAAATCCTGCAGCATTTGCCCTTCAAGATAACCAAATGTTTTTGAAGAAATTTTCATACTAAGTTTGTTTTTGAAAGATAGAAGACGGTGAGACATGTTTTGGTGTGCTCGGGGATTTTCAATTATTATAAAAAATGGAGCAAAGAAATTGCATCAAATTTTGCTTTAAAAATGGTACTCTAAAATACTTGAAATGTTGACAGTGGTGTACAGTGAGTCTGCTCCAAGTAAAAATAATTGTTTAGAAGTAGAACAAGCTTTTCCAAGATGGGCGAGAAGATGACGAACCTCGCTCTGAACGCCCAAGAATATCAACAAAAGATGATAACGTCGAAGCTGTAAAGAAAATTGTTTTAGAAAATCGTCGAATTACCATATGGGAAATTGCTAAGAATGTTGGCACGGTCGGCTCATGTCATGCAATTTTTTCGCATGTTTTGGGTATGAGACGATTGTCAGCGACGATTGTTCCAATTTTCATAAGAAGATGAGTGAGGATCGCTGAAGAGCTCTTGAATAACGTCAATGATGATCCTGACTTGTTTAAAAGGGTCATAACTGTTTCTTGTTCCTGTACCTGTTCCCAGTACTGAAAACACCTATGAAAGGACATAAATTTAAAAAGATTGAAGAAATAAAAACGATATCGCTGGAAGAGCTCAGGGCTATACCAAAAAGTGCTTATGAGAAGTTCTTATGAGAAGTGCTTATGAGAAGTGCTTATGAGAAGTGCTTATGAAAAGTGCTTCATGGATTGGAAAAAGCGTTGGCACAAGTGTAAATCTGACAGGGATTCTTTTGAAGGAAACAACATTAATATTGATGAATAAATTAATATTTTTTATGAATATATAAAGTCACCTTTACTTTTTGAACATACCTCGTATTGTGCTGATTTTCGTTGCTCTATATACAGGGTGAGTTTTTTAACTCGAGACATCCATATTACTCGAAAAATACACGATATAGCGAAATGTTTCAGACAAAAGTCACAAGGTTCTCAAGGGGACATAAGGTGGTGACCAAGATTTTGACCTTGAGCCCCATTGTCAAGGTCAAAGGAATGTCGGTTTTGATTTTTTTTAAATTTTTTTAACCAGTTTCGTAATTTGCGTAAAAATTACAATTCTTTTACATGAAACACTTTTTTCAAAAATGCGTTTTTTTCCCGTCGGAGGGCGCCATAAAACTTAAGACATCAAAATTACCCGAAAGGTACGAAATATAGCGAAAAATGTTTCAGACAAAAGTCAGAAGGTTCTGAAGGGAACATAAGATATGACCACGAGTTTCAACTTGAGACCCATTTTCAAGGTCACACGAAAGTCACTTTTTATTTTTCAAATAATAATTCCTGATTTTCATTGCTCAGTCGTATTGCTCGTAGGCTTGTCATTTGCTTTTACATACTGTGCTTAGCATAACCCAGAAACAACGACGTGGACGTTGCAGTATTTTGTTTCCTTCGGGGTGATTAATTAGAGTGGGTCCCCTTGCTATCCACTTTTGAATCATTGAATTCTTCCAATTTCGACGTTTATTTCCCGAGACTATTTCAACAGATGCTCGAAAATGTGACCATTCACTTCAATACACTTGTCTATCCGTGCTTTAAATGAACCAACAGAACTGAGAAGAGAAGAGAAGAAGAAGATTTCTGGCGGTTCCCATTAAAAATCAAAAGTGACCTTCGTTTGACCTTGAAAGTTGGGCTCAAGGTGAAACTCGTGGTCACTATCTTATGTCCCCTTGAGAACCTTGTGACTTTTGTCTGAAACATTTTTCGCATTATCGCGTATTTTTCGAGTAATTTGGATGTCTCAAGTTAAAAAACTCACCCGGTATAATTGGTTTGAGTCCTACTTCATAAGTAGAACCCACGAAGTTAAGGCAGAAGGTTTCGTAAACAGCCCAAAAATTCTGAGTCTAGGTGTGCCCCAGGGCTTAGTTTTTGGTCCATTAATATTTCTGCTTTATATAAACTCTACTATCGACAGCAATTTGTAGGAAAAGTTGCTGCAAGTGCTGACATATGTAAATCACGACGTTTACCTCCTAAGAATTTTGTTTGCAAAATATATAATAGTCGTCAGTATCTAAACTTATTACTGAACTTCAGTAATTACCTAAACTTGAAATCTACTTTCATGTAAAAAGTTGTGCAATTTTAACCATTTTAAATTTTCTTTCACAATATTTAATAATCACTCGTCCTGTTACCTAAATTGTTTAAAAGTTAAGGTAGTAAATTACTTTAAATATCTAGGTATTACCTTTGACCAACACTTAAGTTGGTCTGAACTTACTCATATTTTAAATTTAAAACAATATTTACGATCTGCAGTTCGAAGCTTGTACCGGCTCAGGAAATTCTGCGACATGAGAAATTTGAAAATGGTATATTTTGGAATATTGGAATCCAAAGTATCGTACAGAAATAGCGTTTGAGGTGGTGCCTATCAGAGCACGCTTCAGTCATGGTAGTTCTGCAGAAGTGCTGTAGTCAAAAAGTATGGTTTTGTTCAGAACATTGAAAATTCTTCCACTTAAACATTTGTAATACAAGGTACTAAAAATATTCTTTATAAGAGATGGTTATATGCAAATTCCTATAGTAGATACTCGTAATTTATGTAGCAATTCAATTAGTATTATCATCTTATTTAAAAACTTTTACTCCGTGGTATCCTGTAAATTTTTTAATACATTTCGTGTTAATATTCGTGTCATATGGGGGGTGGCCGTGGTGTAATGGTATATGCATAGACTTCTCAAGCAGAGGGTCGCGGGTTTGAATCCCGTGCCAGGCAATTCTCTTAAAAAGTCTTTTCATAGAATTTGTATGTAGTTATATGAAAATCCCGTCGGCATCAACTTTGTCATGAAGGCATAACACTGATTTTGGAGTGGTTGCTAGCTAGGCTAAATGTAACGAACTAACAACTAGCACATACTAAGACCCCACTGGTTGAGGATGCACTGGCTCTAGTTTGACAACCACCTCTGGGGAAAATATCGAAACCTAATACACCTGAGTTTCAAACTACTACACCACCCACCCGCGCCCTGGAGAAAAACCAGTAAAGGGTATTCATATCCCTTTGGTACGCGCGCGGGATTATTAAAAAAAAAAAAGCAAGACTGAAGATATTTCGTGGGCGTTTGAGGTTGTCAATTTTCCGACTGCTATTAGAACCAACTTTGAGTCTTATCGCACGGTTTTGAATCTTTTCTAGCAGGTACAGAGAGCGTTAAGATGTACGACGAGATGTGGCCATTGTTTAAAATATTTTTTACATCCCTTAAGAAAGCCACGAATATGTGGTCATTCCATCTTAGTTGTATTTGAGATATAACACAGGGGCTGAAAAGTCAGTGCCGTTTTATAGTAAAACACATAATACTTATATGGCTAATACTTATCTAGCCATTTCTTTGCATCAGCTGCATTTTTTCTCAATCAAAAATAAATCAACACACGAAATTGATTTGAATCAATTTTTTTTTTTCACAATAACAAAAGTTGCTTCACTCACAACGCTATATCTCGAGAACTAATCGTCCGGCAGCTGTCAAATTTATACACGTATCTTTTGAAGGTTGGTACTAACTGAAAATAGTATGGATTGAATTCAAGTGGTGCCCTCTCTTAGAAACGGCACCATGTATTATACTCTATTACATTCGTCAAATTGCGTTGGTTCCACTTTTCGGTGAGACATGCCGCTAAATCACCAGTGGACATCTTGTTACGAAAACCATGATATTTCATGGGCTGATGATTTATTAGCGTTTACATGAACTGAAAGAAGGGAAATAAGTGCAATGGGTCTGTAGAAGGAGACAAAAGAAAATTTGAGTATTTTGGGGACGGGCTGGATAAATTCTTGTTTCCTTCTGCATGTATGAGTTCTAAAGGGTAGAATTGATAAAAAAGCTTACGAGCGTGGAAGAAACACTACTTCGAAAGAAGGGGAGACATACCAGCGGGACCAGCGGGTTTGTGAATATTAAGATCATTAAATACTCTTGCTACTACACAATTGTGAAAGTAAGTTCGTCCGATTGAAGATAAGTCGCACTCAAGTTTAGGCCGTAACAAAACACAATTATAAATGAGCGTTGTGATGGTGGATGAGTCAGATTAACTTTGGGACATTTCTGTACTTTTTGACTCAGTTTTTAGTTGTATTGCAATTTTACACGCTTAAGTAAAGCATGTCCCCTAACCTTAACAGCCTCTTTACAGCACGAGTCGTGCCATTTCTTTTGATTTGACATACTTTCATACTAACTAACACTAACTAACACTAACCCTCTAAATGTATATAAAATGAAGAATTTTTATGAAATTTCGACCAAATTTATTCTTATATAATTTCAATCATAGACTTAAAAAACTAAAATTTAATTTTTCCCTAATGAGAAACCAAACTTAATATTATGTATGTATATCTGAGATTACTTAAGAAAAAAAACAAATAAAATTAAACTTACGCTCCGGATGACAAATTGCGATTCTATTTGAACAAACCAAGTGGCTGGCATGATCGTCTAGAACTCTGAAAGTTTAACCGATACGGTGTGTACGACTTTGTCTCTCACTTCTGCTCGTTCTTTGTTGGCCATGTTTATATTCATACCGATAGAAACTGAGATAATCAACATGTAAGATGCGCACTATGTGCGGATATTGATTTTTAAAAATATATATAAATGAACATAAATGTAGTTACATGTACGTATGCGTATAAATTGTGATAGCTTAAAGTGCTTATGGGCTTCGACTGTAGTGTGGTGCTATAAACTCTGATGTGTGTTTCTCGATTGTGATGCTCCACTGCTGGCGTGGTGGTCCAATTGATAGTATGGTGCTTGTCACGATCGATCCCGTCGGGGTCACCAGTTATTGCGTTTACCACTTTCTTCAACACAATATTTTATTCTCGATTTATAAAAAAATAAAAACACCGTTTATTTTGCTCTACGACTATGTAAATTAAAAAACTTTTAATTTAAAGTTTTAAAAAAAAAAATTATTTTAGATTCAAACGGGCAGCGATTCTGCCTATCAAAATACTGAGTACAATTTGCTTAAAAACTACATCTTCAATATTATTAATTTGCTGACATAGAGCTTCTTCTTCTCAGACGTTCTCACAGCTACCTACGACTGCTCCGTGCTTCCACAGGTATCTCAGGTTGCTGCATGCGGCTGCTTGATGTACAGGTGGATCATGTTGCTGTATGGCAATGCTTGATGTAGTAATGGAATGTGGTCATCTCATGTGTTCGTGCCAAATCATTTAATGATGATTATGGGAAACAAGTTTGTGGCATAAAGTATTATGTTAACTTATCCGCCCTTAAATACTAACGCCCTCGTTTGCGTGTTAAAAAACGGGATTTGATTTATACGAAGTATTTTTGGTGACGGTTTTTCCATTTGGATGTTATGCGATAACTCTGCCCCTGCAACGCTTTCTTCTACGTCTTCTTTATGATCTTGTGTTGTAGGATTTGATGTAGGCTTAGGTTTAGGCTTAGCTTGTCTTAATTTACATCGTCTAAGCTTGAAATACAGCAGTAAGAGTATTACCAATGATGATATAGTAATATTCGTAATAAGTCCCCTGGTATTTTTATCCTCCAATGTTTTAATAAATTCTTTTTTTTAGCATTAATTACATTGATCATTTCCAATGAGAGATATTTGTGTGTGGAGTAGGTTAGTGAATTCATCTGGACTACTGCTGGCAGTGGTTTTGTTCCGGATACTTCTTTCGAGATGTAGATTTGATTGTGTATCTTCACTGGTGAGTTATGTGCCGAATGAGGAAGGTTCCATTTAGATCGATTGTTCCTTCATCCACTTGTACATGGCAACTAAAGTTGTTTAGGAATAAGGTGTCGAGTAGTATCTCCTCAACCTGTGGAACGTGTTCATTGTTGATTTCCATACAATTGGCTGGTTTGCTCTTAAGAAGGTGTGTCGTGCATGTGTCGTTACTTATGTCTATTACATTTTCCTTGTTACAAATAAGAATTTCATTAAAACGTTTACATTTACTTCTTATATCTAAAATAACATCTTTGCAATATATTATATATTTGAAATTAAGCTTATTAAATAGATTATTTATTTTAACTGATTCTAATAATAATGTTTCACAGATCTCGTTATCTGCTATAGGGAAAGTAACAATGTAAATTATATTTGAGCCATTCGAGGCTAACGTAATATCTGCAAGTTCGATTTCTTCATCTCAGTTTGTAAATGGTACATTTCCTTCTTTTAAGTGTTTATTAATAATATGCATTTTTTTTAGTCGATAATATAAATGACTTAACAAATTTTGTCTTTTCCCAATTAATGGCATATTCGATATTTATTATTTCATCTTTTATAATAGTTACTAGAGCTTTTAATTCTAGTAAAAGCTCGGTCTTAACATTTCCTTCGTTTAATTTTATAATTGTATTCGTTATATTTCTTATTTCCTCAATCTTATTCAGGGTGAGTTTATTCAATATAACTTGATTATTGTTATTTAATAAGACATTATTAATTTTGCTTTCGACTATGTAATTATGATAGTCCAAGTCGCTTTTCTGTTTCTTTTTGATTTTGTCTATATTTGATTGCCTGGTTTTCTCGTAATCATTGGGACTAAGTTCGACTGTTCGCCCGAAGAAAAGATCAACTGTTCTTTTTCCGGTCGATGAGTGGATACTGTGGTTGTGTTCATTTACGGATCTTTCTAACAATTCTACAAAATTTCTTTCGGTACCCTTTTCATTGGTGCACCTCATGATGTTGCTAATGTAGAGTGAAAACGCTCTACTTGACCATTAGCTTTACTGCGGTACGGCGGAACTTTGTATATGTCAATGCTAAGTTCGTCTTTCATCATGAAAATTATGGAGGGGGAATTTATAACGTTTTCGTTATCTAAGAGTATAGATTTTGGAACACCGAAGAAAAAACGCAAGTCTCTTAGAGGTCTTCTGACGTCTTCTATTGATCTACTATTCAGAATTTTGACCTGTGCGTATTAAGTAAACTTATCGAGAACCGTTAAGGCAAATTTTTTTCTGTATGAAAAATGTCAATGTGAACTGTGTGGCCTGAGAATGTAGGGATTGGGGTTTCATTCAGTTTCGGTTGGTCGGCATGTCTTTCGTATTTACTCTTTTTACAGACGGAGCAGATTTAAGTGATTCTTTTTATCTTGTTCATCATAGATGGGAAATAGTACTTCTATGATTATTGCGTGCTGGTCCTGTTCTTGTAGGACGTTTTGTACCAGAAGCTGTGTGAATCTAACTTTACATCTGTTGAAATGGGTTTTGTAAAGTTCTTGTACCAAGCCCATAACTCTCTCTTTCGTTTTTATGCAGTAAATAACGCTAGGATTCTGAATTTTTTTAAGAATGGGTAAAAGATTTTCATTGGTGTATTGCGGTTCTGTAATGGTGTGTCGATGATATCGTGGAAAAATAATTTTGAATTGATAGGTGGATGTCTCGCCTATCTCTAAAAATATTTGGTTCTTATAAACATTTATAGGAAATTCCTGGCTATGTAATGTGGGGGTTATGGCATTTACGGCTGTATCGGGAGGCATTCTCGAGAGCGCATCTGCTACTATATTAGCTTTACCCGGTTGGTAGTGTATCTCATGATTGTACTCCTCCAGGATAGCCTTCCATCGTTTCATTTTTCCGTTATTGTTTTTGTTATTGAGAGCATACGTTAACGGCTGATAGTCTGTATAAATGTTTACTCTGGCGGAACCGTAAATGTAATTTCGCAGTGAATTCAGGGCGCAAAATATCGCCAACGCCAATTACGCCAAATGGCGTAATGTTCTTCTGTTTGATTAAGTGTTCTCGAAATGAATATGATGGGTTTCCCTTCCTGCTCCAGTACTGCACCGATTGCGTAATTCAATGCATCAATCGTTAAGTCGAAATGTTTTTTAAAGTTTGGGTATTTGAGAATAGTTTCGTTTAATAGTAAAGCGTTTCTGATTTTTTCGAATGATTCTATTGCTTCTTTACCTAAAGTTGCTGGTTTTTTTTTTTGGGATACATTTTTGGGCAAACGTCCCTCCTCCCCCATTAAAAGGGTTGTGAGCGGTTTCGCTATTTTGGTGTAATCCCTTACAAACCGCCGGTAATAACCAGAAAAACCGAGAAAGTGTCGAAGGTCTTTAACAGTTCTAGGGTAAAGGAAATTTACTATGGCTTCTAGTTTTGTTGGATTCGTTCGAACGCCGTTAGCTGAGACGAAAAAGCCTAGGAATTCGATTTCCTGTTTAAAAAAAATCGCACCTTTCGAGTTGGACTTTCATGCTTGCTTGCTCGAGTATTTGAAATATTGTTGGTATGTTATTCAAGATTTGCTTTTGATAAAGATTATAATATCGTCGATATACACGAAACATATTTTTCCGATATGATCGCGAAGGATATCATCCAATGCCCTCTGGAATATTGACTTTGCGTTGTTGATAGAAAACGCAGTATTCTCAATGACAGATTCCTTAAGGGGAATTTGATGGAAACCGCTTTTCAAGTCTAGTATGGTGAAGCATTTGCTTTGGCCCAACTATGACAGTACTTCATTTATTTCCGGTATCGGATATCGAATCTGAAATGGTGACGCTATTGAGTTTCCGGTAGTCGATGACAAGTCGGTATTTTCTCTAGCCGCTTGCATCTGTTTTTTTCGGATCCACCCAAACAGGAGAATTATAGGTGGACCTTGATGTCTTATGATTCCATCGTGGAGTAAATTCTGGACTTGGTTCTCCACTTCATCCTTTAAAGACATAGGGTATGGATAGAATTTGGTCCAAACGGGCCTATCATTGGTAGTTCTTATTTCTCCTTTGACTTTTGTTGTGAATATAAGTTTTTCATTTGCATCGATAAAGAGACTGGAGAAATCTTTTATTATTCTTTGGAGTGACTGTTTATCTTCGGTACTCAGGTGGTTGGTTCGAATGTTGATGTTGTTAGCATCCTGAGTGCTTTGGTATTTTATACGCACTTTTATATCGTCTTGGATAATCATACAATCATTGGTGTGGATAATTGCCGAAAGTTTTTTGAGAGTATCATGGCCTAATATGACATGAAAAGATTTTAAGGTAGGAAGCAAAAAGAGTTTAATTTTTTCCTGAAGGCCGAAAAGGTTTAAAAAGGTGTGGTGAGAGATATTTATTTTTCCTCCCACGGAATTAGCGTAAAATGCACATTTGTTTGGGATAGGATTATTTATTATTGAGGATTGCACGTAGTTTTTGCTAGAGCCGGTGTCGATCAAAAACTTGAAAATTTCATTATTCTTTGCTCGACATTCAAAGTATGGCTGAGAAGAATGCGTTAGTCTAAAAAATGAATATCAGAATAGTCGGGGGCTTCTACTAGCTGGGAGGTCCCTGATTGATATTGTTCTGTGTATTCATGTAGATTCGGGCTAAGATCTTTATTCGCTTTCTCCATTGTGTTCGTATACGCTTCCAGTTCGTTGTCACCTGTGTTGTTGTCAGTCTGTTTTTCTGTGTAGAAACTATGTTGTTGCGGATGTAAGGATTTATTTTGGTCATATGGATTCCGGGCTTGGAAAGATTGTTTCGGGCCGTGTGGAGGTCTGGTCTGAAAAGATTCTCTTCCCTTGGGTTCGGATTTTATTTGTGGAAGTTGTCTATTGGGATTATTCGTATTATTCCGATCGTGACCAGAATTTGGTTGATTCTTACGAGGAAGTAAATTTTTAAATCGGCAGCGATTCTGCCTATCAAAATACTGAGTACAATTTGCTTAAAAACTACATCTTAAACACCATTAATTTACTGACCCTGCTCCGTGCTTCCACAGATGTCTCAGGTTGCTGCATGCGGCTGCTCGATAAATAGGTCATCTCATGTGTTTGTGCCAAATCATTTAATGATGATTATGGGAAACAAGTTTGTGGCATAAAGTATTATGTTAACTTGTATACCTATATATATAATTATTCGTCTGTTTTAAAATTAATATTTAAAAGGACTGCTCCACTCTTTGGTTCGTTCTGGTTTATTGATCAAATAAAAACTTATTTTGCAAATATCTCTTTGCCATCAAGTCCGATATCTATGATATATTGTGATAGCATCTTACAGACGAAATCTATGTTCGGATATAACTGTTTATACGTAAAATACACTACAGGTTCCCATATACCTCATATGCGCCGCGGGCATATTAGCAATAAATGCACTGATATTATTCAAGGTTTGGAACTTCCGTCTATTTCTTCCCACGTTGTTTCAATGTGTTAATCTTTTATATCTGTCTCACTTCCGGATGCCTATAAAACTTCTTGTTCAGTTTCAGAGATTTCTTGTTCATCATACTCGTTTTCTGAACACTTTTTTTCTATGTCCGTTATTTTTCCTAGATTCTTTGTAATTTTGAAACGCTTTGACATTTTAAGAGTAAATATCTACAATAGAATATTACACGTTGTAAGGAATAAAAAATGTACATCCAAATACTGATACTCTACTTTATCTCCTTTAAATACCCGATGAGAGACAAAGGGTCTCATTCCAAAAAAGCATAATATTTGTGATATTTTCAGCAGCGACCAGACATAATGCCTAAAGTAGCTGATAGGTCCGCCTCGAAAGTGTATTTTTTTAGAGTAGTTTTTTAGTAATAATAAAAAAAAATATATTGGGGATTAACTTATATAACCTTTTACTTGGCAAACTGTAGGCCCCAGATGGAAACTTAGTATGGTGAATTTGTAGGTCATAAATATTAAAGGTATTAAAAAATTAAATTAATTTGTGTTTGAAGACCAATATCCCGAAAATGGAAGCATGGATGGTTATCACACGAGTCTAATACACTAGAAGTTATTACAAAATAATTTTTGATATTTACTTTTCTAAAATAATTTTTTTAAACACCTTGTAACTCAGTAGAGTTTGAAGAAAGAGGTTCCTGTGTAATTATTTGCCGTTCCAGTTGATTGACCAACGACTGTCTTAGGTGATTATATTATGGTCACATTTATCAATAAGTCGCATACACCATAAATAAAATTATAAAGAATTCAACTAAATGTGGCTGTTATTAAATATTGAAAAATCTAAAAGACCTAATTGCTTGAATTAACTCTCTTTAGTGTAATCGTCTTTATTATATGTGGACAGGGTCGGAACTTATGATCTTAATATTGACAAGCTAACGATATGTCAAAATCTTAAAGCTTCTTGCTTGCATCTGACTCCAATGACAAACCCGCATGTGAATAGGTGCTCCATGCGCACTAGTACATGTCGTAGCTTCTCATCCTCCTTTTATAGAATCTGCCATGTCATACATAGACATATCAGTTATGTCTACTTTTCAGCAGTCCACTGCATTCGTCTCTTAATAGACCTAACATATCCCAAGTTGCATTTCCCAGTGGTGCGGCAAATTTAAATATTTTTGATCGTAGTAGTAGAAGATGTGCAACAATTTTAGTAAAATCGAAACCATGATTCCGATTGAAGTAGCAAGTTTATAAAGATATTTGTTTCAACAGATCAACTTTTTACTGTAGCATTTTCTTAAAGTTACGAGCACGATCAAAAATGGCCTGTAGCATTGCCAGTTCAAATAACGCAATACTTCCTTTGTAGCATATTGTAGACTATAAACAACATACCTTTGGAAATTCTTCCAAATTCATGTAAAATATTCTAGTAAGTAATCAATCAATGTAGCCCATGGTCTGCCGTCATAGTTATCGAACTAATATAAAAAATCATGACTAGATGGCGATATTTGTGGTAAAAATTAGTTTGTTTCACAGTTGACGGTTTTTATGAAAAGTGCGCTTCTGCTGCGATTAGAGAAAATAATAAAATATTGTCTGGTTTTGGGAATAATTAGAAAGGTAAGAGTTTGAACTTTATAGTTTATTGTTATTTTTCACGAACTTTTTACATTTCTTACTTATTGTTGACGATTAGTATTTGTTTCCCGTAAGTTACATCAGGCGATGTATAGTTTTTATTGGATAGCCTTCTGGATACCGGTAATATTTACAGCTGTTTTTATTAGTTTCAGGATGTCTCGTAAGCGTTTTCTTCGTGACGAGGACATTACTTCTGTTTGAGGTTACATATAGTGAGGATGGCTTGGATTTCGATGGGGAAAGCCTCGTAGGCCTTGAATTTGTACGGGATTTTGAAAATTTAGAGGTTCATATTTCAGAGATTCATATTAATTTGGATTCCATAATAAAAACTCTTGAAGATGACCATAAAAGCCGATCCCTAAGTACAGAAATAAGTTACCCCAACCAAGAAACCAAGAATAGCTCCTCAGGAGAAGCCAGCCAAATTGAATTTGATATGGAAAAAAAAGAAACTTCAGTTGTATGAACAGCAGCCCATATTTACAGGAAGCAAGACCCTAGACCTTGATCTTCTTGAGCTGGGCACTCCCATACAGTTCTTTCCTCATTTATTTATTCCAGAATTAATCGAGAAAATTTCTGAAGAGAATAACGAGCAAATGTGCTGCAATAAAGCACAGAACACGTTGAAGAGGTATAACCCCAAAAAACCCCACAAATGGGGCTATAAGGTCTTAGTTTTCAGTGGTGTAACTGGTTTTGCCTATAAGACAGATTTCGAAACTGGCAAGGAAAATGTCGTCTTTGATGGAGAGACAGATTTAGGTACTTCATCTAATGTTGTCATGAGATTAGCTCGCATGATTCAAAGGAACCTGAACTTTAGGTTTTACTTTGGTAGGAGAGTACAATCGCCACGTCCGTGGCTTTGACCTTCTTGATAGCATCATTGGCATTTACAAAATACGTTTGTGAAGGAAACGGTAGCCTATGCGTTTGTTTTACCATTTCTTAAATCTCACAATGGCCAATTCATTAATTCTGTACAAAAGAGTCACTAAATACAAAAGAATTCAATCAAGCCGCTTATCATGTGCAGACTTTCGCCAAGAGGTCTACCACCTACTTGGTAGTTTACAAAGTTTCCAATAAAGAAGCGTTAAAGTGAAAAAAAAAAATAAAAAATAGCTAAAAAAAAACACAATTAGTTCCTTAAAAGTCAAGACAATGCTAATCGCATATTTCGATAACAAAGACAGTAAAAAACGTGTTGCATTCCACCTGATCAAAGTTTAACTTCGCATATCAACGTTTAAAAATGCATCATAGTCCCATAAACCACAACAATACCCCGTATCCTAACTGATTAATTGTTCGCCAATTTTTGGTTCGTAACCAAGTGTATGTGTTCAATTACACGCCCTACTTCCCTGATTTGACACCGAGCGATTTTTTTTATCATGACATTCCGACCATTTACGTAAATATAATATAATCTACACTAGCATTGGCGGTTCTGAAAAATCTTTTAAGTTTTTTTTTTAACAAAGATGTCACTAAATGCTAATTTGACTATTCGCCGTCAGATGGCAGATGTAGCATTCAACAACATTTTTTCCAAGTTAATATATTTCGACTTGTGTCGATCTCCTTCCAAAGTGACTATATACACAATATCTTATTTGTATCAACATCCGCTTCTAAGTTTAACTTTATTAATAATTATTAAAGCAATTGTTTGCGCTTACTGTGGATGTATGGTAACGCAAGTGATAGCCCGAATTTGAATGTGCTTCAGTCAGTTGGATTGCCCCCACTGAACTCGTGTCATCATCATTAAGCTCCGTATGTTTGTATCTAGTCATCTACAAAAAAAACATAAAAGAAAACAAATATATAGAAAAATTGCGGTTGTTATTTCAGTATTTTTCTTACAATATATATTAACATAATTAATAACATTTGAAACTTATGTCTTACAAAATTTCTAAAATATTTAACTTGAAATTAGAACCAATTCTAGATAGAAAACTGCTTTTAACTGTTCATTAAACAATAAACGAATATAGCTCCGTAATTTATGTGTCGTTATGAAAATCTTTCCACGACAAGTAAGAGTAACCGCAATTTTTTCTGACCTCGAACTCGTGAAAAAGAATATACTAGGTTGCAGGACAGTTTAACATAGACAGAAGATATGCAGATCTGTCGTCTAAGCTAGTTTCAGAAAACATTCAATAGCAGACTACAATCTAAAAGAAAATAACAAGTAATTGCAATTTCGAAAAATGATATTTTCAATGTAAAATTACATAGTTACAATAGGAACATCGCCATGGCACTTCGGATGATCTGCATATTGCCTTCATCGATTTGAAAATAGTGTCCGATAGATAAGTATTATTATAATAGTACTACACTGATTTCAAAACATACCCGGGAACATTAGAATGATATGTTTTATATAGGATGATGTTCAAACAATACCTTAATGCACAGCGGTAACAAACAGAGAATTTGATGTTAAGTTTTGAGTTCTCAGTTCACTATCCTATATAGTCTTGGAAGATTTTCTGCAAAAACCGCACATTGACGAGTCCTGAGAGACAACAACGATAGTAGCGCAATCATAAGGATATGTCTATCCAATACCCTATAATTTGATAAACTCACAAAATGATAACGGGTTACAAATCAATTGTACTACGACCGAACTTCCACATAAATGTTTTGGGATCTATTGTATTTATAAGAAGTCGTAAAGGAAATTGCAATGACAGTGTCGCAAATATAGTTAAAGCTCTGTAGTATTTTGCAACAGTAGAATGCCGGAATATTTAGAAGATTGTTATACAAGAGGCAGTCCGCATTTTAAACACGCATCGTAGTGTTGAACGATGTATGGATAGTATAGGATGATTCATCGTGGGGTTTAATTTTTAATAGGCTTTTCTTAACAGATCACGCGTGAATCCTATCAAACTGCTTTGTCATTTTTGTTCAGTTTCATTTGGCAAATCATCATGGAAAGCCCCACACCACAACAGCGTCTCCAAATTGTTTACCTGTATTACGAAAATCAGCGTTCTGTAAGAAATGTTTTTCGTGTGATTCGAGGAACTTACGGTGCGCATATTCGACCTACTGAAACCACTATTGCCAATACCATTCCCAAATTTGAGTCCCAGTTTACATAAGTGGATGACACCCGAACAGCTAGACCACATCCAGCAGGTAGTGAAGAGACTATAGCAGCTGTAGCTGAGAGTGTACGCGAAGATCATGAAGAATCGATTCGTCATAGTTCTCAGCAGCTTGGCTTTGCGTATACGACAACTTAGCGTACTTTACGTGAGGATCTCGGCCTAGCACTGTACAAAATTTAACTTCTGTAAGAATTGAAACCAGGCGAATTGAATATGCGTCATATTTTCAGTGAATGGGCTCTGAAAAACTTAATTAAAATCCGGTGTTTTATCGTGAAGTTTTGTTCAGTGATGAAGACCATTTCTGGCTCAATGGATTAGTTAATACACAAAATTGCCGTATTTGGGCTGATGAGCAGCCCGAAGAGTACAAACAGCTATCATTACATCTATTGAAAACAATGTTTTGGTGTGGTTTATGGGCTGCTGAAAGCATTGGTTCATATTTCTTCAAAAATGAGGCAAGTCAGAATGTTACCGTCACGGTAATCGTTATCGCGCCTCGTCTATGGACTATGTGCTTCCTAAATTTCAAGCACATGGTCTCAGTGAGGTCTGGTTTCAACAAGACTGCGCTACGAACTATACAGCGCGTGAAACAATGGACTTGCTGAGAAATCATTTTGGTGAGCACTTAATTTCACGTTTTACTTAGGTAAATTGGCCGCCTAGATCGTGCGATATCACACCTTTGGATTATTTTTTCTGGGGATATTAAAAATCTCAGGTCTTCAGAAATAAGCCAGCTACGATTGACGCTTTGGAAGCCAACATTACTCGTGTTATCCGCAATATACCAGTCGCTAAATTGGACCTTCAGAAAAGTAGATGCCATGAATTATTCTTTTAACCGATAGTAAAAATTTTAAGTTCACTTTTAAATTTATGTGCCTTATTTTGCATTATAAATTAAACCCCACGATGAATCACCCTAGATAAACGAAAACAAGCATTTACGGAGATGAATATGCTACGAATATAACCAGGTCCACAATGACGTGCTCGTAAAAAATATCCGTGTATCGTAAAACAGCTGATTTTGATATGTCCAACGAAGATTATCGGAAAAAAAATTCTAAAAAAACAATAGCGGTCGGTGGAGATCCCGAGATAAAAACTCTCTCACTTAGGAATATATCATACTAAAGAACTAACATTTATAAAATGTTCCTAGTATATAAACTGACCTTAATCCAGCTTTTTTTTTTTGCTCCTACCTAGTTATTCATATTGGTCAGCTTCACAACAAATTAAACAATTATACTTTGTTGCAAATTGAAAAATTCATATTGTGCAAAGATTTTTAAGTTGTTTAAGTAGTTAATGGGATCTTTTTTAAAATATCATCAATTCTTTTGACCAGGTTTTGACGCAAAACTCAGGCCCTTAACGCACTATTTCACTTTGTTGATGAAAATAAAGCCAAATGTTGTTGTTGTAGTTGAATATACTTGTATTTTCAATTTTCTGAATACATTCCAGGATCAATTTGATCAAAGTAGTATACATTTTAGGAACATTAATATTTTTATTTGTTTAAATCGACGACTTTAATTCAATCGCCTCTACTCTGTTCCATTTTCATCATTATTTCGGGATCTCAACTCCCTTTCCGTAGGGCTTATTTTTTCGACCCGCTAAGCTGATGTCAACAACTCTCAGGCAGGCACCGTTCCCTACATCATCTCAGCATTTTAATACAGCTACAGCATGTTCCGCTAATCCCGTAAGATTACTTACTACCATCGTCAGAGTCGTATCATTCGTGTGGTTTACCACGACCTACACTTGTGCTTCCATCCTACGGTACAAAAATAAGTCAAGCGCAAATGTGAAATTGTTCATGCCGCCAACGACCACAAATGCACATATACCATTTTTGTTCCTACAATCGAAGCAACCGCTTACGATCTTATGTATTCGCAAACGCAATACGGGTCTCATTAACAACAATTTAATCAATACTGAAGCGTTAGTGACGTCGTTGCTCTTTTGCTGGAATTCAATCTTATGCTACCTCAGGAGAATCTTTGTATTCACTGCAATTTTTAAAAAGAATGCGTATAGATGGGACGACCAGATGGTGATTTTCGCAGTACAGCAAAAAATTAAGGGTGCTGCTAAGAATTGGGTCGATTATCTCGGCGAAATTTTCGTGTCTTAGCAACAATTTATTTCCAACTTTTTAATGGAATTACTTTTCATGGAAAGCGCTGTGGATGTACATATTAAAACTTCTGCAACATTTTTATTATAAAATTTTGGCTTTAGGGTAAAAGGGAGGTTTACCTGTCACAGCTATCGCTCGTCACATCATTAGCGGAATAAAAGATCCAGAGCTGCGGAAGAAAATTTCAAATAACTATAGCATGTGCAGTGATATATTATGTGACATAATAAATTTTAGTATGCACAACGAAATCAAAGTACCTGTGGTAACAAAAACATTACATAATATAGCAGAGACATCTAAAACCACGAGAAAACCCACGGAAGATGCATCCAAGGCGTTGAAAAAAATCAATGGATGACAGAAACCGTAATGTTAATTGCTTCAATTGCGGTAAGTTTGGACAATATTTCACTAAATGTACGGAACCACAACAGAAAGAGAGATGCAGTGAATGCGTTCGAATATATATACCAACTTCAGCTTTCGTCGATCCCGGAAGTACCCAAACATTAATACGGAAATTTTTTGCCAACAATCTGGCTGATGTCAAAAATTGCTCAGTTACATTTAATGGATATGCGGGTGGCACATTTATTTGTTATAACAAAATGGAAGCCGAAATCTGTTTTTATGACAAGGTGTTCAAATCTACACTGCTGATCGTTAACGATAATATAATAAACGAAAAAGTCCTTTTAGGTAGAAATGTACTGTGTCGCCACGATGCTCGTGGAATTGATTGTCGTATGGAAAAAGCAGTCAATAATCTATCCATTAATACAACCGCATACGATACGCAGCTAAATGAAGTCGAGCTCGGTAAGTTAAAATCGCTTTTAACTAAACGCCGTTGTTTTGCAGACAAATTGTCCGATCTTGGTAAGTGTAACTTGGAGAAGATGCAGATTAAACTTTCTTCTTTCTTTCTTTCTACGCCCCTGTAGAAGCCAAGCCATATCGTTTACCATTTGCTACAAGGCCAATCGTCACAAATATCATTAACGATTTGCTCGCAAGCCCCTCTGATTCAACATACGATTCTGGTGTTGTACTAGTCGATAAGGAAAATGGAGAACATCGTCTCTGCGTCGATTATCGATTATTAAACAGCATTGCGATAAAAATTCCATATCCTATGCCTAATCTTGAGGAGCAATTTTGATAGCTTGCCAGAAACAAATATTTTACATCGCTACATTTACGCATGTGATATCATCAAATTGAATTCGAGGAGGAATCAAGACACTACACAGCATTTGAGTCCACGGAAGGACATATTAAATATAACAGAATGCCCCTTGGGCTTGTTAATACTCCTTGGTTTACTGTACTTGTAAATGCATTAAACCAGTTCTCGAATTGTATGATCATACCGGGTATCACGAATTGCATACTGATGCCAGCTCAGTCGGATTTGCTGGTGTGCTTCTCCAATCAAAGGATAATACGAATTGGAGGCCGGTGTTCTATTACAGTCGCCACTGTTCAGAGGCTGAAAGCAAGAGCGACAGCTATTTTGGCCCAGAAAAAACGTTTAAATGGATACAAACACATTTCTGGTTTCCCACAATTCGGATATACGTCAAGGAGTGCATAGTGCTGCTACTAAAAATCGAAAGGAGGGAAACATGAAGGTCGGCTTCATGTGAAATTGAACCAATTCCATTTTGTCAAATGCATCTAGACCATCTCGGGCCATTTGTTCGTAGTAAACGCGGAAACACGCACGTACTAGCAATCTCTGATGCATTCACAAAATGTCTAATCCTAAAACCCGTGAAAACAACAAAAACGTCTTGAATAAAGTTACCAGTTACTTTGGGTAACTAAAACGTATCATCAGTAGCAGAGGGACTGCATTTACCTAGAAACAATTTGAGATGTATTATGAGCGGAACAACATTCAACATATTTAAACAGCTGTCCGAACTCCTGTAGTCAATGGCCAATAACATAATTCTCACATTTGTTTCAACCAGTACCGTAGAGCCAAAGGATTGAGACCAACTTTTACGTGATGTACAGTGGACTCGTTAAATGAATGATCTTTGATTTCAAACTCGTTCATGTAATACAAAATCGCATTGTCGCCGTTATTCCTAATGATGCTACGTGTGGTATAGAAGTCGATAACCAAAACAAACGAATAAAAGCTGCCGAAAATGTAACTGATAATCGTGAAGAATGGAAGGAATGTTTTGATAGGGAAAACGCTGAACTAAAACAATATATAAGGAGCGACCTAGTAGTAATATCTAATGAACCGTCAGCCACTAAAGAATGCCGCAAATTGAAGTCCAAGTACGGATTACCCTATCGAGTTTCCAAACAGATTTTGTTCTGTTTATGCATCTGATAAGATTAAACCGTGGTATTACCAGTCGTCCGACTTAGACGCTATCGATGACGATGATGACGAAAGTTCTGAAGAAGATACTGACAAAGACAAGGACGACTCCATTGCAGGAGTGGCCGAGCTGTTCCGTGTATGATTTTTCTCTTTTAATTTCGTATATTAAATTTGTATAAATACATTCTTTTTCCTCAGTTTATTAGTTTACAATTTGGAAATTACATTCTCTTTACTATATTTTCTTATTTCTTTTGCTCCGTATTTGTGAATTACATTCTCTTTATTATATCGCTTTGCTTCTATTCTAAAGACAAAGCTAAAGACAATAAAGTCCGTCGTTGTTTGACAAAAGTGGAGTGCAGTTATAGTTTTTCCTTGGCACACGAGAGTGCTGACAAAATTGTGTGAATGATTATTCGTGAAAATTTTTTTTTAGTATTCAAAGCCATGAAGCTATTAAAAATAATAATTGTTTCTTGTTTCTGTGATTTTTATCATAAATCCGCCATTAAAACAAACAATTAAAAAAAAAAATAAAAACTCATTTTAAATTTTCTATAACCAAAAAGCCAGATTACCACGAAAGTAAATAATTACCGCCAACGTATCTGAACCTTTAAACAGTATGGTCAATGGAATTCTCCCTGAATTTAAAAATTTTGGTGGAAAAGAGATAAGGAAAGGAAAATCATGATTATTTTTAAAGTCAAAGGGTGAATATACTAACGAGCATTTTTTTTTTATAATTCCGAGTGCGCACCAAGGGGATATGAATACCTTTTTACTGGCTTTCCACCAGGGCGCGGGCGGTTGGTGTAGTAGTTTTAAAACTCAGGTGTATTAGGTTTCGATATTTTTCCCAGAGGTGGTTGTCAAACTGGAGCCAGTGCATTCTCAAAGGTCTTTGTACGTGTTAGTTGTTAGTTCGTTACAGTATACTTAGCTCCAACATCAGTGTTATGCCTTCATGTCAGAGTTGACACCGACGGGATTTTCATATAATTACTTACAAATTATATGAAAAGACTCTTTTAGAGAATTACCTCGCACGGGATTCGAACCCCCGACCCTCTGCTTGAGGAGTCTATGCAGACACCACTACAATGCGACGTGCTCTCCCAAACAAGATATCGAAGTTCCTGCAAACATAATTTATCTTAGAAGTGGATAAGACTCTTTGCGGCAAAACATGGCTCCTAATCCCGAACGGTAAATCATAGAATAACTTCAAGGTCTATTTTCGAGACGACTTTGAAACAAACTCCTCCAAATATGTAAGGCTTCATGTAATCACTGAGGCAGACCATAAGCCTGCAAAGAAACATCGTTGCCACTTCAATGTCCCAACATCAAACGAAATTGCCGAATTGTATTTGGGACTGGAGCATGTTTCAGAGCTCCAGTACTCCAGTACCCATTAATATTCATTTTCGGTGAAACTATTAAATTCCAATAAAACTATATCTTTATTATCTTTTATTTCGTAAGCTTTTAAGTCAACTTGTGTTAATGGTCTCAGGTAATAGGGAAGGTTACTTTTAAAAGAACTCATCAGACAGCTGATAATTACAATGATATCAAAGAGGCTGTAACCAATAATGTTAACTTTAATCCTCGGAATATACATAGCTCAACATATAATTTTGCCATCTACGTTCTCTGCATTTTTAAGATACATGTACGAAGAAACTCAATATGCAATGACGTATGTCAGAAAACACGTTCGGCGAGATCTCTTCACAACTATGATATGCAATCTTAATCGACAGGAAATCAAAGCTGAGCTTTTTAGAGCCAGAGATCTATTGACAGACATGACATAGGCGCTACTATGTTTTTCCCCTTAAATATAAGAAACTAACGCATTTTATTCACAAAAGTCATATTTTTGGGGAAATAAACAGTTATATGTTGACCATCGGCTGGCAAAAAAGAAGTCCCAACACGAGCATAATTTATATCATGTACATTTATATTATTCAATTATTGTAGGAGCTGATATACCTTATAAAAATGAGAAATGAGTGATGATATGTGTAATTGTTTCTTTACAGTTATTTAAAATAATAATGGAAAGCAAAACTATCCCATCCCGAGAACTTTTGGTATTATTGACGTATTTATGAAACCTATTTTCATATGTTAAGTGCACCAATAATTCAATTTAGTTGGCTTTGTCAGTCGGTTGGCAAACGGAATAATTTAAAAAAGTGATTTAAGTTATGTTGAGATAATTCCAAGTGAAAGTACAATAAATATGGAGAAAATCGGTCGTCGCACTTGCGAAAATTGGCTGAATAAATTTTGTTATGTGTGTGGCCAATATACTGTAAAGGCCCCAGGAAGGGCTGCAACTGAAAAAGAAAAGCAGATTTATCAATTTTATTTTATTCATTCTATAAAACAAGACAAAGAATGAATTCCGAAATTGATTTGTATCTCGTGTTATGTTACACTTATCGAATAGTTAAATGGGAAAAAGAATTCAATGCCATTTGCTGTTCCAATAATTAGGCGTGAACAAGTGGATCATTATAATGACAGTTACTTTTGTTTAACTAAATTCAAAGGATTTTAAAAAAATAAAAATAAGACCAAAATAGAATACCCTAAAGTGGCTTCTGTCTCCATGCCAATACCTCATACTGAAGAATTTTCTCTGCCCACGCCAAGAACGCAAGAACCTTGTACAAAGTCAAGTGATGAGGATTGCCGTGAGAAGGTGTTCTGAAATGTGAAACTTTGGCAAATCACCCTATTTTATCACCCGAAAGCTTGTATGTAAAAGTTATAATCAATTTGATTAAAATACACATGAAATAGCTTTCAGTACTAAATTTGATAATCCGCCATTTTTATATTTGCTGGCGGACTTGAAATTCGACCGGCAACAAGTAAAGTAATAAACATCTAGCATCTTATGTAAATTTTTTATAGTTAACTGAAGTATACATATCGATTGTAAATTATTCATTTAAAATCGCTTTATTTTGGCAAAAAATTATTACCACATATGGAGTAAAAAAAGGAAGAATTGTAGTCTGTCTCAACAACAAAAAATACCCTACGCATATACACCACCTAACCAGACACCAGATAACATTACACATTAGACAAGAAAAACCCAGAATCTTTCTCATCCGGATTCACCAGATTCATCCCCCTAAACTTTATGGCTTTTCCATAGATGCATGACTTGTATGACATTCTGATTCAAAAATTTTTAAATTAAACAAGCAACTTGAGCACCGTATGTACAGTTTTGCATGTTACATAATATCACAAAGCTCGCATGCTTATCCAGTTACATACATATTTAACGGCATCTACATATACATATACATTCTGCATATACCTCATACCAAATATTACCTAGATCACAAGAGTGGTTATGGATTTAGATTTTTATAACATCTCCAATTTAAAGCCTCTTGTCACACTCGTTGCAAATAAATTAAACTCTAGCCCACTTCATATCTTATTTCTGTTAAAAATGAATTCCATCAAAGCGAAACGAAAGGGTATCTTACTCTTGCCTTAATCTTCACGGAATCTATTAATCTCGAAACTCCTATATCTATACTAAAAATCCGATTAGCAAAACTTTTTTTTCCAAAGGATTTCACATTTTCATTTACAAATCTTTGATTTTACAAAAAACAAAACATATGAAATAGTTAGGTACAATCTATTGTCCAAGTGAAAAGAGTTGAATGTACCAATCTACATACAAAAATATAATATTGATATTGATTGGGAGACTCAAAATCAAAGCAAAAGATATTAGATGCAGTATCTTAAAGACGGAAATAAAAGGAAAGAATTATATAGAAAGAACAAAATTCATTAATAAATTATTTATAGCTGAGTAGTCAAAAAACACTATCAATTTTTTAATATCATTAATAAATACATTTTTCACTCTTTCACATCTCATAGTATCTGTGAGATACCTTAAAGGAAGAGATTCAAGGGTTTTGAACAAATTCAAACTTGGAGTTCAGCGATTTACTAAGCATAAGATTCGAATTGCGAGTTTTTGTTTTATTAATAAAGGTTCAGCTTTATTAAAAAACATGCTCCACCCCACGACGAAATACCATATTCCAATAGTCTTAATAGACCGTTATATACAAGTCTCAAGGTTGATTGTGGACAATAAAGGCTAAGATGATACAGTTGCCTTACAACTTTATTAAGATAAACTAAGCTTGTTATCTGAGACAATAACTAGATATTTAAAATTGTCGATGCACTCAACCTTAAAACAATTACCGCAACAAGGCGTTAAGTTGTTAAAGAGAAAAGTATTATCGTCGCTATTAAATAGGGGAAAGCGTCTGAAATTCGGAGAGTGCCAAAATAACTGCAAATTATCACAAATTTTACTGTTAATACTGAATATCATAAACTTCGTTTTCTGGACTGATTGTACCATTTTCTCAGTAAATCGAGCTCATGATTTACATCCAAGAAAATATTTGGCAAACTTTTACTTGAGTATGAGAGCTTAGTACTATCAACAAATGCAGTTGCTTTACCTTTAAAGGGTTGAATAAACTGAGAGTTTACGTATATAAAGAACAGAATAGGACCTAAAGCCGAAATTTATTGAACATCAATCGCGATGTTTTTCGGAGAGCTGTAAATTTTTTTGATTTTTACAATTTGCTTGAGTTTTTTTTTAATTTGAATCAAAACAATCATTTATTTAGCCTCTAATACCAATATGGAAAAGCTTATCTTATAATATTGAGTGATCCATCATATCAAAAGCTTTAGTGATATCTATAAACAAAGAAGCTGGGATCTCTGATGAATTAATGCTGTGATACAATTCCCCAGTTAGTTTTAGCAGTGCAGTTTCAGTGGACATTCCACTTTTAAGAACGAATTGACAATCACTGAAAAAGTGTGCTTTTTCTATAGACGTCAATATTCTTGATTTAATACCCTTCTCAAATATTTTTGAAAATACTGATAACAAAGATATAAGATGACAGTTATTTAAAATGGTATTGTCACCCTTTTTATGGATTGGCAACACTACTGTTGTTTTTAAAGATTGTCGAAAAGTTCTTAATTATACATTGCTATTAAACATAAAACATAAAACATCAGATATTTGAAACGAACAGTGAATGGTTCACAGAAAAAACTCTCTGCTTGACTTTCTGTTAGAATATGAAATGTTACACTCCTGAACTTAGCATATATGTTTTTTTTTTTTAGTGCGTGCGCTGAATGCATTATTAAAATGTTTGTTTAGCAAGTAGTACTATTAGTCATGTAAGATCTTTTTGAGTAAAGAATACTCGTAAAATTAACATGGCAGTAGACCGTAGTCGAACAAGCAGTGTTCGGTGGTTAATAAAATGAAAAAAAAGAGGTGTTAAAGTGAAAAACGCTTAAAAAAATCTAAAAATATATGGTCAAATTCAAAAAAAAACGTAAATATATAATGAACAATTAAAAGTTGTTTTTTGCATAGCAAAAAAGAAATTATAAGAGCAGCTGAAAGTCATTCAACCAAAAAAACATACACGCATCAATTAAAAGTAAAGACATCAAATACTAAATTATTAAAAGATTTTTGTAAGTTATTAAAAGATTGATAAGACATCTACGGATTAAAGTTATCAAACAGTACACGCAGTTAAGTGCAAGTAAGTATATGGCACGTTACTAATTTAAGGGTTATATGCAAAACGAGGACAGTTTATAAGTGAAGGCTAGTCAAGCTAAAGTCGAAGAAATTTTAATACCAATTTTCGACAAGGCAGAGTATTCTACTTTTTATTCTACTAAAATAAGTTAACTAATGATCTTAGAATATAAAGAATGCAAGGACCCTGCAAAAAGAAAAAGGAAGTTGAAAACCAGCACTACGGAAGAAGAAGACGAAACAAGATGGAAAAAGTTAGATTTGAAAGCTAGAACAATACTGATAAGTACTATTTCAAATAAACAATTAAAATACAAAAAAGATTGCACAACAGCTTTAGACTTGGTAAATAAATTCCATGAAATGTATATAACAAAGTTCTAGATTTCTCTAGAATTTGAAAAATCTGTTAATGAATTCAAATCAGCTGGAGGAACTATAGATGACAGAAAAAAAGTGAGATATTTAATAAAAGCTTAACCAGCAAATAACGGTCACATTGGAGACTTTATAGATGTGATTTCAGAAGCTCAACACACAATTGACTACGTAAGATCGAAGGTCAAGGAAAAAAATATGAATAGAAATCAAAATGAAAAAAGGGCCAATGCAAGTTCATTTAATACAAAAACAAATGAAGCATGTTTTACCTGCGGAAAAGCTGGTCACCTGACGAAAGATTGTTGGCACGCAGAGCCAAAGAAGAATCCGGAAGAACATAGATATCAAGAAAGAAGCAATCATCAAGGAAGACAACAACGCAGTTACACCAGAAGCGGATTCCGAAGAGGACGCGGCCGAGGAAGAGGTTACTTTTCAAATCAATCAAGAGGACAGCAAAACTACAACCAGAGTAAGGCAAATGCTTGGTCAATATAAGTGAGTAGGGAAGACAAGTTCATTTAGTGCAATCAAAGCGTATGTTATAATTTAAAAGAAATATTGTGAAAGATTATAAATTATTTTATAAACATGTTGATTTAGAAAAACCTAAGATTGTTAAAGCAGCTGATGGAACAGAACTGAAAGCGACTAAAATAGAAAATGTAAAAAGTTGTTTTAAAAACTATTATTATGAAAATGTAATAGATATTCAAAACGTTTATTATGTAGATAGAATACAACAAAACTTATAAAGTATGCCAAAAATTACAAAGAGAAATTGTACTTTGTTGCAAAAAATAATCATGTTAAAATCTTTAGTGAAAATAGTAAGTTACTAGCAGTAGCAAATAAAAATGAAAATATATATTTCTTGAAGTTTTGTTACGTCCACAAATAATGAATTATATGCAAATGTAACAACGTTAACTTATAAAGAAAATTGGCACAGAGCATTGGGTCATGTAAATTTCCAATATCTAAATACAATAATTTAGTAAAAAAATAAATTGTTAGACGGTTTACCTGAAAAAATTGAAAATATTGATATGAAATGTGCAAATTGCATTGAAAGTAAAATGAGTAATGTACCGTTTGAAAATGAGAGAGCAAAAACGAGAAAACGCTAGAACTGATTCACACAGCTTGAATAGTCCACGTAATACTCCTAGTTATTGTAATGAAAGATATTTCTTGACATTTGGAGACGATTACAGTAAATGTACCAAAATTTATAACATTAAAAGTAAAGCAGAAATTGCAAGTTGTTTCGTAGATTATGTAAATCTAGTCGAAAATCAATCAATTAAATGAAAAATGTAAAAAAGATCCAATGCGACAATGGAAAGGAATAAATGAACAAAGACATTTTTAACTTCCTTAAGTACAAAGGTACTACATTAAATCTATGTCCACCATATGTACAAGAACTGATACCTTAGATCTGCAATGAATATTGGCAGATTTTTAATGAAAGAAGCTTGAATACATAGGCCTTATTGGCCCGAAGTTAAGAATACAGTAGCTTATTTAAAAAATCGGACAAATACAAATACTGTGGAAAATAAAACACCTAATGAAATATTTTTTGGTAAAAAACCTAATGTAGAAAATTTGAAAATATATGGAAGTAAGGTTTTTGTAAGAACAGCATAAGTTTTGAAAAAAAGTAAATGGGACAATAAAGCTGAATTAGGTATATATAGTAAGTCGGCTATACCAATAATGGTTATAGAGTTTTAATAAATGGTCGAGTAATAAGCGCTAGGCATGTACAAAGTGTAGAAGAAATTATGCAATTAATTTGCTTAGAAAAAGTTGATGGTGAAAAACGTAAAGCAGATTATGAAAGTTAATCGGAGAGCAAACAGCTTGAAAATCAAATTTATGAAAGCAAAACAGATGAAAATAATAAAAATAGCGAAGACCAAAATGAGGATAATAAGAGCAATTTATTTGTTCAGAGAAAATCAAAAAGAAAGAAAAGTTCTATAAATAAGTCATTTTGTATATGTATGTTAACTATGTAAATGTGCTAAATATAAAGAATGGCAAAAATAAAGTAATAATTGATGTAAAATGGATCACAAAAAGAAAAACTATATGATACTCCGATGGAAGCAAATTTAAAGTTAGAAAAAGTGATTAAAATCGATGAAAGTTTAAAATATAGAAATTTGATTGGTGAATTATTATACGAATTTGCAAAATTCAACTTTATTTACCAATGTAGTTGCCATCGAGGGCGATACACTGATTGAAACGATTTTTCAATCTTTCGATACCAGTCTTGTAGTACGATTTCGGTTTAGCCTCAAAACAGGGCTCTGTTTCGGCAATTACTTCTTCATCGGCCTTAAATCTCTTTCTGGCGAGCATTCTTTTGAGGTCTGCGAACAGGAAATAGTCGCTGGGGGCCAAATCTGGAGAATACGGTGGGTGAGGAAGCAATTCGTAGCCGAATTCAGTCAATTTTGCCATCGTTTTCATCGACTTGTGACACGGTGCATTTTTTTTGATGAAACAGCACTTTCTTTTTCTTCAAATGCGGCCGTTTTTATACGATTTTGTCCTTCAAACGCTCCAACAACGCAATGTAATAGTCGCTGTTAATAGTCTGCCCCTTTTGGAGATAGTCGATGAAAATTATTCCATGTGTATCCCAAAATACGGATGCCATAACCTTGCCAGCGGACTGTTGAATTTTTGGTCGTTTTGGACGAGATTCGTCGCCTGCTCGCCACTCAGCTGACTGCCGACTTGGCTCTGGTGTGAAGTGATGGAGCCAAGTTTCATCCATTGTCACATACCGACGCAAAAATTCGGCTTTATTGCGGTTGAACAGCTTTAAACACTCCTCTGAATCATCAACACGTTGTTGTTTTTGGTCGACTGTGAGCAAACGCGGCACCCACTTTGAACAGAGCTTTCGCATGTCCAAATATTCGTGTATGATATATCCAACACGCCCTTTTAATATCTTCAGAGCCTCAGCTATCTCGATCAACTTCACTTTACGGTCATTCGTAATCAATTTGTGGACTTTTTTGATGTTTTCATCTGAAACAGCTTCTTTTGGACGTCCACTGCGTGCACCATCTTCGGTGCTTGTATGACCACTTTGCGAATAGTTCGTTCGGTTATTGCAGAGACCTGGTAACACTTATCAAGCCATTTCTTTGAATCGGCTGCATTTTTCCCCAACAAAAAGCAATGATGAATCAACACACGAAATTGCTTTGAATCCATTTTTTTCACAATAACAAAAGTTGCTTCACTCACAACGCTATATCTCGAGAACTAATCACACAATTCAGCTGAAGCTGAAGACGTGGGATTGTCAGTGGCTTCAGCGGAGCACATGTTGTTTTAGAACAAACAAATAGAAATGGAGTAGAAATTCATCAGTCGCGCTTACCGCTCTCCAATACGCCACTGCAGCGAAGGCATCCTCGTTAGCGTCAACAAAAACATGAAGCTGAAGATCATGCGGTAAACTATTTCGAAAATGAAAGCTGTTCCACGCTTTTTTGGACTACATCTGACAGCTTTGACCACCATCTGTTCTATCCTGAAAGAATATTATTTGGAAACGATTCATCCCATGGTATATCATATCGTAAAGCCTCTCGAATCAGTAACTTGGCAGCGATAGTAAAATGGCTAAAGAACCCCAATGAACAAAACGAGACTTTGTAGGACTCCTATCTCCGGCAACGACATTTTTATCGACGTTGTGGAACCTTAACTGGTACCTGGAATTGTCACTGGTCCGGTGCCATTTTAGCATTCACAAACCCAAACACAGGAGCATCACTGCCTTGCAAGGCATGTATTCGAGGTGAGGTTCCCTATTTCGAAACTGGCGTCCTTGTGGATCTCCTTTACCTGCAGCGATATTTCGATGGCTTTTTCGATAGTGTCAAAACTATCTACGAAGTCGTCGGCGTAGTGATGGTCCGTGATAGCTTTAAGGGCACTTGGGTTGTGGGTTTTATGTTCCATAGCGTTGATCGACTTAATGTATTGGACTGCACAGGGCGAACATGAAGTCCCGAACGTTATGACCACAATTTCGTATATGTCAGGCTACCTTGAATCATTGCCATCACGCCAAGGAATTCTTAGGACACATCTGCCCTCTGGCTGAATCAGTATTTGGTGGAACATCTCCTTGATGTCCCCACACAGAGCAACGGCTCCTTCACGAAAGTTAAATAATACTGACGGCAACGGTTGGTATTGTTGAGGTCCTTGCAACAGGTATGGATTAACTGACGTTACCTCGGCTGCGGTATCAAACCAAAGGTGTAGTTTGGATGGCTTAATAGGGTTCACCACTGCAAAATGTGGCAGATTCCATGTCTTCAACGGCTTCTTCTGGCTGCAGTTTACGGGCGTAGTTCTTCGTGATGTAAGATTTGATGGTTGGGCTATAGGCGGCGGCAAAGTTTCATCTCTCTTCGTCCTCCGTTCTATACCAGCAAAACGCTTGAGTACCATGGAGGTCAGGGCAGGTCAACATTATCAGCCCTCCTCAACAGTCCGGTTTAAAATCTTCCATTAATCTTTTTCGTTGTTGACTGAAGGATATCTCTAGCTCGAAAGTCGGCATTGTTTTCGTTTGGAGGTGATGGCCTTACTCCAAAGCTCTCGGTTTCAAGATGCTCCCCGACCAGTTTCTGAAATGAATCATCGTTCGATGTATATATGTGTAATCTTTGTTCTTGGGCCGAACACTATCCAGCCGAGTTTCGTATTTGCAGCGTATGGACCATTTTTTTTATCATCTGGAAATCATTGGACAGGAGCAAGTGGCAGTGATCCAAAACAATTAACAGCTTAGGTTTGGCGTTGGAACATGGCTGCAACTTCAGTCTTCCAAGGCGGCTGTTAAGACTACGAAGTTCGCTATCACCCAAGCTTTGAGTCGGTAAGTTGAGATTTGACACTCCGTGAACGTTTCGCAACATATGCTTCTTATTTTTTCCAGCTCCACTGACGTAGACATCGACTAGCACTGTATGCTCTTGAGCCTCCCCTAATCCATCGCATATTTAGTCTGTGATGTTGACCACGCAGATTTAGCTCCTTCAGAAAATCGACATCCAACATTGTCATTGATGATCTAGTAAGGCATACGTATCAACGGATTTGTCTGGGCCATAAATCGTGACTGGTAATACACGAAACAGCAAACGGTCGTTTTTTGCAACATCCTGCGTAGCCAGCAGTGTTCTACCAGAAATACATGCAATTGGTTCCTTTGCTATTTCATCCTGGAGTTGTTGCTGTTGGTACTTCTTGGAGCAGCTCGTGATGTCGTCTCTAGCAAACTGTGACAGTCGCGTGTTACGTATCCAGGTTTTAGGCAAGTAAAGCATAAGCGATTATGTTTTACCTTTGACTACCTCTCGAATACTGATAAGTCAATAAATCCCTTATATTCACTGACCTTGTGTTGACCTTGGCACGTAGGACACTTTGGAACAGATGGGCGGTAATTCCCTGCGGCATGTAGGATTGTCATCCGCTTCTTCAGCTCTCTGTTGTTACTATTTTGCACAGTACAAATTAAATTGGTCATGTCACTTAACCGATCGTTAAAGGTTGCAATCGTCGTATATGGTTGCACTTGAGTAGCACATCTGGCCCACTTCTGCCTCTTAGTCATTGGAAGCTTGACGACTAACTCTTTCAACAAGGTAAGATTCGACATATGCTGATGGCCATTCACTGTTTGGAAAAACACGGCAAGATTTTTCACTTTAGTCGCAAATGGAATAAGACGAGTTACCGCATTTTCCCTGATCAGTGCAATCTTACGTACCTGGTGCAATTGGCTTCGTATTAGCTGCTCCGGGGACCAAACCGAAAGCAAAGTTGATCAGTAATCGAATTCACATTGTCGGGATGGATTAGGAGCGATTTAACAGTCATTCTTGCTTCTCCGAAGGAGAAAGATTTCATGGCCCTAAGTATATCGCACATCTCGATGCTTTAATTGCTTGCAACAGGATCATGCTTCTAATAAGTGCCGTTCCAAATTTTGCTGCCGACTATGTAGTTCATAATATCATTAGCTAATCCATCTTGCACAGACTCAAAATTCAAAGTCTATTCAACACATATCAGACTCAAACTACAAGACTCCAAGTACATTGTCGCAGTTAATTATTCACTTAAAGAAAATCATCGTATCTCGACAATTCTTCTCAAAGCTATTGGTCATCAAAAGATAAACAAGGATTATATCAACTTATTCGCATATTATTCGACTTAGGATCCCAGGCGTCTTTAATTTCCGAAAAAGCTGTTCAAGGGTTGGGCCTACCTCGTAAATGTTCCCGACTCCCTATTATAGGTATTGCAACCACCTGCGTCGGGGCTACTAATGGATAAGTATCGCTGCCCCTGTTTTCTCGTTTTAATGCTAAATCCACTAACATCGATTTTCAAGTTCTATCAAATGTCACATCATCATCATCATCGGTACCATCATTTCAGTTAGATAATGTATCTGAAACCATTATATCACTGGAACTTGCCGATCCGAATTTTTTATGTTCCTGCTCTCATTGATATTTTAATCATTATAATATAATAATACTTTTTTTTTCAAAAATATTTGAAATGCAAATTTTTCAATGTGATTCGAGGAAAGGCTTGGTTAGACTCAACAACTACATTCACTTCAGTCCGGAATATATTTGGAGCTAACACACAGTTGCCAACAAATGGAACAAATGTAAGAGCTTTTGTACCGGCTTCGATTATAGTCAGGAATTGGATTTCGTTTTTGGAAAATGGAAGAGATATCTGCTGAACTGCCGCTATCTTAAGAAGAACTACTAGCAGAGGAAATCTTTGCTAAGGGCCACTTCCGTCGCACAGATGGCAAATATGAGGTGGAGCTTCCATTCGAACCATCCGCAACTCTCAACTTTAGCGATTCATTTAATATGGCGATAAAACGTTTCCATGTAACTGAAAGAAGGTTTCAGTTCAATAGTGAATAGTGAATCACAATATTCTACATTTATTAAGGAATATTTACCATTGGGTAAAACGAAAGAGATTTCTTCCAATAAGATATTACATACTAAAAATATATACTTTCTTTCACACCACGCTGTTTTTAAAGCAGAGAACAGTACCACTAAAATTAGAGTTGTAGTTGACGCCTTAAGTAGTTAAGTTCATTGAATGAAGTTCTCCTTGTTGGGCCCAAAATACCATACAGCGTGATCTGTTTTCAATTTGCATCAGGTATTATCGGCATTTGTATGTAATTTCAGGCGACATCGAGAAAAGACAGACAAATTTGGATTACACCTAAACTATGGACTTCCAAGGAATAGTTTGGCGCGAAAACCCAGATGAACCTTTAAAACATTACCCATTATTGACAGTAACGTATTTTACATCAGCGGCTCAATTTTTGGCAGTGCGTCCACTCAAGCATTTGGTGCTTGATACGGCTAAAACATACCCTTTAACATCCCAAACACTTCACGAAGATTTCTACATTGACGATGTCATAACTTTCCACGAAAAATCTTTTGGGAATGTGAAAATGATAAAACTGTAGGATTTAATTTGAATAAGTGGACCACTAACTGTTGGCCACTTATATCATTGCCAGAGGAACATCGCAAGCTTACCCCAGTAGAATTTGGAGATTCCAACCCGATCATTTCATTTCCATTTTAGGATTCATTTTCTTTCAAGGTTAAATTAAATAATTTAAGGGAGTGTACAAAACGTCGCATATTATCGGACGCATCGCGCATTTTTGATCCGCTAGGCTTCCTAACTCCTATTGTTATTGCAAATAAAATATTATTTCAGGAGCCTTGGCGTAAAAGGTTGGCATGGGATGGCAAAGTTCCAGTTTATCTAGCACATCGATGGATCAACATTGAGTCGTTATCGATTCCAAGAATCATGATCACAAACAAATCGAAATGGGAGTTGTATGCGTTTTCTGATGCATCTCTGGATGCATATGTGATAGCAGTAGATTGCCGAAGTATAAATCAAGATGAGTCAGTAACTGTTAGGATTGTTGCAGCCAAAACAAGAGTTGCGTCAATTAAGGTTCTTTCACCGCCGCGTCTTGAGTTATGTGGAACTGTTTGTTCGCCTGTTTATTTGTTTTTGCCTGGACAGATTCATCAAATGTCTTACATTGGCTGCCAGCCCCGCTAAAATAGTAGTATGTTTTTATAGGCAATCGTACATCGAATATTTTAGCAGGCTTTCTCTTTAATCATGGAATCATTTTCGGTCTGTTCCAACCCAGCTGACATTGGAACTCGAGGAATATCTCCATCTTGTTTGTACTCATTGGAACAATGGTAGAATGGCCAAAATAGATAAACAAATATAAAAATCAACGGCCGATATCCAAGCTCAACGTGGACGAGATTAATCCTGATCAATTGGAAGAAAGAATGGCTTTCATCTGCAGAGACAAATCTAATACGGTGTGCTCAGATGTTATCATTTGGTAAGGAAATCCATGATCTTAAGAACAATAAAGGGCTACCATCAAAAAGTAAACTATTACCCCTTTGCCCGCTTATTGATTCGTTTGACTTACTTTGATTTTGCGGTTAGCTAGAAAACTTTAATTTAAATTACTCAGAGAAACAGCCTATCATATTGTGAAAATCTCATCCAATTTCCCAACTCATAGCTCAGTATATATATAAGAAATATCTACATCAGGGAGTGTCACTTAATGGATATTTGCAATAATAAGACAAAGATACTACATACTTGGATGCAGAAACCCTGTTCGTAAAATTGTGCATTATTGTGTTACGTGCTTTCGAGAACGCTTAGTTACTGTAAAACAGCTAATGGAAAAAGTCCCAACTGAAAGATTACGTTATGTGCGACCATTTAGTCATGCTGTATGTGATTATATTGGTCCAATAACCATCTTCTCTAATTGGTGGGAGACTTAACATCTGCAGCATTTTTACTCGCTTAGATTGGCTTGTTTCGCGTCGCAGTAAACCGTAAAAAATATGGAGTGAAAATGGCACTAATTTTCATGGTGCTAGGCGTGATGAGATGTACGAGCTTCGTTATAATCAACAACATAGCGCCCTTGTGATCGACTACCTACTGAAGGATAAAATCCATTGGAAGTTCATACCACCCTCTTCACCGCACTTTGATAGATTTTGGTAGGGGAGCGTAAAAGTCCACAAAATGTTTGAGGTTATTTATATGTTGCTGACAAAAATAGAGTCAATACTCAACTCCCGTCCTATGCTCCAAACATCAGATTCCGTTATTCTTGCTCTAAGTCCTTGCCATTTCTTAATAAGCGAACCCTGAACAATTGTTAAAAGTTATGGTGCCTTAAAGTCCGTTCATATTTAGACAAACATGCCAAATTTCAGTGCGCTACTGTCTTTAGTTTTGTTTTGACAGCTTATTGTTGTTGACGTGTTCGGCATCACGTTGAATATGGACAAAAACGATTTTCGTTCTCTCATAAAACATTATTTTTTGAGAGGCAGAACGGCGAAGGAAACAGATTGTAATGACGTCAGATTACACCGTCAAATATGGGTTTCGAGAGTTTCGTGGTGGCCACAACTCCACTGCCGATCAAGTCCGCAGCGGCAGGCCCTCCGATGCGGTTACAGAGGACAATGTCAAAAAAATACATGAAATTGTGTTGGCTGACCGGAAAGGGAAGGTGAGCGAGCTACCAGATACCACAAGGATTAGTACTAAACGCACACGCCATATTTTGGGCAATATTCTGCATATGAAAAAGTTACCCTGCCACGCATACTCACTCCTGACTAAAAACACGAACGCGAGAACACTTCGAAAGAGTGTTTAGACTTGCTGATGCAGAATCGGGCGGACTTTTGGCGTCGATTGGTAACTGTTGATAAAACTTGGATCTATTATTACACACCAGAGAACAGATTGATCGGCCGGCATTGGACTGAAGAACGAGTGCATGGAATGCACGGCACGAGTGCTCCGAAGTGACCGAGGAAGGCTCGAAGGGTCGGAAAGGTTATGGCGTCGGTTTTTTGGGATTGTCATAGTATACTCTTCGTGGACTACCTCGAAAAGGGAAAAACCATCAACAGCAAGTATTACTGTGCATTATTGGAGCGATTAAAAGCCAAAATCGCTGCAAAACGGCCTCACATGAAGCGAAAAAAAAATTTGTTTTTGCAAGACAATGCACCGGCGCACAAGAGGATCGCAATCATGCCTAAAATTAATGACATACGTCTCCAATTGGTGTCGCATCCACCGTATTCGCCCGATTTGGGGCTCATCAATAAAAAATTCTGCTCATGTGAGGAAATCATCGACGGCACGGAGGAGTATTTTGCAGACCTTCCGGAAAATTACTTTTCGAACGAGATCAAGAAGTTGGAAAATCAATTATCAAACTAAAAGGTGACTATATTGAATAAAATAAAAAAAAAACACATTTAAAAAAAATTTTTTTTTCATTCCGAAGGAGGTTACTTTTCACCCCACCTAGTATAAGTACTAATTGGTCTTTATTACAGGCAATGCTACAAGTCTTCTGGGTCCGTTAGTACGAGAAATGCCTCACATCATTGTAACAACGAGCGAAGTGGCAACGGACAAACCTGGTCACGTATGGGTTAGTGCAAATTTCGCTTTAAGGATTATCCTATTCATACGTAAACGGAAGTTGAGCTCCCTATCACACAAAATGCCGAAATCCCGAAGAGATTGAACGGGGGAGATAGGTTGGTTGTGGAGAAGGTAGAGTCAGGGAGGAGATTGGTGCCGCTTATGTGAAAGGTGATGGATTGGAATTCGGCGATATTAAGTTCCAAACTATTTTTGAAGCACCAGATCGAAAAACTTTCAAGGTCTTGTTGAAGGGGGAAAAAATCATGGGTAGAGAAAATGGTTTTGAAAATGTTGGTATCGTCGGCGTTGAGGGACAGACGAGTGCTTGATGATCCTATCGAGATCATTTATGGTTAATATAAAAAGAAGGTGATCGATATGGCTGTCCTGTGGAACTCCAGAGGTGGCCAAAAATGGAGCCGAGTAGGCTGACCTAAAACGAACACTGTAAAAATTATTAAAAATTTTCAATAACAAAGTCTTCTATTACACGATGAAACCAGATGCATGCATCATTTTCGAGTTCTGCTTTGTTATAACATTCTGTTTCTCGAGCGCTATTACACGTTGAAATCAGATTCATGAATCCAGTTTGTCGAGCGACTGTGACAAGCGGCAATAGCCGTGAATATTTACAATATATCTTAAATTCGAGTGTTAAGTTTTAGAATAAATAATGAATTTGTGTATTTTAGGTATTTCAGGTAAGTGATTTAATTATAGTTTTTTTTTATTTTTTTTGAAATAATTCTTGTTATATATATATATATATCCCGTATGGAATTTGTTTTCTGAGTGGGATGAATGGGCTGTGTGGGTTAGGTATGTATTAGATTGAAATGTTTTGAGAGATATGTGTGGATTTATTTTGAGTGGGATAAATGGACTGTAAGTTGGTATGAGTGATTTATATATTTCAAATTGAGTGGTTTTATTTCGAAATGAATAATTGATTGTTTATTTTGTTGATTATTTGTTTTTATTGTAAAAATTGTTGTAGTTAAAAAATTGTGTTGTCCTCGCAGGCATTATTCGACGGCATGTAACAAATCTTGGTTATTGGTCATTTAAATGTACCATTCGCTATTTTAAGTGTGACCACAAGGATGTGGTTGTCCATTCCGGAAGGACTGTTGATTATTCGAGCGAGCATAGATTGCGCTGGTGGAAAACGTTCATCGTTCCCTAGTACAAGATCTCCAATCTTCGGATCGGTCTCTAATTTTGCCCATTTTGGACGCGATTGAAGACGTAAAATGTACTCGTCTTTCCATTTGCGCCAAAAATGTGCTACTGCAATTTGAACGTGCTTTCACTGGTCTAGATAGTTCGTTGTTGTCTACAATAAGTCCCCTTGAGGGACTATATTGATTGGTTCACCAATTAAGAAATGACCTGGAGTTAATACGTCCAAATTTTCCTGATTTTCTGATAGAGGACATAATGGTCGTGAATTGAAAATGCCTTCTATTTGAGTGAGTACCGTGAGAATTCCTCAAAGGTAAGTTTTTCGTCTTTAACAACTATTTTTAAAAATGTTTAACTTATTTTACCTTTCTAGAGTCCTCCGAAATGAGGAGAAGCAGGGGGTGCCCAAATTCGCTAAGGTTTCGGCGATATTTTTCTAATCGTGGGCGGCATCTTTCACCATTCGCTGAAGTTCTGTATTCGCTCTCATAAAATTGGTCCCACAATCGCTGAAGATTCGGGAGCAAATACTGCGACGTGCAGTAAACTGTCGAAAAGCTGCTTAAAACTCTTGCGTCGTCATGTTAGAGACGACTTCCAGATGAATGGCTTTGGTAGCCAGGCAAATGAAGAAGGCGAAGTAGCCCTTCAGTGTTTGGGTTTCACGTCCCTTCCACGGCTTCACTTCAACTGATCCTGCATAGTCGACGCCGGTGCTGCTGAATAGTCTAACGATCCGAACCCGCGATGCTGATAGGCTTCCCATGATTTGCTGCATCGGTTGGACTTTAAGCCGGAACCACATGACACGGCGATGAATGTGCATTTTTACGTTCCTCTTTATATTGAGTATGCAGTATTTCGAATAGATGTAGGCTATTGCTTGATGGAGACCTCCATGGAAAGTTCGATCATGTGCAAGTTAACACCTTGAATCATCACCCGAATCAATGGCAAAAACTTCATAATCCCAATAGACAACATTATAAAGAAGATAACACCCTGAATTAGCACCAGCATCAATGACAAAAACTGCTTATTTACAATAGACAATAAGAAGATAACTTTAACAAAGCAACGGAAGCTCTTCTACAGAAACTATTGAATTAAAGTAAACAAGAAGCAGCCGCAGACCGATGTCAACAAGACACCACACCACGCAAACTTATTCATCACAATCCATTAGTATAAATAGATTCGCAATTAGATTGGTTTTTAAGTCTTATTAGGTAATTTCAACCGATCACTTCGGTTACATTTCTTTCGCTAATAATAACCGAGTCGCGAAGAAAAACAATAATTGGCGCCCAACGTGTTTGACTACATTACAGGCCCTTAGTGAGAATGGAAATTTTTAAGTGAAAAAAAAATTTCAAATGCAAAATAACAAGCACCGAAGATAAAGTGCTTTTTTTAATACAAAAACACACAGATAAGTATCCTCATCGTAAGAGCAGAAAAGAAATTATTTTTCAAAGAAGTGCTTAATAGTATTTACTAGTGAAAATAATTTTATCCAAAACTAAGATAATTGTGAAACCAAGTTAAACGAAAGGACAAAATATCTAAACAAAAGAAATAAACATTTGAAATAATAATAACAACAAACGTGAACAAACAAAGCAAATTTGAAAACTAAAAAAAAAAACTCAAATAACCAGAAGCATCAATTAACAGGTAATTACGCTCATCAGCTCAGCGTTATATTGTTACATGTACATATATTAATTTTCCACTGGCGGTCACTCCACCTGCCTGGGTTCGAATCCCGGTAGGAGCGCAACAGCAAATTTTTGAAAATCATCATCACCCTTTCCGCGGGCAATGGCAAACCTCTGAAAATCAAATTCTGCCTATGAAAAAGCTTTTTAGGAACCAGGCCCTGCTCAAGAGTGTAAGAATTCACAAAGGGAGAAACAGAAAGCTAGGCCTTGGCCCACACCTGGCTGTCGCGCTATTTATTTATTTATTTTTATTTTTTACCTTAAAACAAGATTTTAAGACTAGTATTGTTTGCATAATATATTATAGACAAATAAAATTACTGTGAAATACTTTCTGATCAATACATTAGAGACCATATATAATAAAATATCAGAAACTATACAGAATAAGTTGAAATAAGGAACTATTTAAAATTAAAGCTGTGACACTGGACGAGCTTGTGATTTAGAAAAATGACGACAAACACAGTAAACAACGAAGACTTAATCGCGAGACTTATTGCCACAAAAACTGCATCCCTTATAGCTGAGATCAACAGCTTAAGAATTCAAATTGTAATTCTGACAGACACTAGCTCTGTAACAGAATTTAAAGCCCAAACCATTGACGATTCGATGCGACGTTATCAAATCTTTACCTAAATTCACAGGTTACACAAATTCCTACGTAAGTTAGCTCGAAGCAGCTCATAACTCTCTGAGAATTTGTATCAAAGTAGACAATATTTCGCTGCGATCACCATAGCGTGAAATAAAATAACTCAATATGCAATAAATATTCTGTAAATTTCGATTCTATAATAAGTCGACTGGATTTCACATACGCAGACAAACGTCCAGCACACATTATTGAACAAGAACTGAGTATTCTCCGACAAGAAAAAATGTCAACTATATAGGACTTTAACGTAAAAAATTCCAAGTTGACCCTTTCGCTCAACAAAATGATCATCACAAAGATCTTACCAAAGAGCTTAACAATATTTGGTAAAGAGAAGAAGTTCTATTCGTGTATTTATAACGGGACTTAATGCTCTCTTAGCTTATATTCTCTTTCCACTAAGCTCAGAAGATCTACCCATTTCTTTAGGGAAGCACAGGAGTTAGAATCTAATAACATGAGGGCACAATTTGCTTATCAGTATGCAAATAACGAAGTTAGTAACAATAGCCACAACAGCAAAAATAATAACCGTAATAACAAGCAAAATAATAATGATTTAAGGTTTCCAAATCGATCAGTCTGAGAACAACAACCTAATGAAAATCAACGGTCACCTCCTGAAGAAATGGACATTGGTAGTTCTAATCAGAGACAGAACTGCTACAATAATAACAAACAAAATACTTTTTACCTAAATAATCATCATAATAATGACAATCGGCCAAATAATCATAATTATAACAATTATAGAAATTATTATTCTAATAATCAAGGCTCTCAGTAAACCAATCAACCAATTAAAAAAACTCTTAAAACGAGGGAGCTTTTGTAGATCAAAGCGATTCACAATTAACCTATGTACAACGAACAGACAGAGATGATTAAAGGAGAGTAAAGATAATAATTAATACAGACGCTACCAGCTGCTAATGTTCTCTCAAATAGAAAAGAACTCGATATAAAAAAACATGTAAAAACAATTAACGGTTATACTATTATAAGTCATTTTAGTGAGGCTATCATATTTGATAGAGAAGTACAATAAGATACTACGAAATTAACAACTTAGAATGCGATTTGCGCATAGATTTTATGTTGCTTAGGCAAGCAAAAATAACTTTAGACTTAAAAGAGGAACCCTGAAGTATAAATCAGGACAGAAAAAAATCTTCGGTTCTGACGACACAAAAAGTAATATTGCAAAATCAATGCTTTCTAAAGCTCAAGCTGACGACAATAGCGGCAAAATAAATGATATAACTAACAAAGGGAGTAATGACTTTTAAATCTTAAAGAAAGATTATAAATAATAAGATAGAAGAAACTCTTACAAATATCAATTTGAATTCATTATTCAGAACAGACGTTAAGGCAGAAACGCGAACACTTATTTAAACTCCTATATGGAGTAAACAATATCCCTATCTTCTGTCAGTTTATACGTTTGTAAATAAAAAAATTGAAAATATGTTGAATAACGGAATTATTCAACCGAGTAAATGTCCATATAATTCACCAATATCGGTGGTACCTTAAAAAGGATTTAAGGAGGATGGAGCTCCAAAATTAAGACAATAATTGACAATAAGAAATTAAACGAAAAGACTATATCGGATGAATATCCGAAACCAGACATAAATGTCATATTATCAAATCTAGGAAAAACAAAATATTTTTCCACTATAGATTTAGAATACGGATTTCACAAAATAAAAATGAAAGCCACCGATATCGAAAAAACTGCTTTTCCGTAAACAACGGAAAATACGAATTTCTCAGGATGCCTTTTGGCCTAAAGTATGCTTCAAGTATATTTCAACGTGCAATGAACGATATTTTTCGTCATCATATTGGAATAATATGTCATCTTTATATTGATGACATAATAATATATTTAAAGACTATGAAAGAGCACACCGAACACATTAAAATTATTATTAAAACTTTGAAAAATACCAATATGAAGACTTCATTGGAAAAATCAAAATTTTACGAACGAGAGATAGAATTTTTGGAATATGTAGAATGCGCAACTCTTATCAAAACCGATCCTAATAAAATTAAAACAGTTTCAGATTTTCCGATTCCAAATACATTTAGACAACTAAGATTTTTTCTAGGCGGAGAAAACGGCAGAGCTTCAAAAAATATATCAAAAAAATATTGTACAAATTACTCTAGATGCACTTTCAGCTTGCGATAATTTTAAAAAAAAGCAATGAAATGGAACTAGTACAACCTAATTATAACAAAAATACTATTTTAACCACACATGCTTCAAACAACCCCATAGGCGGTGTTTTAACACAAGAAGGTAAACCAACATCTTTAATTTCAAAAACCCTAAATTCCACAGAACAAAAGTTATGCCACTAATGAAAAAGAACTATATGCCATACGGATTATCAACCATTGGCTTTTGCAGTATCAACTCGTAATCCTAATGCCAAAATGAAACGTTGACATGCCTTTATTGAAGAATTTTCACCTAAAATAGTTCATAAACTAGGAAAAACAAATTTAGTAGCAGACTCTCTTCCTAGGCAATATTTTAATCAAATATCAGAGGATTCCTCTGGTATAACAACACAACACTCCGCTAAATGCAGCGATAATAATACTTTTGAAGAAACTAAAAAAACCTTTAAATCTATTTAAGCAACAAATTTTACTAAGCCAAGCTAGGTTTATGTTACCATATATGAACAAATAATCAATTTTGGTAAAACACGACATATAGAATTCGATTCACCAGAAAATTTAGATATAATCCTTAAGCAATATTTACAACCTGGAACTGTTGCAATATATTGCACTCCAGAGGACTAATACGTCATGAAATGAAATCTACAGGAAACCTTCAGTAATCGGTTTCTGTATATTAAAAATTTTCTTTTAGATATTTTCAACACTGAAGACCAGGTAATTATCATGCAACAAACTCATACACGAGCTCAAAATAAGCACAAAAAAAGTGAACAATTGCATTTAGACATATTCTTCGCTCAAAATTTAAAATTTTTAACATGCATTGATTCTTATTCGAAATTTTTAATAGTAAAGTTAATAAATGACAAAATGAAACTAGATGAAAAAGTTCTAGTGTTGTTACAGAGTTTCCCTGATGCAAAAAGTATAACATTAGACAATGAACCAGGATTTACTACAGTCTAATTTAAAACTCTTATGGAAGCATTAAAAACCTAAACATATTACTGTAACCCTAGGCATAGTTCAACAAATGGACAAGTTGAAAGAGTACACCCGACTCTTATAATAATTTCTAGGTGTCTTAAACAAGAATTTCACCTTATAAATGATTTAGAATCTGTACTGGTAGCAGCTTAACAATATATTTAATTAAACGATACATTATATTACAAATATGAAACCCTGTGACGTTCTTTTTAACAACAAAAGAATTATTAATTATACATGAAGATAATATTAAGAAATAAATTTCTTTCTTTTTCTTACATTAGGCCACAATGCTATTATTACAACTACATAATCACTACAACCTCAGCTGAAATTATAGATTACACTCGGGAATATTATATTTTAAAGAAAATGGCTACGCAAACATTTACAATGACTATGGAAACATATTTCACATTTCTGATTTGACTTATTTTAAATTATTAAAATCAGAAGCACAAAACAATATTTCATAAAAAAATCATCAACGTATACAAAACAAAATTCTACCTCGTTCCCACTCCACTAGATTCCTGCATAAGTTATCAAATGTTGAGATGCTAATAACATGATAATCGACCGATAACAAACTCAATCAGTGAAACATGATAGTGTTTAGTTCTTTGCTTCTTTTGCGTTCGTTTTTTTTTTTTTTTTTGTTTCGTTCCTTTCTTTATTTAATTAATTATTTTTATTTATTCATTCATTTACTAATTTATTTATTTATTCATTTATTTATTCACTCATTCATTTATTATATTATTTATATATTTTTTGTTAATATTATTTATTTATTACTAAAATTAATTAATTATTTATTTATTTGTTATAATTACCAATAATTATTAATTTTTTTTTGTTTTTTACATAAAGGTTTTATTCGTTTTTTCCTTTGTTTTTCTAAATATTTTCGAACTGTAATCTTTAAAGAAAAATGTAAAATTTTGTAATAGCAGAAAGATACGACTTTAAGCTTATTATGACGAAAATAAACAATATACTAAACAAATAAATAGACATGAATTTTATCGACCATAGAAGTATCAACAATAACGTAATCTATACAAATATATGCAATAATTTGGAAACTAACTTGATAAAATCTCTACTGAAAAAGCTGCTACAAATAACACATTATTAAAATAAGCGTAAAATAAACGAATTAGGTAAATTATGGAAATAGCAGGATCCTCAGATCGCGACGACGACGACTTTGATTACAAATAAAATAACGGAGTTAGTAGAAAAAAATAATAAAAAGTTTACAACAAATTCCGAAATTTTTAACTTAATTACTCAATTTAAAAATTCCAAACACACATTAGAAAACAGCTATTACGAAAAATGATAATACGTATTAATGGGTCCTCGAAGTTCCATTGGTTCCGAGATACGCTGGATTGCGTTCTATGGGGATGTGCCTGCACATACCACAATCAGTAAACCTTTGAATCTTAGAGACTCGGTTGCTAAAAAATGTCGACCAACTTGTTGGAGCTGAACGTATCCAGGCTAGGGTGATCGTGGAGTCAGACCAGGCGTGTGGTACGTTCAATATATCTGCTACGTAGCGAAGCAAGGAGACTAAAATGACTGCTACACATAACTCGAGTCGAGGAATACTTATTGTCTTTGCTTTCGGCAGTAAAATTTTCATTTCTGTTTGGAATTGGTTGTTTAAGACCCGAATATGGTACATACGGCGGCTTCGTAGACTTTGTTCTAGGCATCACTAAAGCTGTGTAATTGTACAGCTTTTATGCTACGGTCTGTGTAGATCCATCGGTTGATTTTAAAAAAATTTAATCAAGGGCAATTTCTTTTTATACTCCTTCCATTCTTCCTGTAAATCAATGGGTATCGTTTCATTTCTGTCCGTCCCATTCTTCTACAGCTTTTGCATTATAATCTTTACCCTAATCACACAATGTGAGATCCAACCTAGTAGGTCTATGAGTTTTGTGATAGCAGAAAGCACTGCCCGTTTTGTTACCTGTGTTTCTGGCTTTTGGAAACTGCTCAAAGTTAATTTCTTTATAGTTTTCAGGAATGTCTTCTAAGAGTTTTTTGTGATTAACTGTTCATTTGCGAAGATTAAATCCTACAGATGCAAGCAATCGTCGAATCTCATTCCGCCTGTGTAAGTCACCAGTCAAGGTATCTGCTCCGCTGATAAGGTCATCTACATACATATCTTGCTGAACGGCATTGGCTCTCACAGAGTATCTCTCTGCTTCGTCGTCTGCAGAGAACTCGTATGGCTTAATACGATGCGCATGTTGTTCCAAAGGTCACTGTTTTAAGCCTGTATCAAGCTAAGCTCACTATCCCACCAAAAGACAAGTTGATACCTGCTGTCTGCCGGTGGTACTGTAATTTTTCGGTACATCTCGATGTCGGCAGTGAAGATATATCGATGCTGTCTCCATCTCAATATGACATCGATAATGCTCTTTTGTAACTTAGGACCAACCATTAAGTGCTCGTTTAAGAAGTGCCGTTCGAAGTCTTAGACGCTGCATCAAACACAACTCGCAGTTCTGTTGTGGAGCTTGAGTCTTTAATGCGAGCATGATGTGGCAAAACAAAATTAAAAATTTTTGGAAGATAAGTGTTATTAAATAAATCTTCATCCTCAATGAGATATATGGTAATATATTCTTACATGCCTTTTTTGTATCCTAACTTAAACTGCAAATCCTTCTCAAAACAATATTCTAATTATGTAAAGGGTCGTACGTAGAATTGCCCAACTTTTCTTCCCATAAATACTGCATTGAACAAGGAAGTTTTTTGGAAAAGGATGTAGATAAGGATAATATCCCAGTGGCTTACTGGCACTTTCAGGTTTTCTTATGCGTAAAAGCATTCTTGAGATGTGTCGATTGCATAGACTTTAACCCATTGGTGGACTCCTTCGTTAATGACGGTTGGCTGTAATGTTATTTTGTAAGTTCATATTCCATATTCTTTTCATGGAATTTGTATGTAGTTATATGTAAATCCCGTCTGCGTCAACTCTAACATGAAGGCATAACACTGATGTTAGAGTGGTTGCTGGCTGGGCTAAATGTAACGAACTTATAGCTAGCACGTACTAAGACGCAATGGTCTGGAAAAATATCGAAACCTAACTGATTTGCATTGGAAGCTTAGAGTTTCATACAAAATACTTCCTAAGAGTTTGGGAATATGGGAGAGTTAAGCGATGGGATGAAAGTAGGTAATGGGATGGTTTAAAATGGGAATTCTGTAGCAGAGCAACGGGAAAGATATGTGAAGATAATAATGTTATCACAGTGTTTTGTAACAACAAGTGTTCGTAATGGAAAAATGTTTTTGGTCGACCTTATCTCCTTAATTGTATTGTATAAGAAAAAAATTAAACATATGAGAAATAGTGTCGACCTCGTGTTAGTTATTTGGAGCTTAGATAATTAGAAATAATGCGAAGCGTTTTGTGTAATTAGTAGGTATTTAGTAATGAAGAGAGGGTTTTGAGATGGAGGTTTGTATTGTGCGTGCGTGGGTGCGTGCGAAGTGGGTTGTGGCAGCTTGAGACTGGGTGGTCTGAGAGGGGGGCTTGAATGTTATTACAGTGTTTTGTAGCAACAAGTGCTTATAATGTAAGAAATAATAATAATGTTGTATTGGGTATATATTTTAATTTGTGCGGTTTTTTTTTTCAAAATTTGAACGTTTATTTAAGAAAAACACGTACAATAGTATTATTCAAAGTATTGCCCATCTAAAGTAATGACTTTTTCCCATCTTTCTGGCAATTTGTGGATACCATCCCAAAAGAACTGCGCCGGCTTGGCAGCCAAGAATGAATCAAGCCAATTTTTGATATTCTGCTCTGATGTGAACCGTATTTCAGTGAGGGCGTTCTGCATCGACCGGAACAAATAGTAGTCAGAAGGGGCAAATTCTGGGCTATAAGGCGGGTGGGGTAAGACTTCCCATCCAATGTTTTCCAAATAGTTCTTAACCGGAATAGCAACTTGGGGCCGAGGGTTGTCATGATGGAAAATTATTGCCTCGTGTCTAGTCGCATATTCCGGGTGTTTTTCGGCTACTGCTCTCTTCAAACGGATCAATTGTATTCGGTAGTATTGTCCATTGATGGTTTCACCCAATTTTAGCAGCTCATATAACAGCACACCCATCTGATCCCACAAAATACAGAGCATTACCTTCGCACCATGGATATTCGGCTTTGCCGTTGATTTGGCTGTTTGGCCGGGTTTCACATATTAGTTTTTGTGCATGGGGTTGTCGTAATGGATCCATTTTTATCACCAGTAGCAATCCGATGCAAAAATGTCTTCCTTTTGTGGCGTTCCAGCAGCATTTCGGACATGCAAAACTGCCTTTCGACGTCTCTCGAAGATTCTGCGAGCTCTTCTTGTGTTTGGCAACAATCTTCATAGAGTAAAGTTTCGAGTTCTTCATCTTTAAACTTTTTTGGCTGCCCAAGACGTTCATCGCCTTCGAAGCCAAAATCACCACTTTTAGATCGTGCAAACCACTTTTGGCACGTTCGCTCAGCTAGCGCATGTTCACCATTAACTTCCACCAAAATACGATGGCTTTCGGCAGCAGTTTTCTTCAAATTAAAGTAATGAAGAAGAACTCAACGCAAAAATACTTTTTCAGGCACAAGGTTCGACATATTTGAGTAAAAAAAATTATTGTTGTTTACGCTTCAAATGAATGACATATACTATGACAGCAACTTTCCAACGCATGTTCCAATGGAATAATACAAGTTATGCAATCTCTTAGCAAACCGCACGAATTATAGACCCAATAGTTATCTTTTTGAGTATAAACTCAGTAGAGAATTCGTTGTTTTCGTGGTCGTCGTTGTTAGAGAGGGAATTAGGAGATGATAAATGTGTTGAAAGAATTTTGTTCTTTCTTTTATCTTTCTGACCAACACCACCACCACTATTTTATATTCTTATATTGGCTATGATAATAGAAATATAAAAATTAATGAGACAAGTAGAACAACACCAAACCACAGTAATCAAGATAGAAATACTACTCCCCATAATAACAGACAAGAGAGACAAGGCCAGTTTTAGCATAGGAATTACCTTAATAGTTATAATTTTAACGAACGAAACTCATGGCAGTTTAGGCAGGGTGATCATCAAAACTTTCAAGGACCTTCAGGTAATTTTAGACATAATGAACAAAGAACTGGGGGACAGCATAGGAATCCAAAAACGTTTGGGAATAATAACTTCTTGAGTGAACCAGGACCATCAAGAAACAATTTCCCAAACCCGTATTCGAGACCACAGTCAATGGATACCAACAATCTTCAAACAAACCAAGAACCTATCCCACAGGAGACCAATTCTGTAGAACCACCGGTTTTTCTGAATTGAGCCTCAGACAAATAATGACAGTAGCTATTGAGATTCAAAACCAACGGCAACATATTTTAATAGACACAGGAAGTGCTTGACTATCATTAACACAAACAAAATTGACATGGCACCATAAAAAATTCTAGCCACCAGACAGGTAGAGATCTGAACAATTAATAGCAATATAACTAGAACAAGTAACATAATTCAGTTTCCATTACCAAAAGAATTTGGTTATAGTTATAATATTTTCATAAAAGCTTAAGCTATGAGTTTAGAAAACAAAAACTATACGCTACTTTTAGGTATGGATATCCTCAAAAATATCAATAAAATCATTGATATAAAGAAAGGAATTATAACTCTGAAAAATCGAACCATATTAAAGATAGAACGAGGAGATGAGCCGTCATGTAATTATTTAGAAGAGTGCAATCCTGCCTTCGGCAGACTTATTCGCGAAGAACAAACAGCATTAGCCCCTGTGCTCGACACATTTAAAGATATTCAGTACAAGGATGGGGATCAATTGACTTATACCCTGACCATAAGACATGAGATTCGTCTTAGGAACGATAAGCCGATTCATTCAAAGTTATATAGGTTACCAAAGAAACATTAAGAGGAAGTATCAAGACAGATAATAGAAATGGAAAGACAGGGCATGATAAGAAAAATCATGAGTAGGTAGGCTTCCCCGATTGTAGTAGTTGCTACTACAAAAATCTGATTAAGGTGGACAGATGCAATACCGTATCTGTGTAGTTTACAGGGAGATATATGAAATTAAGGAAGGAAGGAAGGAAGACCGATTCTCTCTATTTAATATGGATGGCTTTTTTGATAAACTAGGGAAAGCAGTTTATTTTTCGACTCTTGATTTGGCAAAAGGGTACCATCAAATTTTGATGCACCCCGACGACATAGAGAAAACAGCATTCATAACCTCACAGGGACTTTGCGAGTATATTCGTATGCCTTTTTGGCTTAGAAATGCACCGGCCACCTTCCAACGGCTTATTAATCACATCTTACGAAAGTACTATACATCAACAAAACCTGTAATCGAATAGTTAAGTCAATTATATATTACCTGTGTATTACATTATCAACTAAACTTAACTTACCTGTGTAAATTGTAAATGAAATCAATCTTTAAATGGTTTACCTACGAGTATACAAGTATTCGTTCATTTAAGAAAGGCAATTCGAGAAAGACTAAGTTCAGAAACACCGTTTGGCTGAACAGCATTTAATTAATTTACCCACAATGGTAGTACCTCCATTTTCCGGGAATTATAAGGTTTGGCCGTCTTTGAGAGATTTGTTTGCGGGTTCAGTCGACAATAAGAAAAATCTGACCGCAATTCAGGAATTGTATTACTTACGTATATCATTTTTGCGTGATGATGCGGCCAATCTCATAAAGCACATTACTATTTCAGACAGCAACTAGGATAGACTTGACAAACGTTATGACAGCGTAAATCTTATTGTTTAATCAATTTTTTCAAATTTTTGCAATTTTTTTTAGTTTAGTATAGTTTAGTTTAGTATATTTATTTTCATTCTAACTTAAAACTACTGTACAATTTCTTACAGAATAAAGCGGCAAATAATAGTGATCACTCTGTAACTTAAACGTTATTATGGAGTGACACTGCGATTTAATTAAAAAAAGTATAGGGTTTTCTAATAACGACTTGACAATTTTTTTTTTAATTAAAAGGCAAACCATTTGAAATATTTCAAAAACTTTATTATTAGCTTATAATCAAAGCATTTATGAATGGAACTCGACTTCGTTCATATGGCCACCCTACTTTCAATGACTCGGCCACACATTTCGGCCGTTGGCGTGTTGGCATAAACCAATGACTTAACTTAGCCCCACAGAAAACAGTCAAGCGGCGTTAAATCGCACGAACGAGGCGGCCAATCGACTGGCCCATGTCTTGAAATAACACGCTAACCATACTTATTCTTCAATAAATCGATTGCAGCGTGTGCTGTGTGGCTTGTGGCACCATTATATTGAAACCACATGTCGTTCAAGTCCATATCTTCCAATTCGGGCCAAAAATAATCGGTGATCATGGCGCGATAACGCCGACCATTCACAGTAACGTGACGGTCGTTATCGTCGACGAAAAAATTTGACCCAATAACGCCGCCGGCATGCAAACCGCACCAAACAGTTATTTTTTGTGGATGAAGTGGTGATTCATGTGGGTTTTCACCCGACCAATAACGCATATTTTGCTTATTGACAAACCCATTTAGCCAAAAATGAGCTTCGTCACTGAAGATGATTTTGCGATTCCGAATATTCATGAATTTTTATAATTTGCAGACGTCGCTCGTTAAAAAGATTACAAAAAATTAATTTATAAATTAACATTAAACTTAAACATTGACTTGTGCTGAAGATTAGGATGGCAGATCACTTTTAAGTAACGATTCCAGGAATTCATAATTCATAGTGAATATCCAGTCTTTGACCTTTTTTAAGTATGAATTAAGACGTAAAGCTGTTGGAACAGAAAACAGTAACTTATTGAACATTAAATAGGATATAACGGAGTAGAAGTGAGAAAAATAGGTTTTGTACATGATTGGAAAATTGACAAGATGCATGGTATTTATACGAAAACTATAAAAGTGTGTAGTTCTACTAGGAATATTACCGCTTTGCTTAAAGAATTCTTTTAGAATTTTGAAAACATAAGGTGTCTCAAAGGTAAAATATGCAGGTCTTTAAATAATGGACTGAAGGAGTTATTGTAAGAACCTCCCCAAAATGATATACCATACTGCAACTTAGAGTGAGCCAGACCATAAAAGATTGACGTTAATACTTTTCTTTAACAATATTGTTTGATGAGATACGTTTTGCGCGTTATAACTAACATTTGCGATTTCAGAATATAAATATGATCTTTCCAGTTCAAGTTATGGTCAATTAATACTCCAAGGTATTTAAAGTGATGCACTGATTCAATATTAAAACAATTATTAGAACAAGGTGAACTACTAACATAATTACTTTTTCTAAAACTATAAACAGGTAAACAGAATTTATTACACTCATAAGCATGGAAGCATAAATTAAAATAATTTAAAACATTGTTTGATATTTTGAAAAACATAAGTTTTGTCTTCTCGCTAATAAATAATTTATAGTCCGCAAACCAAAGTCTTCCGAGATCTTTGCAGTATTTTCGTATCTTGTATCAATTTGGTATGTAATGGCTATGTCGTCTGCAAATGCAGTAGGTACTCCATTTAGATTTAGTGCGGAGAGAGAGTTAATGTGTATTAAAGAGATCACAGGACTAGGAACTTATCCCTGTGGTACACCATTTTTTAAGATACGAGAGCCACTGAAGCTCCCCTTTACGTTTACTTTTTGATTCCTACCTTTTAGATAAGAATTAAACCATTTGTGGATTTATCCCCTAAAACCAGTATCGTATAATTTTTTTAGAAGCAGTTCGTTGTCAACCATGTCAAATGCTTTTGTCATATCGCCAAAAAGAGCCCTGGTGGATTTGTTGCAGTTAATACCTTCATACAATTGGCTACACACTCTGAAGATAACATCCTGGGTTGACATTTCTCTTCTAAAACCAAACTGATTACTACTAAAAAAATTGTTTCTGTTTAAAAAAGACAATATGCGAGATTTCATAAGTCTTTCGAAAATCTTAAAAAACGTTGGAAGTAGGAAAATACAATCGGTCTGTAGTTCGACATAATACTTTTATTACCTTTTATAAAAAGTGGTATAACTTCAGCGCCTTTTAGGTCCTGAGGAAAACAACTATTTTGAACACTAAAGTTAAACAAGTAGCATAAAATGTAACATAGAAGCACATTTTCTTGAACAATAAACTTGATATACCATCACTAGTGCAAGACTTTTTGTTTTTTAACGAAAATATTTCCTTACAGATTTCACTTGAAGAGAATGATTGGAAGATAAAACTATTTGGTTGTGTGTTTTGTGTGTGTCTTATAGAACAATCACAGTCTCTTGAAATCCCTACAGATGATTTAAGTTTTTCTGAAATTTTGGTAAAGTACTCATTGAGCTTATTGGAAATGATGACTGAGTCCGTGAAAAGTTTATCATCTTTCTCTAAGCTATTTATGCCTATTTGTTGTCTACTTTTCCCCAAAATGCTTTCAACTACCCTCCATTCATCTCCTACATTTCCTCTGACACGTTCAAACGAATCTGGATAAAACTTGTTACGTTTTCTTCAATATATTTGTGCACGAATTTTTTTTTTAAGTTTTATGTTATGTGGATGACTTCTGCACTTTTTTGCAAGTTTTTTCTTTCGTTTTATATGTTACAAGAGATTATATGTCATCCACGGCTTTAAAAATTTATTTTTGCTTGAGATGAGAGGGGAATAAGTAGTAAAATTTTTGTTGTGATTTTTTAAAATTTCAGTAAAGAGATGGAAAGCAATTGATGGGTTAGGTTCATCATAGACTGGTACCCAAAATTCATATTGTACACAGTTCTTTAAAAGAGCATAGTCTGTGCAATATTTCTTTTTTACAGATGAGTTAGAACAATTAAGTGCATTGGTACTGGAATCTACATAAAGTGTAATCAAACAATAATCTGTTAATTTCAGATCATACACCACTAAACATATTCTTATTGTTTTTTTGAGTGCGCATAAATATATGATCAATGCAAGATTTAGTCGAGTCGTTTACACGGGTAGATTCATTTATAAAACTCTTCAGACCATTTGACGCAATAAGAAACAGATAATTCTCAGTAAATTCTCATTTAAAATGTCAATATTGATATCACCAATTACAATTAAGTTCTTCTCTTTACAACAACTCAAAACATCACTTAATTCATCAACGAAAATATATTTCGAAGCTGCATGCAGTCTGTAAACACACAGCATAACATAACTCTCACTCATGAAATCAAAAGACAACTTTATAACATCAGTACTAAGAAAATTAAGCTTTAGACAATCGCATGCATAACCATCATTCACATAAACTGCTACACCTCTAGCTGAGTATGATTCATTACAACTTCCGAAATGGGCATACCCGGTATGTTATCCAAATCTAATTCTTCCTCATAGAGCCAAATCTCACTCAAAACAATGGTACCTGGTAATATCACTAACGACTCAAGATGTGCTACCAGAGCTGGAAATTTTATTCTAGTACTACGAATGTTTCGGTGTAAAAAAATAATGTCAACAGATTTAAGAGAATTGACTGGGTTCATCATTCTTCCTCTGCAGTTCCTCAATCTGCTCTCTTTGGATCTGTTTTAGTTCTTGAATTTCCGCGTAAATTAATTCCAGTGTAACATTATGTTTCGTTGGAGCGACAGGTGTTTGGTTAACAGGTGTTTTGTTGTTAACCCTTTTGTTGAGATGTTGATTTTGGTACATCTGACTAGAGACGCATTCTGGCGCTTCCCTGGATAGCGATTCGCGTCGTTTATTATCAGTTCTTTTTTATCAGTTCCTTTTATGATTATCTCTAACGTGCAAACTCTTCGTCGAATTACTGACGGTGCAGATGAAGTAATTCGTGGGCTAAGTGCATTAGATAAGAACAATCAATATCCGTGGTTTATATATCTGTTGCTAAGTGAAGTCGATAGTGAGACTTTAAATCAATTCCAGTGTAACATTAGGTTTCGTTGGAGCGACAGGTGTATGGTTAACAGGTGTTATGTTGTCAACCCTTTTGTGGAGATGTTGATTTTAGTACATCTGACTAGAGACGCATGCTGGCGCTTCCCCGGATAGCAATTCGTGTCGTTTATCATCATTTGTTTTTTATCAGTTCCTTCTATGAGTATCTCTAACGTGCAAATTCTTCGTCGAATTACTGACGGTGCAGATGAAGTAACTCGTGGGCTTAGTGCATTAGAAAAGGACAATCATTATCCGTGGTTTATATATCTGTTGCTAGGTAAAGTCGATAGTGAGTCAAAATATGCATGGGCTGAAGAAGTGGGCTCGTGACGAACGCTCGATAAGTGATCTAATCGAGTTTCTAGAACTCTGGTGTAACGCGCTTGAATCATGCTATTTGTTAAATCGGTCGACTACATCCCGCGGGAAAAAACCGGGTCAAATTAGACCCCACTTAGCCAAATCGTCAAAGAACAATACCCATTACCTCATGTGTAATAGTAATCACAATCTGTTTCAGTGCCCTGAGTTTATTGCATTAAATAATAATTCGCGTAGAAACTTTACGTAAACTCAAGCGGTCTACTTTAGTTGTCCCAGACCAGGTCATACATCCAATAAATGTCGATCAGCATTTCGTACCCATGAATCTAGAATTAGACAGCAAACTATTTTGCCTAGAATTCTCACTATAACTCAAGATAGTCGGGGACAGCTCATAAAAAACATGGTCTCAATCGTCGTTCGTTAATGAATCATTTGTCCAAAAACTTCGACTTCCGCGGACTCATGCTCGTATCCCTGTTATGGGATTACCGACGAAAGAAGCGGGATATACAAAAGAGTGTGTTTCAATCAAGCTTTCTTCTCGATACAATTCAGCCCCGTTATCTGTTGATGCATTCGTCTTGTCTAAATTAACTTCGAATTTACCAGCAAAATTATTTGACGCAAACACATGGGAGTATATTTGGATGTTAGATTTGGCCGATCTGATTTCAATGTGTCTAGTTCGTTTATAATTCTTCTCGGAGCTGATAAATTCTGGTCTATTCTGAAAGGAGACAAAATTCGTGGCTCACATGACCGGCCTATAGCTCAAAATACATTCTTCGGTTGGTTCATTTTTGGGTAGCTGTTCAATCCAAATGGTAGTGGCTGTGCATTATTAGCTTTGCATTCGACTTGGATGCTCTTCTCCATCGGTTTTGGGAATTGGAAGAAATCTCCCCTCACAAGACTCGTGATGTTGTCAACGATCCAGCAGAAGAATATTTTCAGAAGACCGTTTCCTGCGCCCCATATGGAAAATACGTAGTTTCCCTACTATTTAAAACGCCTTCTCCAAGATTCACAAATACGCTGTAGTCGGCAGTTTCACGCCGATGGAGCTGCGATTTCAAAACAATTCCGATCTACATCATCTTTATTCCAAATTCATGCAGGACCATCTCGAACTTGGCCATATGGAAAAAGCTCCCAGCGATAAAATAAATAAAAACCCTTCGCAGCACTATTACCTTCCACATCACGGAGTCCTTAAACCTTCCAGTTCGTCCACAAAACTTTGTGTCGTGTTTAATGTTTCGCTAAAGGATTCAAACGGACAATCATTGAATAACCATTTTTAATCAGTCCTTTAATAAAAAACTGATGTGTTTTTGTATTTTTTATTTTTAGCTACCAAGCATTTTTAAATCGCTAGGACTCCTCGCTCCTTCGGTAATATTAACTTCATGTTTGAGAAGCTTTGGTCCTCTGATTTGCAACTGGGTTGGGTAGATCTCTTACGCTGCGAAGTCTATGAAAAATGGATGAACTGTCATAAACAGTTGTCATCTTTCGAGAAAATGTCTACCCCGCTATTGTCTTCGCTCGCTCAATGTCTTCTACTAGTGTTCTTAGTGTCAGAATCATAATCGCTAAAACAAAAGTCGCTCCTCTAAAACCGGTATCCATATCCCGTATCGAACTCTGTGGTGCGCTGTTGGTAACTCGGTTACTTACTTTAATCTTATATTATAGATTGTATTACTTATAATCCAGAAAATTTCATCGTGGTATCACTTGCAACAAATAGTCGCATACTGTTTCCGGTTTATCTCTTATTGTCGACTAAATATCTCTAATCGAGCTATTTCAATATCCCTAATATTAGCAGAAATAAGAGTGACCAGGTTTACCATGTTGAAATTTATTCAAATGAATGCTTTCGAAAATGATATGCTACATCTGCATACCAAAAACCAACTTCCTGCGAAGTCGAAGCTCTTAAAATATTAATAATTTTTGGACAACGATAGATTACTTCGAGATGGCGATCGCATAAAACACGCAAGCATATCCTATTATTATTTTTATTATTATCAAGGGAACGATACAAATTAATTTGTAGGGCCCGGGATTTAATGCCGGGTTACTATGCCCATGTGGCGCATTTTTTCAACAGCACGCGGAGAACTGAGTTCCCATGTGGTCACCCACCTACGTACTTAGCGCGCCCAACACTGCTTGATTTCGGTGATCTAGTGTAAACCGATGCTTTCAGTGTGGCGAGACCGTTGACTAAACAATTATAACAATAGATACCATTCAACAATAAAGATGACCCCGGATGAAGCAGTGTTTGCGGATTTCACAACACTTGCTAATATTATAAAACTTCAAAATGAAAAATATATTAGCAAACTAAATAAAGATGGACAAGAGTATAAAGAAAATAGGAAAATAGTACCAGTTAAAAATTAAAAGAGAAATTATTACAAAAATGAACCTAGATATAGATTCAAGACCAAGGATAAAGAACACCAAGTAAACATTAAACCGCCCCGTAAATTTTCAGATGACGACAGACTGAAATAGTGCAAGATACAAAGACCATTTTACACATCATCAATACTACAGAAATAAGACAGACGATTAAGTTGATCGGACCAAACCCACAAAAACTACAAATTTTTAGTGTAAAGACTGAATTACACACCCTTTACGCCAAGTTAGCAACAATTGAACCAAATACACAGGCGAGGAAAAAGCGTGGGCCTATCAATGTTATAGGTACATCAGAGAATTATCTTTTCGGGATAATGGATGACAAAGACAGAATAATATTGGCATTAAAGGTACCGTTTTCATATAAACTTATAAATTATAACTTTATCACACCCATTCCAAATAAAGATATGATGGAAGCTATGACAGATGATCAATATGTAATAGAATTCAATAAAACAAAGTATAAATACAGTAGCAATAAAACTCAATATGTAAGTAACCTAGAACATATAAAAAATTGTACTACAGAAAACACATAGTTGTAAGCTAAGAAAGAATAAACTTTTAGAAATAAAAATATTAGATGACATCACTTTAATATGTAAGAATTTAAGAAATACTTCAGTTATAAATCACAATTACTTAATTATAATTAACAATTGTTCAATCGAAATATTAAAAAAGAATTTTAGTAACAAAAATTTATTTATAGCTTCTGTCTCCAAGTATCGAAGTAATAAGAATTTTCTTCACAGTTTTTTTGGTTCTACAAAATATTTCTTACCATCTTATTAAAATTTGAAGTTGCATTTTTATTGCTGAAGCATTTAACATAACAATCCCTTATTTCGTCAAGAAGCACAGAAATATTCATTGCACCAAAAATTGTTTGCAATGGTATTTACCTCGGGTACACCAACAATTTCGATGAGGTCCTCCATCAGCTTTTGCTCTTTCCAGTTCAGCTTACTCTCTAAGCTTGATGCTCGCATTCTCATTTTAGCGTTTTCCTCTTCCAACTGAATCATTTTGCTGAGAAATTAAGAGTTAATTTTTTTTTAGACTCAGAATGTCTTCGTACAACAGCTGAAGGGTTATTGAACTGCTGCTTCGGTTAGGTTTTTGACACTGTAGCTTTTCATTAGCACTCGCACTTGTCTCCACATATTCTTTGTTTGCTGCTGCCGTTCTGTGATTTGTTAAAGAAGATGATGTTGGTTTGTATTATGTTCTTGAATGCAGTTTAGTTACACCCGAGCTCATCTCTTGCTGTTTTGTTGTTGTCTTTGGCATTGTGGTAGGTTGTTGTTGGAGCGATTTTCTTCTCAGAGCAGAACACTTGTCACAGCTAGAATGTTTGTTGTTGGAGATCATATACTCAAATTCAGATTGGAGTATAAGTGTGATGTGATCAGACGCAAGTCGATGTGCCATCCTGAGGCTGTCATCAACAACAATAATGACAGTGATCCATCTAATTCAAAAAGCAATAACAACCGAAATAATGCACTCAAAACACCACCTTCTTTGCAACAAGCAGACCAAACCCAGTATGGAGACGTGCCTGACTTCACTCTTCAAATGATTTATATCAAGCTCGAGAAATTGTAGGGAACCAACAATCGTTTCCTATCTGAACTCGCTGAACTTCGAACTGCAAATGCTGATCTGAAGTTTAAGGTGAATACTCTGGAAAGTCGACTGAACTGGCAAAATCAGCAGCTTCAAAACTATTGCATTGAAATTGTTGGTGTGCCAAATGTCAACAATGAAAATGCAACAAGTAAAGTTAAGCAAATCACATATGATTGTCTATCCATCAATATTCCATATTTGACCATAGAAAACTGCTATGTGAAGAAAGTGCCGAACAAAGAAAGAAAAAATAACTGAGCTCTTTTGCTACAAATGACTTTAACGGCAGCGGCAGTGACAGAAGAGAACTGGTGTTTCCATCAATGATACTCTTACACCATACACACAGGCTCTCTTCAGACAAGCAAAAGATGTAAGCAGGAAAAAGAAATTCAAATTTGTTTAGTATGACAACCATCAAATATTACTTAGTAAGGAGTAGGGTGGAAGAGTCATTTCTACTAAATCATTTGATGATCTCCTTAGAGTTTTATTAAAATTTTCTTTTTATATATTTTGAATCATGAATTTTGAGTTATATGATTTATGTGATGACCATTACAATTTCACTTCAAATTGTAATAATGTTTTTGTGAATAGTACATATTGTTTAAATAAGCTGTTTGTGAGATATCAGGATGTTAGGAGTTTGGGAGAAAGTTTTACCTCACTAGTTACACACCTTGATGCTTTTCTCTGTCTTCCTGATATCATAGTTGTGTCCGAAATTTGGATTCATGGATTTAAAATAAGTGATTATCACTTGTCAGGTTTTTTTTTTTTTGCTAATCAAAATGATGATTACCCTGCAGGTGGTGTTGGGTGCTTTATCAAAGTGGATCATGTAGAAATTGAAGTTAAATATTAAAAATTAAAAACTGCTGATACTTAAATGGTTTTTTTTTTAAAATAAACAAGAAAAATATTTTAGTATTGTGTGTGTACAGATTACACAATTCTGATTTCGAATCATATGTTTTAGAATTCTCAAGCTTGATAGATAAAATCAAATCAGATGACTTATTAATTATGGGTGATTTCAATCTAAATTTATCAAAAAGTGGTGAACTTGTGTTAAATTACGTGACCTTCCTAGTTTCATATGGATTAATAAGTTTCATCAACAAACCTATTAGGCAAGTCTCCTGTAGCTGTTTGGATCATATTTATGGCCGTTTTTTAAAGGTATCACTAAGTTCTTGTGAGACGTGTGTATATGATTTGAAAATAATTGATAACTCTTTGACAGGCATTATAGCAAATATATTTAAATGTATAGATAGTCGTCCGAAAGTTGACTTTACGAGTATGCGATCTAAAATTGATATCTCGAAGCTAAAACACTATCTTCTCAATGAATCCTACATTTCTTCCAAATAATAACTCTGTTTCGTGTCTTATTGTCTCAGAAATTCACCAATGTTATTTACATGCTGGAGTATCCGAGACCTTCGCGTTCGTTTGACAACAATTTCGGATATTGGGAAGTCGAAACCTCATTCAAAAATCATTTATAGATGCAAGTCTTGCAGCGAAAACTCACCAGCCAGCAGATCATGGGAGATATCCCGTCTCATCCCATTTAACAAAGCCGTCAATTTTTTAACACAGGTTGTGACTTCGCTGGCCCACTGCCAATCAAATTGTCCCGCTGTCGCAAACCAAAGATGTCCAAGGCCTATATAGCAGTACTCATATACATGTGCGCAAAAATGTTCCACCTGGAACTGGAAAGCGACTTCACAACGGATGCCTTTTCCGCAGCTTTGCGTAAATTTTTTTCTCGCAGCGGTAAGTGCACCAACATCTGCAGTAACAACGACGAACTTCCAAAGAGCTCGGCGGTGTCTAACTAACATGCACAAGCTAGTTATGGAACAAACTCACAACGACATCATCGCCAAGGATGGCATTTCGTGGCATTTTATTCCCTCTTCGGCTTCACACTTTGGTGGATTATGTGAGACTGTGAGAACTTCAACTGGAACATTGGTTCGCTCTATTTTAAAACTTGCGCTTCTACCGATGTTCTAAAACTCGTTCCTGTGTATTACAATACATTATCAACCTAATTTAATAAATTAAATTTTAAATAAAATAAATAAAATTTTTAATAATTAAATTTTAAATGAAATCAATCTTTAAATTGTTTACCTACATTATACGAGTATTCGCTCATTTTTTCTAACTTGAAGTAATTTACAAAATTAACCTATTGTTTGGTATCTGATTTAATTTTAATTTTAATGTGTTAATACCTTATGAATTACTTAAGTCTGTTATCTATGTTTTTGCTTAGTGGTCAGCGATGTCATGTCTGTATGCACAGCATTTTAATGCATAATATCGTACATGTTCGATTGACAACCCAATGTCGTACTGCCTTAAAACAACAATTAGTTGCTTGTGCAAAAGTAGTGGGAGGACAAAATTACAGTGATGGTGTCATACGATTGATCTTGCTTATTTTCTGCCACTTGGATTACAATCGCTGCACACATCACATCTCAAGCCTAAACTTAACAAGCTAAGTCCAAAGAAAACATGAAGAATTTGATTGTTTGATTTGCCTCAAATAAATTTGTAATTGCACGTTTTTTTTAATCTCGTTTTTTTTTATTCAATATCGGTACTATTGCAAATTTTTATTTTTTCGCGCAACAGTTTATATAGATGATATTCTTATATTTTCGACATCCTAAGAAGAGCATATCAAGAATTAGAAATAATAACCTTAAACTTCAAATCAGCAAATGCTCATTTCTTAAGAAAGAAACTGAATCCTTAGGTCACATCTTGACCGACGAGGGGTTAATTCCCAATTCAAACAAAGTGAGTCCTATGAAAGAGCTTCCACTAACATAGACCGAAAACCAACTTAGAAGCTTCCTATGAGCGTCGGGATATTATAGGAAATTCATACAAGAATACGCAAAAATAGCCTATCCAATGACAAGATACCTTGAAAAAGATACGAAAATAAACATTAATGGCCCCGAATATATAAATACGTTTGAAACACTTAAACTTGATTTAACAACATACCAATTTCTAAAATTCCCAGAGTTCGAAAAACAATTCTATCTATATACAGATGCTAGTAATTTCGCTATAGGAGCTGTCCTAACACGGGATAAACAGACAGTTTTTTTATACTTCAAGAACTCTTAACGAGCATGAAAGGACCTATTTCGTTACGAATAAAGAATTCCTAGCCATTGTGTGGAGTATATCAAAATTATGACCATGTTTGTAGGGAAATAAATTTAAAGTCACAAAAGACCACCTTCCTTTAAAGTATTTGAATATCGAATATCTTAAAGGTCAAAAAAATAAAGTTGCCGATTTTCTCAGTAGAATGGACAGAGAAAACATTGAATTAAACCAAATTTCAAAGAATGAAACAATTCATTCCGGACTAAAAGAGCAATTAGACCATATAACGTTAAAAGAAGACATTGTAAGCGTATAAAAACAACAAATTATCCTAAGTTACGATAAAGAATCAATAATAGAAACACTGCATGGTAAAAGAATTGTTTATATTAGAACATAAGATTCTATAAGGACAATACCAGAACTATTCAAAGAAGTAACTCAAGGAGTAATTGGCATGCTGTAGTAAAAAAACTTGACTAATAAAAAATCCAACATATAATCATAAGTCTATATTCAGGAAACAGATTTGTTAAACTAACACGTAGACTAAGAGATTTGAGGACGGAAGACGGAAGCTAAAAAGCAAATCTCCATATATCACATCAGAGGGAGCCAACACTCAGGAATTATTGAATCTTACAACACACTAAAACGACAAATTTATTACCCTAAACTTGCATGGATAGTTACTCAAATTATAAACAATTGTGACATATGCCAACAAGCTAAGTATTATATGAGCCTATACGAGACAAATTTAAAATAACAGAAACGCCTTGCAAACCTAGCAAAATAATTCATATAGATATTTCCCATTTTCACAAACACATATTTTTAACAATAATAGATAAACCCACCAAAAAAGTACACGTATACAAACTTGAAAGCAAAAACCATATTCACAAAACAGACGCCATCACGGAACATTTGAAAAGAGAAAGTTCACCTAACAAAATAATAACATATAACGAATTTGTCACGATGTATATGAAAGACTTCTTCAGAGAACGAAATATCAAAGTACATTTTACCAAACCAAATTCTCATACGGGAAACGCAGCCATTGAACCCCTACACAGTACCACATAAAGCTGAGATTTTACTAACCATGTCACAGGTACAATCAGTGAATACAAAAATGTTTAAAGATTTATAACAAGAGATATCTACCACACTATGATTTGTATGTTCCCCGAACAAGTTCAACATACAGACATAGAAGCATTTGTTACAAAGATGAAAGATGAGAAAACAAAAATAATAAGCAAGAGGGACCAAAATAGGGAAGATGTATGTATGTACCGAAACCAGGCAATTAGGATATAAAAAAAATATAAACATGTTCGACATAAAAATGAACCTAATTTTAAACATAAGAACCTAAATCTGGTATATGTTACACATATTAAACGACCAAGACAATTAGCAAGTCCTCCTAATGATGTTATTGCTCCTGCTGATGACAATCAACCCAGTATAAGGGGCACTGATAATCACACAAATCGTGAATAATAATGGATTCACAATGAAAAACATGGGGGAAGCTGAAATCATCAATCAAACCCAAACCATTTCCAAATCGTTAAGATAAACAAGTTAGTAGACACCTTACAGGAAATAAAAAAATATGAAATCATAGGGCAGGATCCGGAACTAAAAATGGAGTGTTATACTCTTTTTGCAAAAATACTGAGTATAATGCCTCCTAAGACGCGATCTAAAAGCGTGCTACCCATAAATGGTAATTCTGCACCATGAATAACTTCATAACACCAAGGGGATATGAATACCCTTTTACTGGTTTTTCTCCAGGGCGTGGGCGGGTGGTGTATTAGTTTGAAACTCAGGTGTGTTTAGTTTCGATATTTTCCCAGAGGTGGTTGTCAAACTGGACGGGACGAGCCAGTACATCCTCAACCAGTGGGTTTTAGTACATGCTAGTTGTTAGTTTGTTACATTAAGCCCAACCAGTAACCACTCCAACACAAGTGTTATGCCTTCATGTCAGAGTTGGCGCCGACGGGATTTTCATATAACTACATACAAATTCTATGAAAAGACTTTTTCAGAGAATTGCCTTGCACGGGATTCGAACCCGTGACCCTCTGCTTGCGGAGTCTATGCATATACCACTACACCACAGCCACCCCGTGCAGATAGAGCAGAAATAGAATCAAAATGCAATTCAAGAATTAAACAAACAAATTAAGATTAATACACAACTGGAAGAAAATATAAAAAAACGTAAGGGAATTACTTTTAAAAAACAGTAAGGAAATAGAACTTTATCAGAATGAAAGCCAGAAGTTACAAAGGACAATATCTAATCGTTTACAGCGGACCGAAGTACTTACTAAATTACTGATGTTAGAAAAACTAATTGATAATTTAATAGACACCATAGCTGCAACTTAGATATATAGGAATTACAACCCGCAGTTTTCTTACTAGAGACGAACTGATTATGACAGACATGAATCTCAGCAAATTAAAAAATATCAAATCAGGAGTACTGAAATATACAGACGAATCCATTATTACAGCCTCAAAGCTACCTGAAGAAATTATAACACTTCCCATTAAAACTATCGTACCCATAACAAATCAAGCAAAAGAAGAAATGTTTGTAGAATTTGTAGAATTTGTAGAATTAGAATAGAATAGAATTTGTAGTAATAGAAATTATAGTAATAACATACAAACTAAAAGAATACCATTACAATCACGAAAAAAATAATTTGAATGATTTACGAGTAAGAACTGATTGTATAGGGTTTTCCAATAGGGACTTGACAAATTTGAATTTAATTTGTGAACACACTCTTTCACTAATCATCAAACTGTCACTGTCAATTTATTCAGTAAACTCAACATTTTCATTGTTGTAAAGCACACTAACGAGCAACGTCTGCAAATTATAAAAAAATTTCTACAGATATTCGGAGTCGCAAATTATCTTCAGTGACGAAACTCATTTTTGGCTCAATGGGTTCGTCAATAAGCAAAATATGCGTTATTGGTCGGGTGAAAACCCACATGTGCTTCATGAACTACCACTTCATCCACAAAACATAACTGTTTGGTGCGGTTTGCATGTCGGCGGCGTTATTGCGTCATATTTTTTCGTCGACGATAACGATCGTCACGTTACTGTGAATGGTCAGCGTTATCGCGCCATGACCACCGATTATTTTTGGCCTGAATTGGAAGATATGGACTTGGACGGCATGTGGTTTCAACAGGGTGGTGCCACAAGCCACACAGCACACGCTGCAATCGATTTATTGAAGAGTAAGTATGGTGAGCGTGTTATCTCAAGACATGGGCCAGTCGATTGGCCGCCTCGTTCTTGCGATTTAACGCCGCTTAACTATTTTCTGTGGGGCTACGTTAAGTCATTGGCTTATGCCAACACGCCGACCACGTTGGAAGAGTTCAGAGCCAACTTTAAACGCGAAATAGCGGCCGTTTCGGCCGAAATGTGCGGTCGAGTCGTTGAAAATTGTTTCCAACGAATCGACCGCTGCAAACGTGCCCGCGGTGGCCATATGAACGAAGTCGAGTTCCATTCATAAATGTTTTGATTATACTTCAAGCCAATAATAAAGTTTTTGAAATATCTCAAATGGTTTGCCTTTTATTTAAAAAAAAAAAATTTGAAGTCGTTATTCGAAAACCCTATTAAAAAACTTGTCTAATAAAAAATTTAAATCATTAATTTGAATGAAGAAACGTATGTTCTCAAAAATATTGGAAACATATCTGTACAAAATAAAAATATCCGAAATCAAAAAAGCTTTCAGATTTGTATCATCGCAAAGGTCTCCTTTAAACAAATTACGTTTATTGATTTAAAGAGCAAGAATGATGCAATTTTACTGTTGAGAAGTTGTTTTTACATTCCAAATGTGATGGCCGGTACTTAACAGTATAAAGTAGTATAAAGTGCTCGTATAGATCGCAGTTTCGAATAGCGATTTTTATTGATTGACCATCGCTTATAGGTTTGTATAATTTTAATTTGTACACATCAGACAGTGTAATATGTGGTATTTTTCATTGGACTTTGAATAGATTTATTATTGCCTCTTCATCTTCTTCAGCAATTAATGAGTTTTCATCAGTACGCGAACGTGTTAGAATTAAATCATGTCGACCATTTGGAATTATTCGTTTATAATCTTCGGCAAAACCCAGCATTTTATTTGGAGGTACACAAAAATTAAAAAAGAATGAACTGACGCTTATTGAAGAATTATGGGACCACGATGCATTAAATAACATATCGCTGTCATTTTTAATCAAATAAATACAGATTTTAATAGTTGATATAATACCTACATTACGATTGCTGTCAATTTCGAAACCAATTAACTCATAACGAATTTCCTCGAATAAGAAAGCTATTTCATTATTTATAAGTTTTGTTTTTGTAATTGCCATTCCATCAATTTTAGATACAGTACCCTCAATACATTTGTAGCTTTCTGAAGGTAAAATATTAAGGTTTTGATGTTCGACACAAATTTTAATAACATCAACTTTCTCAAAACTGTTCAGGTATGGTGAGTATGTATGATATTCCAGTTTTGGGATACTTTCGTATCGATTCTTCGCAAATATTTAACATACTTAAAGGATTTGATTTAAATTTTTAAATTTATATCCTAGATATAATTAAAACTGTTTATTTTCTTCTGAAAGACTTGATACTCTTCTGGCAGGTGTTAATTGTATACCTGTTCTTTTATAATCTAGTGTGGGTGAAAAATATTCGTATACTATCATTGCTGTGGCTTAAGATGTAATAGAACTGTTATGGTTTCTTCTCGACAGTTTATTGGATTCCCCTCTATTGGATTACACAGGTAAATAGATAACATTTCGTGGAACCTCCACTATTTTATATCCAGGGCTAGCCTTAATAGAAAATTCATGTAGTATATGGGCTAGCTGACTATTGATATATGTTTCGTCAATCAAGTTACATTCAATACGTACAATATTCTTTCTATTTATGTTTTTTTATATATATATATATATATATATAATCCCGCGCTCGCACCAAGGTGATATGAATACCCTTTTACTGGCTTTTCTCCATGGCGCGGGCGGGTGGTGTAGTAATTTGAAACTGAGGTGTATTAGGTTTTGATATTTTTCCAGTGGTTGTGAAACTGGAGCCAGTGCATCCTCAACCAGTGGGTCTAAGTACGTGCTAGTTGTTAGTTCGTTACAGCTAGCAACCACTCCAAAGTCAGTATTATAAGTTCATGTCAGAGTTGACGCCGACGGGATTTTTATATAACTACATACAAATTTTTTTTAGAGAATAGAACCCGCGACCCTCTGCTTGAGGAGTCTATGCGTATACCACTACACCACGGCCAACCCGTGGTGGGGTGATCTGATTCATGTAACTTGTCAGGGGTTAGTTTTTTCATACGGAATCCTAAAAGCGACCTTATGTTATAAGAATGACAGAAATTGATTTCTGTATTACTATAAATTTCACACTTAAGAGTATTATGGTTTTCCCTTATTTGGATTGATATTTTGTTTGAATTTTCCTTATTATGTAGTTTGATAGCCTCCTGAATACATTTATTTATATTCGATTTCGTATAAGCCAATAGGAAAAGTTATTTCTTTACTACCACCGAAATGAAAACGATTATTAAATGAATCTGTATTCGGTATGGAATTATAGGTTTGAAAATCAACTACACTACACACATAACCAGACTTCAAAATAATAGGTGGAAAATACTCTGTAGTTAGTTCCAACTTAATGTAAGTGTTAGTGACATTGCTGATGATGAACATTTATTTATTCTTCATTTATTTATATTGAACATTCAAATAGAAATGGCATAAATGATCACATATATGAATGTATTAAAATTTTAACAATTGTTATAATTAAATTGAATATTTTTACCTAAAAATCTTACAACTTATATTGGTTGTTAAACTATCAAAGTATTTTATTGTATGTTGATTATTAACAAAGGCTACCCAATCCTTAATGTCAATATTGGTGGGAGCAATATTGGGTAGCAAATCTTAAAGTTCTTTTAGTCTTGAGCTTTAAAAAAAAAAAAAATCATATGCCTTTTTATAGGGCTGTAGATAAAGCCATTTACCCTGCTTTATTTTAATTCCTTTCGTAGCAAGATTGTGACGTTCATTGTTTCCAATTGCTGCTTGGCAGCTTTTGCTTCATTTACTGTTCTAGCTATACCAGCAGCTCCTCCAGCTACTGATCCCATCGCTGATAGTCCAGCTAAGATAGGTAAAAGAGGTCAAAAAACTTCAATCTTCGGCGGTGGTATAACGGTTTTGGTTTTTTTTCACAACTTTTTTAGCTGCTTGCAAGGCATTGGATATAAGTGCATCTGGATCTGCACTTATAGGATCCCTAAAAGCATTTCTAGCTTCTTTGACAGCTTTCTTTAATAAGTTACTTTTTTAACAAAAATTTCTTATTCTGAATTTGATCTGTTTTGATTGACAGTCTAACCCAAACTTTGTTTTTGTCTTCATCATATTTGTTACCAATATACTATTAAATTTTTCTGACATTGAAAAATATTTTGCTTGTACCTTCAGGCAAGCTTTTTCAGTAAGAATTTTCTGCAATATGTCTGCATAATATACATATATTTTAGTTTATATAATTATTGTTTTTTAATATTATAATTGTAATCTTTATTAAAACTAAGCTAAAATAATCGAAACTTAATCTAAAATGTAAACAATTAAACGTAACGTAAGGTTACGAATCTAATATGGTATGACACTTATTGTAAAAAATATGGAAGTATTTTCCGGACGAATAAGGATTCTCTTTGCTGTGACTGTTAAACAAGAAAACACATGTTTTACTTAAACCGCATATTTCCGAGCCCTCTTTTTTACCCTACATATATAATTCAAAAAGTTAAAACCCTACACACAGCAACATTTGGTCCTTTTCGAGCCGAATAAAGACTCCACAAAACATTAAACAAATTTTAACATTAAAGATTTTAAAATAAATAGAAAAGAAAAAGTGCAAGCGCAAGGTTCATATGCACAAACATACACATATATATATATATATAAGATAATTAATAGACTACACAAAACATTAAACAAAAAAAAATTTACTGAAGATGAATTGCAACAGCAATTTAACAGGAAGGCGGATTCATGGCTTTACTTGAAAACGTAAACACCACACACACTTAGAAGGCTAATTTGGCCATCATCAAAACACTAACCGTCCGCGAAAATTTCGTCGCACTGCACAACCAAGAATTGCGTACGCGGAGAACAGTTATCGTACAAAAGAACACCACAAATTGTACCAAGTTGTTGGAAAAATAATTACAATGAACTTTTTTTTTCATTTTCCCATTTTTTTTTTTTTTTTTTTTTTTTTTTTGTTTGTACTGCACTCGAATATCACTTTCGGGAAACAATAACAGTAAATCGATGCATATAAATATATACACACGCACGTATATACGACTGTGTACTCGCGCCGATGTACACAATTTAAAACGGAATCGTATTGCGCGAAGTAAGGGGACCAGACAAGATAAATAAATAAAAACACTTACTTTTTTTAACACTACTCTAACAAAAAAAAAGAGGGAAAACAAAACAAAACCGAACAACACAACGCGAATTGACCTAGTTTTGGTCAATGATCAAAACAAACTATTGCACTAGGCGAATTACGCATATTTTATCTCCCTTTGTTGTTCGTTTGTTATATCGTTGCCTTTGTCAGCTACATGTAATGTTTCAAATTATTAATTTACACCATTTTGTCTCATTTACATGTAGATAGTCAACACACATTTGCACTCACACAACACACAACTTTTATGTCAAAAGAGGTACACCTCCATTTAGGTACAGTAAGGTACAAGAGCGAGGACACTTGCGGACGAAATTCGTCCACCAGGCGGGAGCATGTTCGTGAACAAAATGTATAAATAATATATGTTACATATATTTTAGTTTATATAATTATTGTTTTTCAATATTAAAATTGTAATCTATATTAAAACTAATCTAAATTAATTTAAACTTAATCTAAAATGTAAGCAATTAAACGTAACGTAAGGTTACGAATCTAATATTGTTTGACACTTATTGTAAAAAAGATGGAAGTAATTTCCGGACGAATAAAGATTCTCTTTTCTGTGACTGTTCAACAACACAAGACGTGTTTTACTTAAACCGCATTTTCCGAACCCTCTTTTTTACACACATATAATTAAAAAAGATAAACCGTACACACCCCAACAATACCAGTATTGTTTAGTTTAATTTTTAAATAATGATTTATAACACAGAAATAATAAGCTTGTTTTTATTATTTCATATGAGGAATAAACGAAACGTTACGGCGATAACGACATGTTTTTCCAATAAGAGTACTTGTTACTAAAAAGCACTGTGATAACATTCAAGCTCCCCTCTCAAACTCCCCTCTCAATCCCACCTCTCAAACCCCCTTCTCAAAACTTATTCTCCAGATAAGTAACACGAGGTCGCCATTATTTCTCGCATGTTCAACTATTTTCTTAGGCAAAACGGTCAAGGAGATAACGTCGACCGAAAAAATTTTTCCATTATGACCATTTGTTGCTGCAAAACACTGTGATAACATTCAAACCCCCCTTTCAAACCACCCTCTTAAAACCCTCCTCTCAAAACCACCCTCTCAAATCCATCTCAAAAAACTCCCCTCTCAAAACCCGCTCTTCATCACTAAATACCTACTAATAGCACAAAACGCTTCGCATTATTTCTCATTCTCTAAGCTCCAGATAGGTAACACGAGGTCGCTACTATTTCTCGCATGTTCAATTATTTTCTTATACAATACGGTCAAGGAGATAACGTCGATAAAGAACATTTTTCCATTATAACCACTTGTCTATACAAAACACTGTGATAACATTTAGACCCCCCTCACACGCTTTTGTGTGGACATACTAATTTCTCACAACACTCTTCTTATCTCTAAATACCTACCTAAACACGCCTTATCACATGCTGCCAACCCACATTTACTACATTAAACGCGTGCCGACACTATTACCCACGCCATCCAATTCCCATCTCACTCATACATCTTCCCTCTCGCTCTGCCACCGAATTCCTAATTTAAACCACCCCATTGCCTCCTGACGATAATTGGTTATTTCATTCTTTGATCCCTTTTTTGGATCATTGTTATGAAGGAGGTTTTCCAAGCCTGAGGAAATTCTCCTTGAGAAAGAGATAGACGAAAGAGATTAGAAAGGGGAAGGAAATGAGAAGAAGAACATTTTTTTAAAAATATAGCAGGGAGGTGAATTCGTCATTGAGTTGGTGTAATTTATATTCGGTATAAGACGGGTCCAAGATATGAGAGAGAATTGGGCCATTGGAGATAGTATAAAGGATTGTTGGTGAAGGATTGTTTAAAGAAGGTGGCAAATACCAAAGGTTGGCAATGGTGAGTGTATCGGTTGATGGTGAAATAGAGGTGATAACTGATCCAAGCGTTTTTGGACAGTTGTGTAATAGGCACGACCTTTACTTGTTTGTGGAAAAAAATGGAAAAGTAAACAAATGATTATATCGGTGAAGTTTATTAAAATAGTCTGCACGGTAGGAGGGTAAAAACCAAAATATGGGCGGATATGAAGCAAAAGAAAATGGGAGGTCATTGTGATGAATCTCACGTCCTATTTAAACATATAACATTTATTCTATTAAAATTTAATTTTAGACCAAATAATAAGATGAGTGCGTTCAAGTTAATAATTTAAACAAAACAGAAGCGATATGCAAAGTGGGCTAAACATCGCCAAAAATCCTCTCTACGTTTAAGTGATGAAGCACCTTCAAAGTTCAGTGGTGGTCTTCTGATCTTACATACCGCTCTCTGAATCGTCCTCCAGTTGCTTGTCTTCAGAGTCACAACTCTAACAACGCCGTCCTTGCCAGGATGAAGATTATGATTCGCCCAAGTTTCCACTTCATAGGAGGAAGATTTTCGTCGTGAATTAATGCGAATCCACCGATTTGCAAAGGATTGCTAGTGTTTGTCCACTTCATCTGCTGTTTTAAGGATTGCAGATAATCCTTGAACCACCGGTCCCAAAAGGGCAGTATATGCCACTGTAATTGCTGCCATCGGTCTAATCGGCTTACGTTCTTGACATCTCTTAAATTTGTTCCAACTATGGCCACTAATGGTGTGCCTATAATGAAATGTCCAAGGGTTAAAGCTGAAAAATTATTAGGATTATTTTGCAAAGGACAGATATGACGCGAGTTTAAAATTGCCTCGACCTGAATGATTATTGTATTGAGTTCGAAAAAATTTAGAGATGTTTGATTTAGTGGGCGCTTTAAATAATACTTGGCAGACTTTACCGCAGACTCCTACAATCCTTCGAAGTGGGTCAATCTAGTTGGAATTGTTTTCCAAGTTATTCCATCTGATGCCAGCTCTCGAATTATATGTTCCCTGCTTTCCCTTTTTTTAAACATGTAACATGTAAGGTTCCCGCAGATCATTTTTGCACCAATAAAATTCTTAGCGTTGTCGCTGTAGATGACTGAACATAGTCAGGAACGCCCAACAAACCTTCTTAGACTATAAATGCAGGGCTTGTAAGATCTTCTACCAGCTCCATTTGGACAGCTTTAGTTGTGAAGCAGATGAAAAGAGAAATATATACTTTGACTGGAGATGAGCCCCTTCGACGAAAGTTAACTAGAAACGACCCGCGAAAGTAAACTCCAACAGTGTTGAATGGCCTAGACTGCTACACCCGTAATGTGCGACGCATGCGATGCATGGGAGCATTTCGAGTGTGCTGGCGTGGAGAGCTTCATCGAGTCTAAGACCTATATGTGCGCAGCGTATGCATGTAAGTGCAGTAGTAGTTTGCTAAGTCTTTCGGGAGGGGTATCTCCAAATTAAGTAAAACATAAAACATGAAACAAGCCAAATAATATTCAGCCCACACTCCAAACTACCACAAAGTTACACTATAACGGTATTAACGGCGTCACTCAGTGCCGCTTACCAACGCGTTTTCAGCAAATCTACAAACCACGTGCAGCAATTTCGTAAACGAATCAGCAAATTCGCCGAACATCACCAAGCCTTCCACGATTTCTAGTATCGCACTAGCAGGATTCTTTGTGCCGAGTGCGGCCACAGGTGCAGGTTTTTGTACATCAAGGGGACCCGAATTTACTGCCCGACATGCAACTTCTGCGCCAGCATGCGACCAGCCATTTGTGCCAACCAGTGTCGCTGAAGCGGATTTCTTTGTGCCCAATGCGGCCGTAGTTGCTGCCAGTCGTGGAGATCCCGCCCCCGTCTTTGTGTCGCCACCGTCCACCAAATTTAACGACTCGCCAATTTTGCCACCCAATGTCGCCGATGCAGGACTCTCTGCACCTAGTGCGGCCGTAGTTGCTACCGGTCGTGGAGATCATGCCAGCGCCTACGTGTCACCACCGTTCAACCAATTTGCCGGAGCGTCAGTTGCACCAACCAACGCCGCATACGCAGGATTCTCTGCATCCATTGCGGCCGAAGTCGCTGCTAGCCGTGGAGATCCTGTTACGGATTCTGTGTCGCCTGCGTCAGCAACAACCACAGCTATTCGTTCTGCAGCTTCAGGTGTAGTATCCGCACCACCAACAGTTCCAACCAGTGCTCCTGCAGTCGTACGTTCCGCGTCTGAAATAACTGGACCAGTAACGTTCAACCTGACAGGAAGCGTAGAATCCCCCATTGTTCATTCACCATGGAACCTCTCAACTGCGAACGGCAAGGCCCCCCTCGTCAGACATCTTGGTTATAACGAATTGTCAAGCCGGGTGCCTCGGGGATCTCGGACGGCGGATAAATTGAATGGAGTCTTAAGAACATGCGATCGTTGGCTTTTATCAACACAGTCGCGTATCAAATACAGCGGACCCACCTCCACTTCAGCTGTAAAGCTCGTTCGATTAGACCAACTCCACGTTGTCCCAGAACCATGCAATGGCCCAGTTTATGAGAAAAGGGATGGTTTATTTGCGGCAGAAGGGAGGCGCCCAGTATCCCAGTGCTCAAGGAGCTTAAGTTCATCCAGATTGTCTACGCGAAGACTCCAAGTAGAATTGGAAAGAATCGAAGAGCTGAGGCAACTGCGAAAAGAAAGAGAAAAAAAGGAGCTAGAGCTCCATCGAGCCAGGGAGAAGGATAAAATAAAGTACAGTAGAAGTACAGTATTCTAAGCCAGGTGGTTGAATCGGATGCTAATGAGGAGGATGCTTCGGAAGTGGAGAGGTTGCCAACAGCCCGAGCCGTGATTTGAAGCTGGGTCAATACCGCCGAAGCGAAAGGTTACCGGACGTCGACGGAAGAGATTTTACGTAACTCAATAGAAGTGATGGGGCCTAGAGCTATTTCGAGAGGAGCAATCGAGCGAGAACATCAACAGACGTCGTTGCGATTACACCGCCCCGAGGCTCCTACCAACCAGAATAATGTCACCGGATTTAGGTCGGAAACGCACCATCCAGACAACTCCCGACACGAGTACTACCCAGAACGGAGGTCAATCGTAACTCCAAGTCGGGCGCGTTCTCAGACGAGGAAAATCTCGTGCAACTCCTTAAGGCCCTTAGGGCAGATGCTCTAGCAGCCGTCAAAAGCCTATTGGTCCAACCTAACTGCCTCCAGCGGGTACTGTTGACAGTACCTGGCCTGGTCGTCAAGGCTCTTATACAGGCAGTTCGCGACGCACCAAGTTCGATTTGCCATAGTGATGGAGCATCTGTGTGCTACAGCGGAGTCCTCCGGATTAATAGATTACCCAAACAATCCTGTGCTGCTACAAGAGTTCGTGGAAAAGCTTCCGCCGACGATGCGCCTCAATTGGGGAATTCACAGGCAGACGCTACTTAAGTGCACGCTGATTGATTTCAATGCATGGATACGCGTGACGTCTGCAGCAGCCAATTGAGTGCTTACCTCACCACCGCTTGGACTAGCATCAGGTAAAGGGGATCGGATCTAAGGCGACAGAAGGAAAATCGGGAAGAACCTGGGACAACTACACGCTCATTATGAGGAGAAGGATCAACGCTCTGACAGTTCGAACAAACCACGTCGGATCTGCGAGGGCAGGTGCCCTCGCGGGAAGAGGTGCGAAAGCACAAATTGTGCAGGCGGTGCCTGACGAATCATGGTTATCGGAGCTGTAGGTCTAACACCGAAAGCGGAACACATGGTTGTACACTGAAACATCATCCACTTCTACACAACGAACTTCCAGACATCAAACCACCGCGCGCGGTTAAATACCGGAACAGTTGGCACTCATCATGATACACTCCGGGTTAGTAGTCATCGGACGGATCCTATCCTATTTCGAATTGTACCAGTTCAGCTGTACGGTAATGGAGTCCAGTTGGAGTCCTACGCGTTCATTGACGACGGTTCCTCGGTAACGCTGATGGATGAGGAAATGGCAAGACTCCTGAACCTTCAAGGTAAGCCCCAGCCACTGTGCCTGAGATGGACGGGAAATACGTCGGTATGAAGGGAGCCCACAACTACTTAACTTCGAAATATCCGGCATTGGGGAAGACGCAAGGAAATTCTCGATTGCTGACGTTCACACCTAGGCCTACCTGCACAAACAATTCGTATGGACGAACTGCAAGAGAAGTTCAGTCACCTTCGTGATATACCAGTCGACTCGTACGGTGAAGCAGTCCCACGTCTCCTTATTGGTGTCAACAATGCACGGCTCGGGCTCCCATTAAAGGCCAGAGAAGGCGGATCTCACAAACCTGTAGCCACCAGAACGCGCTTGGGATGGGTAATCAACGGGATTTTCGGCGCCGTAAGTACGGACATTAATGAGGGTCGAATCTATCACAAATGCGAATGCAGCGACACAAAATTGAGCGAATTGGTGGAAAGTTTCCTACGTGTTGACAACTTCGGTGCGCTACCTCCATCAACTGCCACCTTGTCTACAGACGACGCCCACGCCATGGACCAGTTGCAAACAAGGACGATCTATAAGGACGGCCGCTTCGAGACAGGACTTCTCTGGAAATATGATGACATCAGCCTACCGAACTGTTACCCAGTGGCGAAGCGAAGACTTCAGTGCCTCCACAAGCGGATGAGGAAAGATCAATCGTTAGCCGATAAGCTCAACACGAAAATCGACAAGTATCTCGAGAAAGAGTACGCCTGGCAACTTTCACCGGAAGAGTCAAGTAACTTCTGGGAAAAATCGTGGTACCTGCCAGTCTTTCCCGTCGAAAACCCAAATAAACCCTTTAAGGTTAGGCTTGTATGGGATTCTGCTGCCGCCACTCAAGGTGTATCCTTGAACTCTCTTCTGCTGAAAGGGGCCTGATCAGCTGACGCCTCTAACCGCGGTACTCTATAAGTTCAGGCAACACAAGATCGCCATATGCGGAGACATCATGAAAACGTTCCATCAGATCGCCGTCCGAGGGGAAGACCAACGCTACCAACGGTTTCTCTGGGGAAATGACGCGATGGCTGAACCCTATACATACGAGCTGATGTTGATGACCTTCGGAGCAGCCTATTCGCCATGTACCGCGCACTTCGTCAAAAATATCAACGCCGAACACTTCGCCAGTGAGTTTCCTGAAGCAGTCTAGTTCATTAAGCATAACCAATATGTAGACGACCTGATGGATAGTATGCCAACAGAGGAGGCAGCCATTAACCTAGCCAAGAACATTCGACACATCTACAAGCAAGGCGGCTTTCACACCCGAAACTGGGTTTTGAACTCGCCCAAAGTGCTTCGAAGTCTGAGCGCGGAACCAACGGAACGACTAGACATGACGGCGGAAAGCGGAGGCGAGGCAGAAAAGGTATTGCGAATGTGGTGGTGCACCGCATTAGACTGTCTGACCTTAAGGATCAGGACCAACATGCGGCACGCGGATATCCTGTCTGGAGTACAGCGCCCGACGTCACGTGATGTCTTAAAAGTGCTGATGAGAATCTTCGATCCATTGAGACTGATAGCCTGCTTTATAATATTCCTGAAGGTCCTGCTTCAAGAAATCTGGCGATGCAAAATAAGATGGGATGACGAGATACTTGAGGTGGAGCATCAAAGGTGGATCAAATTAATTCAGCAACTTCCGAAACTGGATGCGATGAACATTCCCAGATATTACGTTAGTTCCTGTTGGGGGCAAGAAACGCAGCTGCACATCTTTGTAGACGTAAGTGAGAATGGCTTCGCCGCAGTAGCATACATTCGTAACTCCACCAAAACACTCATAGAAACTAGTCTAATAGGGGCAAAAACGAGAGTAGCCCCCTAAAAGCGTTATCAATACCTCGACTAGAGCTACAAGCCGCTCTGCTAGGTGCTCGCTTCGCAAAGTGCATCGAGGCATCGCACGGGATAACCTTCAACAGACGCTACTTCTGGACGGACTCGAAGACAGTGCTGTGTTGGCTCCAAGCTCCTAACATTCTCGGAGAACTGGCCACAGGAAACAATATTAGGACCGACAGTGGAAGAGCTGAGACCATGTCTTAGGAGCACGGCGTATGCTCTCAGGTTTCTGTACAATCTTAAATCGCAGAGAAAGAAGCAGCAAAGAAGGAGTGGTAGGCACCCAGCAATGAACACAAGGAGGCAGAGGAAGCGTTAGTAAGGGACGCGCAGCGTGAAGCCCTTTCTGATGAGGTTGCTGATCTGAAAAAAGATCGCTTCGTCGAAAAGGGGAGTAAGATCTACAACCTATGCTGGTTCCTGGATACAAATCACATCGTTAGAGCGAATGGAAGGATTCACCTCTCTAAGGGAGCAGCAAAAGGATTACGACAGCCTATCATCATGCCTCGGATACATCCGACCACCGCACGTATAATTAATTCTGTCCACCGGCAGTATAAACATCGCAACGAAGAGACAGTCGTGAACGAAATTCGGCAAAAATATTGGATAACCAGGATACGAGCAGCCCTGAAAGCAGTAAAAAGGATGTGTCAAGTGTGCAAGAATAACAAGGCCCAACCACAGGAGCCCACAATGGCACCACTTATCGCAGCCAGACTTTCTTCGTTCTACAGACCGTTTTCCTATGTCGGCATCGACAGCAGTAAGTGTTGGTCGGCGGACGGAAAAGCGTTGGGGCGTACTCTTTACGTGCCTCACCATTAGAGCCGTCCATCTGAAGATTGCCCACACACTGTCTGCGGACTCTTGCATTATGTGCATACGTGCTTTCATGACTAGACGTGGCACGCCCATTGAGTCTTACAGTGACAATGGGACCAACTTCCTTGGCGCTGACCGGGAGCTGCGTGAAACTTGGAAATTTTTGGACTCCAAGAAATTGAGGAAAACCTTTACGAATGCCAACACCAGCTGGAAATTTATACCTCCAGGGTCATCACACATTCACACGTCTACGTCGCTGATGCGGAATCCGAATGACGAGTTGCTGCTCAGCATGCTGATGGAGGCGGAAAATATTATAAATTCGGGTCCTCTGACATACATACCCGTAGAGAGTGAAAATGAGGAAGCTCTTACGCCGAATCACTTTTTGGTGGGAACATCAAGCGGCCTAAAACCTGGATGGGAGAGTGGTAAGAAAAAATTGTCTTGTTTCACAACAATTTGTGGGCCGCTTCTGGAGGCGCTGGGTGAACGAATACGTGCCCACGCTTACGCGAAGGGGGAAATGTTTTCTGCCAGTGAAGCCCCTACAGATGGGTGACGTCGTTCTTATAGTCGACCCAAGTAACCTCAAGAACTGCTGGCCGAAAGGGCGGATAGTCAAAGTCCGCCAGTCTGAAGATGGACAGGTCCGCATTGCGCACGTGCAAACGCGCAGTGGGATCTTCGAGAAACCCACGGTAAAAATTGCAGTCCTAGACGTCGGTCAAAGGCACGAAGACAGGGAAACTACCCGGGGGGAGTGTCTCTTGTGTCTTGTTCAATCTAAGTCTCAAATATTTACCTCATTGTAACACCAAGTAAGTAGTATGTATTAAAATATAAATAATTTGTAACTAAAATTTCAATAAAGATTTTGGAACGATACGAAACAACAATCGTTCGTTAATCAGAAGGTGTGGTTGCAGCCGCTATAGCTGCAACAAATTCCTTTGGGGTAAGTAATTTTTCACATGTTTTAGACACTCCTGATTTCCTCGCAAGACAATTGTTTTTAAATCTAATTATATGCAGCAATCCGCATAAGGCGATCAAAGTTTAAATGATATTTTTTATTGGCTTGAAAATTGTCGTTTTCAAATGTTGACATCACCAGCTTTCATTTTTTTTTTTCTTTGCTCCTATTTCAGTAGGCCAGTTTTCTGCAAAACTTCGCAAAAACCTTGGACCGTCAAACCACAATTCCGATACACTAAGAGCTTTGGATATTCCCCACGGGATATTATATCGGCAGGATTTAATCTGTAGGTATACGAAACCACGTAAGCCTTTTAAAAAAATCCTGGATTGTGGGAACTCTATTGGCAACAAACGTTTGCCATGACGAAAGTTCTGCTTAGAGCCCGTTTAGAACTACGGTCGAGTCAGTCCAGAAAAACAAACTCATATTGAAACCAAGTGAATTTATTACACGCTGTACTAGTTGGACCATCTGTGTGGCGGCGCAAAGCTCTAATAATAAATCCGTATTCATCCACGCTGCGAACGTACAAGCAAGCTACATATGCGCGTTCGGAACTATCAGAAAAATCATGCAACTGTTAATCTACCGGGTCCCCAGAGAAAGCCTTTCTGTGAATGGCGACGTTATTAACATGCTGATGTTCCTTTCTAAACCTTAGCCAACGATTATGTAACTCCAATAGAAGAGATTGATGCCATTCGAATATCAGTTGCCACAAGTGTTGCATGAAGAGTTTTCCTAGACCTAGTGGGTCAAATAATTTGGATATCTCTAACAAAATTATTTTTTTTGTAACGCTGTTATTGGTTTGTGGCATGACTTCGTAAAGAAATTGGTCAGTTCCGGGATCCACGTTATTCGTAGACTCTTAATAGCGTCGTTGTCCTTTATACGATATAATATTTCCTGATGGTCTGGTGGTATATTTTCTAATAAACCTGGATCAATTGCACACCATTTTTTTAATTCGAAACCACCCTCTAATAGCAATGATATTAGTTCGGTTTGCAATTGTTTAGCGTCCTCAAGGGTTTGAGCGCCTGTCAGAATATCGTCTACATAAAATGCTGATGTAATCTGCTTTGCCACAAGAGGAAAATGATTTCCGTCTTCATATGCCAATTGATTTAAAACCCTGGTCGCCAAGAAGGAAGCTACTTATGTGGCTTCCGTATGTGGCAGTGCAAAGACGGTAAACTATAACCCTTTTATTACGATCAGACCGCCATAATATGCATTGGTAATTGCGATCTTCAGGAGCAATCAATATTTGCCGGTACATTTTAGTAATGTCAGCTGCGAATAAATCAGGCTGGACAACTAGTCCTACCATGAGCAAGTCATTGAATGAATACCCTGAATTCGTCTTTGTAGACGCATCAAAGACCACTCTTAACTTTGTGGTTGAACTGTTTGGTTTAGGAACGCAATGGTGGGGCATAAAGTAATGTGGCTTTGATTGGTCCAAATAAACAACAGCTTCCATGTGCTGTAATCTAAGATATTCGTTGATGAATGATAAATACTGATTAAAAATCTCTGTGTGTTTATAAAGTTTGCGCTCCAATAATAAGAATCGACGCAAAGCTGTTTCTTATGATTTACCTAACAAAATAGTTTCACCTTTAAACGGTAATTTGACTTAATATCTGCCTGAGTATATTCGACAGTGATTATTTGTAAAGTGTTTCTCACATAATTGTTCTTCCTTTGTCAATAGTGAAGACAAGGTACTCTCATGATTTTCAATATCACAAAACATTTTTAATGTAGCATTGAGATTCTTACTACAGCTATTGCAAATGGTACACACGCAATGTGATGAGTTTGGAGATGACTTTCCAATACATACAAGCGAAACATGCCAGAAACTACCCATCCTAATAGTGTATTCTGTATTTTTGGAAGAATGTCCGATAACTTGATTTGTCAAACGCATAGGATGCTAAAGAATAATTCAGCGCCTAATATCAGATCTATTTTTTGTGGACGATTGAAAAAGAAATCAGACAGCTTGATGATCTTTGGGATTTTTCAATTCCCAATGTCAATTTTTTATGTGGTAATAATCCAGTAATGTCAAGAATAATACTAGCTTCAATCGAAGCAGAAAAGTCATTGAATTGTGAAATTATAATAAGCGACGTTTTAGCTCTGATAAGAGTCCTTAAGTTCCCAATTCCAGAAAGACAAGATGAACTAGATTCCCGACTAAGCCCTAATGAGTGAACAAATCTCTCCGTTATTAAGTTTATCGGAGCGCCGGAGTCGAGTAGAATTCTGCAAGGGACTTGAACCTTGTATTTGTTGAGAACATATAACACAGCAGTGGCGAGAACGGTGTATTTGTTATTGGAATATACTTCTGAAGCTTGCAGAACATGTGAAGACATATTTACGGTGCTTACGTTGGAAGCATTGTTATCTTGACCTAAATCAACATAAATATGATTTACAAAATTTACAACCGCAGTAGTAGCTCTATTATCGTGCAAAATGCTGTGGCGTTTTTGTCCACAAATGCGACATGATGTGACTGACAAGCATTGGGATAATTCATGCTTTCCTTTCAGACAGTTTGAACAAAGCTCTTATGATTGTTCTCTCTTTTTGCGATTACCAATTGGTAAGTTCGTGAGTTTAAAGTATACGTATATGGAGTGATCATCTAGGGAACAAAACAGACATTTAAAATTATCTTTTGTTATCGATAATACATTCTTGTTATGAGATTTTGAAAGAACTTTACTAGTGATGTCATGCAAATTATTATTTAAAATGGGTACATTATCTTAAATTTTTAAACACTTTTTCTTGAAAAAATCAAATAGTTCCATCGTTCCATCCTGAGAGTGTTGATGAATCCAATTTGAGCAACACAATGTTGATCAGTAAATCATCTCAATGACTCACCGGTCCTTGAAGGTTACAGAGGCAGCTTATCTGGTTGTTGATGTTGTCCATAAGAGCTCAAATTTCCAGGGCGGAAGACTTGCTAATCTTGCTAGTTCTTAAAGAAGATAACGTCTGATAATACATTTCCTCATACTAAGCACTTTCAATTTATTGAAATTTATTGATCCAAATCCTCAATTTTGGATTATTCAGCTTTAAAGCATGTGTAGGACTCCTCAAGTGCTTCAATAGAGATCTGAAGTTCTTCCAAAGATGTTATTGAAACGTCGGGATACACACGATTTTCAAATTCCATAGCTCTTTCAATTTGCGATATTGCAACCATACGACAATTTCGCGCCGAAATCAACGTGCTTGAAACTTTTAGTTCAGGTTTTTGGTTTGCATTTTCTGTCGATTCCAAGTGAAACGATTTAAACGAGAAAAAAGGCGAAATATTATCACGTCGGGGTCATCAATGATGATTGATCCAAGCGTTTTTGGACAGTTGTGTAATAGGCACGGCATTTACTTGTTTGTAGAAAAAAAGGAAAATTAAACAAATGATTATATCGGTGAAGTTTATTAAAATAGTCTACGGATATGAAGAAAAAGAAAATGGGAGGTCATTGTCATGAACCTCACATCCTATTTAAACATATGACAATTATTCTATTACGATTTAGTTTTAAACCAGCTTATAAGATGAGTGCGTTCAATTTAATAATTTAAACAAAATAGAAGCGATATGCAAAGTGGGCTAAACATTGCTAAACAAGAGGAAAGGAGGGTAACCATCGATCGGACTTTCTTTTGTAGTTAAAAAAATGTAAAAAAGGGCTTAGGGTCGTTTATAAGGTTGACTTGTGCATTGTTAAGATAGCGCTGGTAAAGGGAGTCGTTAAGTTCGGTGAAATGAAGATAAGGACTAAGATAGTTTTAATAGTCGGAAAAGGATCTGGTACACAGAAAAACAGCCCATAACTTGTTTCTCTTAATCCATTTCAGAAGGAAATTTCAGAATATGTACCTCCTAGAAGTTCATTGAAAGAACCACACATAATTAAGCAGCAAGCTTTGTCCCCTGACTTTAATTTATCCATTAGACATTCTGAAATTCTCTACAACAATGAAATCTATTATCACCAAAAACTAACATATCTTTACCAAGGAAGAGGAACAAACAATTAGCTACCTTCTTCACACAGAACGAATCCATATGCTACTGTAACGACATTAATAGATGGCTGAAGGAATTGCGGATCACTTACAGAACAAATAAATGGCGTCTCTTTATTGGTGGTTCTAAAACGAGATTAAAATTAGTTCTTCTAAATAATGATAGCGAATATCTCTTCATACCTGTATTATATTCAATCAATGAAGTATACGAAACTATGCAATTTATTGTTTATTAAACTTAATTAAGTATAGAGACTCAAGTTGGAATGTTTGTTCTGACTCCAGTGATAGCTTTTTCACCAATGATGATTGATCCAAGCGTTTTTGGACAGTTGTGTAATAGGCACGGCATTTACTTGTTTGTAGAAAAAAAGGAAAATTAAACAAATGATTATATCGGTGAAGTTTATTAAAATAGTCTACGGATATGAAGAAAAAGAAAATGGGAGGTCATTGTCATGAACCTCACATCCTATTTAAACATATGACAATTATTCTATTACGATTTAGTTTTAAACCAGCTTATAAGATGAGTGCGTTCAATTTCATAATTTAAACAAAATAGAAGCGATATGCAAAGTGGGCTAAACATTGCTAAACAAGAGGAAAGGAGGGTAACCATCGATCGGACTTTCTTTTGTAGTTAAAAAAATGTAAAAAGGGCTTAGGGTCGTTTATAAGGTTGACTTGTGCATTGTTAAGATAGCGCTGGTAAAGGGAGTCGTTAAGTTCGGTGAAATGAAGATAAGGACTAAGATAGTTTTAATAGTCGGAAAAGGATCTGGTACACAGAAAAACAGCCCATAACTTGTTTCTCTTAATCCATTTCAGAAGGAAATTTCAGAATATGTACCTCCTAGAAGTTCATTGAAAGAACCACACATAATTAAGCAGCAAGATTTGTCCCCTGACTTAAATTTATCCATTAGACATTCTGAAATTCTCTACAACAATGAAATCTATTATCACCAAAAACTAACATATCTTTACCAAGGAAGAGGAACAAACAATTAGCTACCTTCTTCACACAGAACGAATCCATATGCTACTGTAACGACATTAATAGATGGCTGAATGAATTGCGGATCACTTACAGAACAAATAAATGGCGTCTCTTTATTGGTGGTTCTAAAACGAGATTAAAATTAGTTCTTCTAAATAATGGTAGCGAATATCTCTTCATACCTGTATTATATTCAATCAATGAAGTATACGAAACTATGCAATTTATTGTTTATTAAACTTAATTAAGTATAGAGACTCAAGTTGGAATGTTTGTTCTGACTCCAGTGATAGCCTTTTTACTAGGATTACATGGTGGCTTTTTATGTATGTGGGACAGTCGATCTAGAGAGAAACACTACTTGGTTAAAGATTGGCCAATGAGATCGTAATTTGTTGCTGGACAATCAAGTGTCAAATATTCACATCTAATTTAGCTTTTCTTCCACCTTTACACATAAAGCTGTGTTTAATGAAGTGTTTCGCAAACGCTATGAGCTAAACTGGTGAAGGTTTTTACAATGAGAATCAGTATTTTCTAAATTAAGTGATGCCAAATTTAAAGAAGGTATATTTGTTGGACCGTAAATACGATATCTTATAAACGATGCCTTAAACTTAATAAAAACTAGAACTAGCTTGGACATCATTGAAAGTTGTAATAAAGGAGTTTTTAGGAAATCATCGAGCCGATAATTCTGAAATGTTAGTCGCAAAGTTTTTTTTCCAAAAAACCTTGGAGCGGTGAGTGTCGAACAAGGAGAATGCTTTCACCAGGACATAAAGAAGATTTAAGAACGTTATCGAGGCGGTGGAATGCAGCCATGTTAGGGGACTGCTGTTTGTGTTTAATGCAAGAAAATTCAAAAAGTCAAAAACCTTAAAGCTGAATCATAGAACCGATGTTTTATTAAAAATAAGAATTACAAATATTTATGTTTTAGGATGAATTAAATGAGTTTACTTTTTTGAATTTCTAAGTTTTGATGTCAATAAACGTTTTACCACTTCTAATTTTGTATGTATTTTGATATTAATTCTCGTATCCATAACACAAAAATGATACGTGTTACAAGATAATTATTGCTATACACTTAAATAGTATTCCCAATTGATAAAGTACTATATCTTATTTTACTAATGTTAAACAAAAAAAAAAAGTTAAACTTGTCACGCAGTGTGACCTGTAAAAATTTTAATATAATGTATTTAGAAAAGAAAATAAGAAACTCTCCCTGTTTATTTTCTTTAACTATTATACTTTATTCGTTTGAATCTTTCTTAAGACTAACTATTACAGAAAAATGCATTCTTATTTATACCCGATTTTGAGTGTTACAAATTACTTTCAGTTTCTTTAATATCTAGTGAATGATTTTCTTTATTTGGCAAAGGTTCAATCAACATTTTGGAATATACGTTTTTTGGAAAATGTAGGTGTTAGAAGATCTGTCATAATATTATTTTTCAAGGTGTCGTTAGTTAAATTATTTCTGGATGAGAACCCATGTCTGATGGTTAATAGAATTATTCCAATGTCGTCAATATGGTTGCGTAATAGGCTTGTGTCATATATAATTTCATTTAAATATTTCGTCCTCTATATTAGTTATTCTGTTGTAAATCTCGTCAGTCATGTTGTACATAACATTTTTCAGTGTTAATTGTTGGTTTTTAATATGTTCTACTATAATGTTAAGTTTTTGTTCTGTAATAACTGTATAAATTTTACATGTTTATTATTTTCAATGGCAAGCATTTTGTTATTGTATTTTATTGTCTCTAGATGTTCTAAAATTTCTGCGTCATCGTCCGCGTCCAAAGTACCTGCGATATATTTAAGTCCCTTTCCGACTATATTTAAAAGACCTCTTCTTGTCCTAGAGTGTGGTAAAATGTCTATAGTTGTGTTTGACTGTGTCCAGCATTGGGCCTACCCATTTGGACTAGTTATTAGCCTTATGTTTTCTAGCTTCAAGTTGAAAAACCCGTTGTTGTTTGTTAGGTTCTGTATTTCGATATTTTGCGCTTGCACTGATTAGGTAATTGTATACAGGGTGTCCCAGTTTAGCAGTATAATCTCTTAAGGGCATATTCCTGAAGTTCCGCGGAACAAAAAATCTTATGGCAGGGGGCTCTTTTCTCACTCCATTTCAAGTTAGCCCGTCAAATTGAGTGACTTCTAATTTGCAGGTGTAACAACTTTAAGCCCTACAACTTCTAAACTAGTGCAGATACAAAAATAGTGTAAGACATTTCGAAAAGATAACTGCATAAAGGTCTTAAATGCTTTGGGTAAATCGGTGCAGCAACAAAAAAGGTATGGCTCGTTATGGCCATTGGCAAATTTCCACTCTTTTTTGCGCATCACCTGGTAGGAAATCTTGTACCGGTGTCAAATAGAAAGGGTGTAATCTATAACTCATTAGAGTCTTGTGAATTCTGGTCTTGGGAAGTTCTACCTTCACAGTTGTACGCTGATTGAAGGCTAAACTTCCACAGCACACAAAATCTCATCCTCAACTTCTGCCACCGCTATGTCTGAACGTCCTTCTCTATTTTTTTGGTACTGTTAACCCAGTATCAACGAAGCGCTAATACGTATCAGCGAATAGCCGGATGCACGGTTTTCTGCAATTTGGGTATCGTCGTTGGTACTCCAATCTTGCCAATGAAGCGTTTCCATTGCAGAACCCGTATACAAACACTTTTTCCGCGAATTCAGGTTTTGATTACATTTTGTGGAGATCAACTTATCAATCGGCTGTTCACTTACATTTGTAGATCATTTACGATTGTAGATCATTTGCAAACTATGGTTATAATTATCACAGCTTTGCAAATGTAACGGAATGTAAAATTGGAAAACAGAGTAATAAAGAATTATTTAAAGTGTTTAAAGTGGTCACACTTCCAGATTAGAAGTCACCCAGTACATTTTTTTTTTTGGCCAAAAAATGGCTTTTACTACAAAATCTGTTGATCGTACGTGAAAAAGTATCTAAACATAATATTTAGGAAATTTTTCAGGGATATAAATTTCATAAAACTTCAGAAAGTTCTTAAAGTAAAAATTGGAAGAAAAATGCATTTTGAGTAAAGAAAATGGAACCGCAAATTTTCATAATTTTGATTTTAACAAGCCATAACTTTTTGTTGCTGCACAGATGCACCCAACGTATTTAAGACTTGTATGCACTACTAAATTATCTTTTCGAAATGTCTAAAACTATTTTTGTACCTGAATTTGTTAAGAAGCGGTATACCTTCAAATTAGAGGTCACCCCACTGCCATACAATTTTTTGTTCGGCGGAGCTTCAGGAATATGCCCTTAAAGGATTATACTACTAATATTGGAAACCCTCTAGAACACTTATAAAAGTAATCATAACTTTATAGTCGAGGCACTTGTGTATTTAGTTTTTAAATAAGTAGGTAAGTAAGTACACTCTTAGGTCTCAGCAATAAAAACGGAAAAAAGTACAGTTAGTTTAGTTATTCCAAAAAAAATGTTAGCTTGCCAAATATGCAGCTGTGCAAAACATATCTTGCATAACTAAACTAACTGCCCTTTTTTCCGTTTTTATTGCTGATACCTAAGAGTGTACTGTCAGTAACGGATTTATCTTTAAATTCTTACATATTTTCCTTCTTTGTATAATTAGTCAAACAGAACGTCAAGAGAAAAAAAACTTGCAAATGCTTTTTATTTTTCCTCATTTCTGTTTTAACTTCTAAGATATTCAGATCAGGTTAGTAATATAGTATTCTTTATCAAATAAATTATGTTTATAGGCAGGCTTTTTTTATTCAGTTTTCACTAAATTTGCGTTGAAAAAATGGCTGGCCATAAGTACGATTCCCGAACAAAGGAGCTGGTAGTTGAGGCTTTTTTAAAAACGGATTGAAACAAAGAAATATAGCTAAACGATTCAAGATTCACGAATCGACTGTATTCCGGATAATTACAAGGTTCCGACAAAATTTACCAATTACAACGCTCCATTCTGGTGGTCGTCCCCGAAAAACAGACATGCAAACTGATAAAAAAATTATCAACATTATCAGGGAAGACCCTTTCCGGTCTTCAACCGAAATCGTTAAGGACCTCAACTTGTCAATCGATGCAAGCACAGTTCGTAGACGTGCAATAGAATGAAATTGAGGGCATACGGAGCTGTTAAGAAGCCTCTGTTAACCTTGAAATACCGTCAAAAAGGTAGTCTCTTTGTTTGATAAAAAACTGCTTCTAATTTCCTATTATTTAGACTTCAATTTGCGCATAAATATTTAACTTGGTCCCTGACACAGTGGAGAACCATTTTATTTAGCGATGAGAGCAAATTTAAAATCTTATCTACCGATGGTATTGGTTACGTTCGCCGAAAGCCAGGTACACGGTTAAATCGGGAAAACATCCGCGCTACTTTGAAGCATGGGGGCGGTCTCGTTATGATTTGGGGATGCTTCTCGGCTCAAGCATGTGGTTTCTTACACCAAATAACTGGAATAATGAATCGCTTTGTGTATAAAGACATCTTAGACACAGTCATGCTTCCATACGCTGAGGAAGGGTTGCCGTTGTTATTGAGGTTTCAACAAGACAACGACCCGAAGCACACCTCAAAGATCGTTAAAGAATTTTTAGGGGCTCGGGGAGTAAATGTTTTGGATTGGCCTCCACAGTCCCCCTACTGAAACCCAATCGACAACTTATGGGGAATCCTAAAACAGCGGACAAAGGGGCAACGGTTTACTTCGCAAAAGGTTCTTTATGAAGCTTTAAAGGATGAGTGAAAAAAATTCCCAGTGAGTTAACACCTTATTGCTTACATGCCGAAAAGGTGTGCAGAAGTTATTAGAAACAGTGGTTTTTGAACCAAATATTGATGAACAAAAAAAACTTTCATATGTTTTGCACAGCCTTAAAATTTCTTTATGTTTTACAAAGTATCAAGAGTACATATTTTAAATTTCTTTGTTTCCCTTTAAGTATTAACCAGTAAGTACTACTTTTGATTGAAAATTTCATTAGAATTCTTTCTTTAGAGCAATTAATAAAGGATGTTATTGTATTTGAAAAAAAAAATGCAAATGTTTTGCACACTACTGTATATGTAACTCTTAGTCCCCAATCTCCATACTTGGTAAACGGAAAATGTAGCAAGCGATATCACGCAAGCAGATGAAGGTTATCCACAATGTTGTCGTCGACGTTCATATAACATAGTGGTAATATAGCTACCATAAGTACAAAAAAAGTACGGTTATTATACCCTTAAGCGACCCATACACACCATACTTCTGTGCACACTTTGGTGCGTGCATCGGTGGCGCTTTCCGCCATACACATCACACAATATTCGCACACATTAGTTCTTTATCGAACTTGGACGTTGAAGGAACAATGCTATGAGAAGTGAAAGTGGCAGTGTTACTGCGGTATACGCGCCATTAATAATCATTTTTGATCCGGAATAAAAATAAAAAAAATTAAAAAGAGAAAAAATGAGTTTGGTGCAAGAATTGGCATCTAAAAAGAAATAAGTTTTCGTTCATTTGAGGAACTTCTTGGTTTATTAGAACCTCTTATCAAAAAGAAAGATACCAACATGCGTGAAGCAGTTTCTCCTCACGAAAGACTTTCGGTAACCTTGCAATCCCTTGCATCTGATCAAAGCTTTGAGGATATGAAATTTCTTACCGCCATTTTACTTCAGTGTTTGGGAAGAATAACAATTGAAACGTGTCAGGCTATTATCAGCGGACTAAAAAGATATATAGAGGTAAACAAACATTTTTTTTTTTTTTTTTTTTTTTTGAATCAAATTCAAAAAAAAACATAAAAAGGACCATTCAAGTCATACATAGAAACTTAACACTAATTCATAATAAATAGTAACATTTTTTTTTTATTTATTTATTTATTTTTTTTTTCATGGGAAGGTGAAAAATCTTCATAGACACTATAGGCCCGGAGCCTATAGTAGTGTGAGATTCTTACTCACTAAAAAACGCCTCCCTTATGCAAATTACGACTGAGTTCACACTCAACACGCAGTTCTTCTATCGCATTTTATTTTTTTTTTTTTATAAGATATCCTGCAGGCGATTTTCCATTCAAAATTCCTGTGTACTTTAGGAAAATTTTGCGCTGCTAATCACCGCGCTAGATCGAGAGGCTTAGTCCTTTTCAGACGGCGCAATAAATTTGTCTCGTCGAGGATCTGTTGAACAGAAATATTCGTATGACCTTGTAATCGATTAATATGTTTTCCCGCAAACAATTTAATTACGTTCTGAACGTTTTCGACTCCTAAGTCTCTGTGGATATCATCGTTTCTAATGTACCACGGCGCATTAACAATACCTCGAAGAACTTTGTTTTGGAACGTTTTTTTCTTGACGTGTGCTCTCCATTTTAGTTTAACGTCGAGTGTCATACCGAGATATTTGGCCTCGTTCGCGTAAGGAATTCGTACTGCGTTGGTAAACACCGGTGGATTCTCAATTTTCTTGAGAGTGAAATTCACGTGGACAGACTTGTTTTCATTAAGCGCGATGTGCCAAGTCTTTGTCCAATTGTTAATCCGTGTAAGGGCACGTTGCAACTTGGCAGTTGCTTCTTCGACTGTTTTAGCCGTTGCCAAAATGGCACTGTCATCAGCAAATGTGGCTAGGACAGTGTCGTCCGTTTGCGGTATATCACGGGTAAAAAGCAAATATAGCAGAGGGCCACGTACACTTCCTTGCGGCACCCCCGCCTTTATTGTCTTAAAAGTGGAATATTCGTTTCCGTGTCTCACACGGAAGAGTCGGTCTTCCAGATATGAACCTAAAATACAAGACAATTGCTGGGGTAGGGCTTGTCGGAGCTTATATTTTAGGCCTTCATGCCATACCTTATCAAAGGCTTGCGAAACGTCAAGGAATGCGCTTTAACAGACTAACTTACACTCGATTGCTCGTTTAATTACATCGGTTATTCGATGCACTTGGTCAACTGTAGAATGTTGGCTTCTAAAGCCAAATTGATGATCAGGCAAGAGGGAATTTGTGTCGGTAATTGGTTTAAGGCCATTAAGAAGGATTCGCTCGAAGACCTTCGATGTAATCGGAAGAAGCGATATTGGTCTATATGACTTGACTTCAGTCAGCGATTAACCGGGTTTCGGAACCATAATAACTTCGTCTACTTTCCACTGGGGCGGTACGTGCTCTAATCTAATGCTGGCATTTATAAGATAGAACAACGTTAGCAAACCTTTTCTCGGCAACGCTTTAAGTATCTCTCCCGTTATTAAGTCATATCCCGGGGCTTTATTGGGCTTAAGCGTATCTATAACTTGCCTAAGTTCCCTTAGTGTAGCCTTTTCTACTGGAAAGTTTGTCGTCACGTCTAGCGTATTGACGTTCTCAGGAAGCACCCCCCCATAGAATGGTTTAAACGTTTCTGCAATATGGTCGACGAAAACACTAGCTTTTTCCTTATCTTCTTTCGCCCAGTCATCCTGGGCCCCACGTGTATTTGGGGCTTTCGAACACTTTTAACGGCTCTCCATATGGAGTAGTTGGTATCCTTTGTCGCTGTGAGTCTTTCAAGGTAGTTATTAATACCTTGATTATTGAAGTCCTTGATCGATTTTTTCAACAAGTTACAGAGCCTATTGAAGGACGTTTTATCTTGTGGTGCCCGGGTTTCATGCTACTTTTTCCGCGCTCTTCGTTTCTTCCTTATCATTTCTCTGATTTCCGGTGGATATCTTATGCCGACTTTGGGAACTTAGTTCGATTCGCGGGGAGTGTTTTTCCAGGCCGCTTGCTGTATGACTTTAACGAAACGTTCAACTTCTTCTTCAAATTGATGCGGCGTTCTTAGTGCTACTTTCAAGTTAGTATTGTCTACAACGTCTATTCGGAAATCTTCCCAGTTAGTTTTGCTGTTAGTTAATCTGGGTGGTCTTTGTTCCTTAACCAAGGATTCGCACAGTGAGAGGATAACTGGAAAATGATCGGAAGAAAGATCGAAGCCCTCTTCAACTTTGGCGTAACTAGCGTTTACTCCTTTTCCGATAAAGAAGTCTATTAGATCGGGTGTTTTAGCGACATCCGAGGGCCAATATGTCGGCTTGTCTGTTGAGTAAAAATAGCAACCACATTCCATACCAGCCCTGTAAAGAGTTTTGCCTTTTTGAGAGATACATCTTGAGCCCCAAAAGGTGTGCTTCGTGTTAAAGTAGCCACCAATTATGAATTTTGGTCCAGGATTGCTTTTCTATTTTGCAGCGCGATTGGCAATAGATTGAGGATACATTAAAAGAATAATTTTTATTTTTAGCACTCACCACGGTCATTTGAAATTTGTCAAGTTCAATTATTGCTTCCAAAGTATGTTCAATGCAGTCTCTTATGAATAGGGATGACCCGCCTCTTGCGTTTCCCGATGGATGATGAGCGTGGTAGTCACGGTAACCTTTTAGTTCCACGCGCGATTCTGTTGCCAGGTGAGTTGCGGAAATTAAACATATGTCAATTACTTTTTCCTGCATGAAAATATTTAGTTCATCAAGCCTTTTCTGTAGCCCGTTGGCATTCCACGCAAGTATATTGAGCTTCTTTGCCATAATTAGTTACAGAAATTAGCTTCGAACTTAAGAAGCCGTTCGACTATTATCTTATTTATTTAAGTCTGTTCTTCTAGTCTCTCGAGAATTACTGATAACACATTTGAGGCAGGATCCGGTGATGTACAATTAGTCATATTAACTCGCGCCGCTATTTGCGCGTAAGTTTTTCCACTTTCCACTTGCGCATTGTTATTTTTGACGTTGTTGTTATTGGTGATTTTAGCTGTTGTTATTTCTCATTCTAGCTGTAGCTGCGTTTTTCATAGGCTTCGTTTTTGATTGATCTCGTAGCCTTTGCAACTCCTTCGCGACTTCGCAGCCTCGATAATTAGCTGAATGTTTTCCCTTGCAGTTAATGTATATCGCTGGGGACTCTTTCGCGGCATTGCACTCTCGAGTCAGACGTTTGCCAGCGCATTTTACACAGCGAGGTTCCTTCTGGCAGTAGGCCTGAGTATGGCTGAATCCCTGGCAAAGTGTACATTGGGGAATCAGCCTAGAGTTTTTCCGCGGAGGTTCAATTTTGACAACAAGTCCCAAAATTGAATTTATGGCATAAATTCTTTCTAGGCTTTCGGTATTGTCGAAAGTTAGCCTAAAGACGGGAAGACCGCGTCTTGGGGTCGTCCTCTCGATTTCAACATTGCGCTGTTTTTGCGCAAGTATATTAACTGCGTCGATTATCTTAAAATCTTTAATTTTAAGGTCATTTACGATGTTTTCTTTAAGGCAAGAGGGATGCAATCCTCTAGCTACAACGCGTAAGGGTATTTCCGTTTTATTTTCGTAGGTATGCCATTGAATCTTCTCGGCATTTAATTTTTGCGAAAGCGAACGGTAGTTGTCTGGATTAAGGACATAAATAGTCCATGTATCATTATTGCGAGATCTTACTTTATAATCGGTTGAGCACAGTGATTTCAGGATTATGTGCAATAGTAACATATCCATATTTTTATGAAGGAAACTGATCCTGCTATCACAAATAATAAAAACAAAAATAAATTCATGTAAATATGTACATATACAAAAAATATAAAGTGTGAATTCATATTCACTGATATTCAGTGTCATTAAATAAGTCTTCGAATGTATTGGAGCTTGATTGCGAAACTACTATCTTTTCACTACCTTCTGGTAGACAAACGAACGTCGTGGGGGAATCATTTGCGGCCCATGAATATTGCGAGTGTTGAGACTGATGTGGAGTCGAGCAAGAAGTCATTTTTGATGAGAGGTTTCTCTTAAAGTATTTCTCAACTTGTTGACGATTCCAAATGTCAATTTTTTAAGTTGACCCTGCAGAAGAATTTCGTCGATAACATGCTTTGCAGATAGCATATGCTCCTCATCGAGTTTCCTAAACATAACACCCCATGTTTCAGAGAAAACGTCAGCATCATCTCTCTCCCGTTTTTTTTTTTTTTTTTTTGTGTTGCCTAAACGCTCTACCGCTTTTCCAACAGTTTATTTCTCTGCCATGAAGTTGGCCTTATTTTTATTTCATTCTGAAAAATTAAAAAAAAGTATATGTAAATACAAGCAAATATTTTTCTTTCTTTTTTTTCCAGATACCAAAAACAGAAAGTGAGTGGAAACGCATTGCCGAAGATTCTGAGAAGCAGTGGAATTTTCCGAATTGCATCGGAGCCATGGATGGCAAACATGTGCAAATAAAAAAGCCCCGATCTTGCTGGCTTCATAATATTTTATTTATAAAAAAAAAAAACCTTTAGCATTGTTAAGATGTTAATATGGAAGCTGGAACAAATGGAAGAGTGTCGGATGGAGGCGTTTTCTCTCAAACGAAATAAAAGCAAACGTTATTAGCAAAAGAGCTAAATTTACCCAATTATGAAAAGCTCCCTTCGAGTGAAGAACAACTTCCATTTGTTATCGTTGCTGACGATGCGTTCCCTTTGATGGAAAATTTATTGAAACCGTATGACCATCAGTTAGCAAGCAGAGAACAGCACATTTTTAATTATCGTTTTTCTAGAGCGAGACGAATTGTTGAAAATTTTTTTGGCATCGTAGCTAACCGATTTCGTATTATATTGAATACTATCAATTTGTCACCAGAAAAAGCGACAATTATTGTGCTTGCCTGCTGTTATCTGCACAATTTCTTGAAAAAACGGAATCCAAGACAATATTTGATAAATTCTGTAGATGTGGAAAACACTGTCACAGGTGAAATAAATAAAGCACAATGGCAGATTACAATAAAGAAACTCTTAACAAATTTTGCCACTATTTCAATACTGTAGGTATCATACAAATGTGAATATTTATATTAAATAAAATAAATTGTTTTCTTTTTTTTATAAAAGCTTTACTTACCTCAATTTCTTCATTGAAACGTACAACTTCGAGAACTATTGTTGACACCCCTTCAATCTGACTCCCCTGGTCTAGCAGAAAATCCATTTCATGGAAATACCACAATGTCAGCTCCTGCTCCTGATCGTTCACTTCTGTGAATTTTTAATAGCCCACGGCGGTAAGATGAGCGCATGGACATTATTTTCCTTTTTAAAACATCAAAAGTTCATTTTCTTTACATTTATTGAATAACGCATCCCACGCACGGTTTTTAAAGTCTATTGCTTTTGCCTGCCAGAGCTCAGGCAAATTTCTAAACATTTCTATCATTGAGCGCCAAAATTGCCAGTCCCTAATTGCTATTTTGAAATATTTTTTATCCGATCTTAACACTACCGCGATCAAACAAAGACTGATATTTTGTATGAGCGAGCGCGCACCAACCCATCCACAGCACACCGCAAAATCCGTACGCGGACTGCCCCATACACTCCACACATTTTAGCACACTGACACAAGTGCGGACACTAGTGTGGTGTATATGCGTCACTTTAAAATGTTTTGCACACAGCGCGGGAGTTACGTGCAACCCTGTGCCACTCAACCGAGCTACAAATAACCATGCATTTGGTGAAGCATAGGTCACGCACAAATCACGCACGAAAGCATGTTTGCAGACTCAACAATAGCTGGCGGTAAAAAAACATTAACACGCATTTAACACGCATTTGGTGCGTGATCCATAGATCTAGTAGTTGCAGTTGTTTACATCAGGCGCTAGGATCAATAACAATAACATCGAACCATCATGATCGGAAAAAGCCAAGCCACCCGAATGTTCTACTCAAAAGAGAAGTTCGCCAACAGGGAGAGGAGAGAGAAAAACCGTGGGAGTGCATCAACACCAGCAGCATAACATTTTGACTATTTTTGTTCTGACCATGAAATAAAGAGCATCGAATAAATTATTAAATAAAGATTTGTGTTTTTTTTTGCTCCCAAACAAAACTGGCGCAGTCGGTCTATCCAGTAATTAAGAGGTGAATAATTAGTAGCCTAAGTGTCTGCTGGAATTTCGAAAGAATATCGAAAAGAAAAAGAATCTTAGAATAAGTGAAAGCTATTTAAAACATTCAACGTTTAACTAAGTCAAAATAGAAAAAAACAGAAAAACTCAAAACAAAAAAACGTGAACACACGTGGTTGGTGTGAAACAAATCTAAAAGTGATCCTAAAGATTTCATATTGCTTAAATAATTGCTAAAAGAGCATGCTAAGGTAAGTCCTTCTCTGTAAAAGACTATATATATTCCTTATTATCCTATGCCTTCCTTCAAAGCATCCAAAATCAATAAATAAAGTTGTTCTTTAAGTTTAAACAATAGCACTTTAAAAAGTAATCTTAGTAATATTATTAAAAAATTTTCCAATAATAACTTAATTGAAATGAATTCAAACAATTCTGATATTGCCCTTAGTGTCTTCAACTCACTCAGGATACCTGATGCAGTAAAAGACTTGCCAAGTTTTGATGGAAATCCACGTCTCTTATTTGATTTCCTTTCCAATGTTGAAGAAATATTAAGTTTAATACCCGAAGTTAACAACTCCCCGTATAATAAAATTATTCTTAGAGCAATTCGCAACAAAGTTGTTGTTCAAGCGAATGAAGTCCTTAATTTGTATGGGACTCCAGTTATATGGCAAGAAATTAAGCATAATTTAATAATACATTACTCAGATAAACGTAATGAGACTAGTTTAATTCGCGATTTACATCTGTTACGACAAGGCAATAATACAGTAAACGTCTTCTACTTAAATATAATCGAATTACAAGCAGCATAAACAAACCACGTTAGGGTACATGAGAGTAATCAAAACGTTATAGGTTCCAAATTAGTGTTGTACGAAGAAATGTGTCTAAATGCCTTTATTTCAGGCCTCCGGGAACCGCTAGGTTCTACCGTTAGAGCCTTGAGGCCAAATAAGTTGACAGATGCTCTTAGCTTTTGTTTAAAGGAACAAAATTGTACTTATTTTCGTGATCATACATCAACCTATATGCCTTACATCCCTAATAGAATTCTTGGTCGAACTAACACACAAAATATTCGTCAAAATAATAGCATAATAGCAATTCACTTCAAATTACAAACAACAGTTGCCTCATATTCCAAATAATTCAAATATAAATCAACAATACAACCAACAACTTTTCAATAGGCCTTATCTTTCACCAATCCCTCAACAGCTTTCTGGAAAGCAGCAATGGACAAACCCTTCAAATTTAACCAGACAATATCCCCCTGACCTAAACCAAATTCCTCAATCATCTTCCCAGCGCTTTACCAATTATAATTGCGACAAGCCATCTTCAAGTCATACAAAACGATCCCGCCAAGAGCCCATGGATATAGCAAGCGGAAGTAAAAGAAATTTTCTTCACAACATCGAAACCAATACCTTCCCATATTATACACAAGATGGAGAACAAAACTTAGCATATCAAGAGCCACAGAATTACTATCAAGATCTTGACCCTTTAATACGTTCCGAACAAATCGTTGAAAGTGAAATAGATGACTCAAATTTTTTAACACTTGCCTCGGAAACTCAATAGATTACATTGACATTAATAATTTTAAGAATAGTTTACTACCCTATATAGAAATTAGTAGCTTAAATAATTCGAAACTTAAATTCCTCATAGATACAGGAAGCAACAAACCCTTCATTAATCCAACTATTGCAATAAATTTACCTGTTACACAAATAGATCCAATAGAAATAAAAACTCTGTTTGGAAGTCAAACAGTTAAAAAAAAAAAACTACGTTGAATGGCCTTTTAGAACTAAATTCAGATAAAGTACTATCATTTCTCATTTTCAATTTTCACAATTACTTTGACGGTCTTATCGGCATCGATATATTAAAGGACCTTAAATTGAAAATCGATTTTGAGAATTCAATTTTAACCAATGAAAACGTTAAAATAGTTCAAAAATTCAAACACAATCTTGTGTCAGAAAAATATTTAGTACCTGCAAGAACCAAAATAATAAGTCGACTTCCCGTAGAAGTAGAATTCGGAAATATCTATATAAAGCCAACTTCGATAAAACCAGGTTTATTTATTTCTGAAGGCGTTTACGAAGCCAATGGATATTTTACATTTTTGGAGGTTGTCAATTTAACTGATCATCCTCAAAAGTTTTTAATGGAACAACCCATACAAGCCACCAAAATTAATTCAGATGAAGTCATTGAAATACATAATTTGTCCGTTAGGAATATAAAGTCCCCAGATAATATTAATATACAAGATTTAATTAGAACTGACCATTTAAATTTTGAAGAGCAAAAAGCAATTAAAACTCTCTGCCTTAAATACCAGCATATCTTTTTCAAAGAAAATGAAGTAGTATCGTGCTCTAGCAAAATCAAGCATCAGATAAAAACCACCGATGATATTCCGATTTACACGAAATCATATAGGCATCCTCATATTCTGAGGGAGGAGATTCAAAAACAGATTTTGGATATGCTCCACGCAGATATCATTCGTCGAAGTTTTTCTCCCTGGTCTTCTCCGATTTGGATGGTTCCAAAGAAGAAAGACGCAAGTGGAAAGGAAAAATGGCGATTAGTTATAGACTATCGGAAATTGAATGAAAAAACTGTAGACGACAGATATCCAATACCGAACATATCTGATATCCTCGATAAATTAGGTAAATCTATGTATTTCACCACGCTTGACCTGGCATCCGGATTCCATCAAATTCAGGTTGAGGAAAAAGACATTCAGAAAACAGCTTTTTCAGTTAACAATGGCCATTTTGAATTTGTAAGAATGCCATTCGGTTTGAAGAATGCTCCATCAAAATTTCAAAGAGTGATGGATTGGGTATTACAAGATCTGCAGGGAGAAATATGCTTTGTTTATATGGATGATGTGATAATATTTTCAACATCCCTTCAAGAGCATATTGAAAGTTAAGAGAAGGTCTTCAAAAAACTAGAAGAAGCCAATTTAAAGGTTCAGCTTAATAAATCTGAGTTTCTCAGAAAAGAAGTCTCTTTTCTTGGACACATAGTCACATCTGAAGGGGTTATGCCCAACGTAGACAAAATCTATGCCGTTAAAAATTTTCCCATTCCAAGAACATCTAAGCAAATCAAGTCCCTTTAAGGCCTTCTCGGGTACTATCGTAAATTTATTAAGGATTTTACAAAACTTACAAAGCCCATGACCGCATGTCTTAGGAAAGGTAATAAAATAACTCAACAAATACGTAAGCTGTTTTGAAACTTGCAAGAATCTTTTATGCAATGAGCCCATATTACAATACCCTAATTTTTCTAAACCATTCAACATTACGACAGATGCCAGTAATGTTGCAATTGGCGCAGTACTTTCGCAAGGCTCTGTTGGATCAGACAAACCGATTTGTTATGCAAGTCGCACTTTGTCTAAGTCTGAGCAAAATTATAGTACTGTGGAACGAGAACTTTTATTGTTTGGGCAACGAAATACTTTCGGCCATATATCTATGGCAGAAAATTTACCATCATAACAGATCATAAGCCTCTACTCTGGCTATTCTCTTTAAAGGATCCTAGTTCCAAGCTTATGAGGTGGCGCTTACGCCTTGAAGAGTTCGACTACACAATAATGCACAAAAGTGGAAAATTAAACTCCAACGCTGATGCCTTGTCCCGAGTTGAAATAAATCTAAACGAAGACATAAGTCAGGAGGTCGAAAATCTTGATTTAATATCCACTCAAAACAATATTGATGAATTTAAAAGCTTAAGCACTATTCATTCAGCATCAGAAAATATGGGTGATGGTATTCCAATTTCTGAAAGAGCAATTAACGAATTTTCTAATCAGATAATTCTAATCGAAAACCCAAATCGAGCAAAACTGCATTCGACTCTTTAAATATTATTTAAACGGAAAAAACGACACCGTATAGAAAGTAAAAACATAAAAGAAGAGGACGAGATAATTAAAATTTTTAAAAACTTTATTAACAAGATGATTAAGATGACGAAACTTTTAAAATTGTACAACGGGTTTACTCAAAATACTTTAATTATTCCAACTTAAAACTTGTTAGAAGTCATGTACTTTTAAAAGATATAATTTGTCCAGACGAACAAGAAAGAGAAGTAAGACATTATCATGACAAATCCAATCATAGAGGAATAAATGAAACCTTAGAACATCTAAGGGCAAAGATATACTTCCCCAATATGAAGCATGCCATATCTCGAATCATTAATAACTGCGATATCTGCCAAAAATATAAGTACGAACGTCAAGTACATCCATTAAAATTTGAATTGACTGAAACGCCGTCAAGACCCTTACAAATACTCCATTTAGATATTTATTCCGTTTCCAAAGAAAATTTTCTAACCATTTTGGATAAGTTTAGTAGATTCGCAAGTGTTTATTTTTTAACATCTAGAAACACCTTGACATTTTGGATTGAACATTCCAAAATGTAATTTCTAATCCCTTCAAGAAAAAAATCGTCGATCCCAAAAGCATGTATTTCAAGAATAATAACCTGAAAAATAAATGCAGGTATACCCTAAAGCTACGTTCTATCTCCGACACTCTTTCCAATCCTCATTAATGATTTCTTGTCTGCTACTTCTTATTTAATATATTACTTCAATTTTTTTTTAGAACTTAGCACTACACTTATGTGTGCATGTTATGTTAGCATGTGCTATGTTTTTCAAAAATTGGGCCAGAAAAAAAAAAAGATGATGTTTGGGCTCAGTGGCTATTTCGATCCATGGGTGGCATCCAAAGTTTAACAGGAAGACTAATTTATTATGATAAATTGACTTGATGTTGTATTTAGGCAACCATTGGACCCCGAACCGTCCGATTGGAGAGCCAATACACTACCACTTCAGCCACTGCCACCCACCATCTACTTTGTTGATGACAGTATCTTCTACTTTTCACACAGGAACCGCAGCGTATGTTAAGGCCAACATTCGACACGCTCTTTACGTAATAACTCCGGACGTATTGGACCGAGTCATCAAAAATTGGACCGACCACTTAAAGCACTATTTGAATGATGTGTTATATCACACATAATGGCATAAACATTGCTTCAAAATAAAGCCCGAACAATTTCACGCCGTTGTTGTTTTATTAAGTTTTTTTTCTCTTGTCGTTCTTGTCTATTAACCCTATTATTTTGCTACCCAAAACGTGTACACGACCTTAAAGTGCGTATCGTAGTACTGAAAAACTTCCGAAATATATCATATATATGTAGGAAAAATGACAATGATAGTTATGACACTGTTTTAAAACCGATAGTGGAAAACGTACAGGCTGAGTTTAACAGTTAGTATCACGTTATCAGAAAATCAAGCCTGAAAAGCAATCAAAACTCTTTAAGTGGCCAATATTTGACTACAGTTTTTGCATAAATACTGCCCATTCAAATGTAAAATCACCTGCCGCACTGACAATATGATCAGTATCAACTGCCTTTCAAATATAGTCAAACCTACAAACATCTGATCAGCAATGCAGATATGGCGGAGAAATATATAGCAATATATATGTATTGCCTCAACTGTTAATAAAAGAAAAATAAAATGTCTGTATATACTATCCTATTTAATAGTTTTTTTTTTTTTTTAATGCTGAAGAACAGCATAAGCATACAAATTATATATTATACATTAACAATTGTTTAGTTTAATATTGTACTGTACCTATTTTCTTTAGTTTTTTTTTTTTTTTTTTTGTTCCCTTACAATTATTACTGATTGCAAAATAAACAAAAAAATTTTAAAAAAACTTAGTTCGCGAATGACAATAATTTTTTGGTAGCATATAAAGTCAGCCGAAACATAATAGCTAGTATAATCTGCATACAAATATTGTCTCAATAAAACCTCGTTCACTGCTTGGGTTGTGTTTTTTTTCGTAATGCAGGAGTAGAAAATTAAATTTTGTCGATTTATTTATTTACTTGCTTTTTTTTTAAATCTAGTTTAACTTGTAACTACAATATAACGTATCTATTCCAGTCAAAACTGCTTTCCAATACCATTCCAACTAATATAACATCGTTAACAAAATTCATATAACTCACCACAATCAATAAAAAAATAACAGCAGTTCTTTAGAGTGATAATGTTTCACTTTTTTATTAAGAAAACAATACTGATATTATGCTCGCAAACGGCTTACCGATTACTCATTATTACCCGTATGTATATAAGTATATGACACACTGAAGATTTCACTTTACGCATGCAGTATTTGTACACAAACTATTATTTCCGACTTATTTCCGTTTAATAAATATTTTTCTATGCTCTTTTATTATAGAGACAAATCCTTTCTTTTGCAGCAATGCAATTGTAATAAAATTCTTAAGTACTCATACTCATACTCATACATTATATGAAAAAATATTTTTCTCCATTTGAATTCTATAAAAAGAGAAATGTTTGTTTACCCATAAAGTGTGTAGCTTAAATAGAACTGACGATATTCAATGTTTATGTAAATTAAGCTCTATTCGGAAAATTGGGCTATTTTTGAATTAAGTTGATCAAAAGACACAGAAAAAGTTTAATTTACATGTATTTGTAAAAATCTTTTAAAAACTGACATGCGCAAACGATTACATTCATTAATAAAAGCACATACATCGGATGGAAAACTTTATTTCTCTTGGCAATAAATTAAATATTGCTTAAGAGTTTTACATTTTCTGAACTGATGAACCCAATCGCATGGCAGGTAAGATCGTACATTTGTTTACACAGGGTGTTTAGGATAATGTGTCCAAAACTTTAAGGGGACATTAATTAGCATATTATGAGAAAAAAATCGTATTGGTGAGGGGTGGGAAATGCTTCCCCTCCAAAATACAGACGTTTTGGGCACAGCCCGATGCTGCCGTGTTTTGACTCCTATTGAAAATAGCATCTTTCAAATTTATGTGTATATGTATGAAAGCAAATGGGATGGTTGAACTCGTAATTATGAGTAATCATATCACAGTAAATGATGATCTAAAGTTAATGTGCAAAAGATATTAAAGACCAAACGACTTTTTTTTAACAAACTTAAAATTTAGACTTTGGCATATTTTTTTCCGAAAAAGATCTTATGAAACTTATTATGGTGCAAAAAAAAAAGTAGTCAGATCATTTCGTCTCAAGTTAGTAGTTTTCAAGATACGATCCGACTTGTTCAAACTATAAAACTCTAAAATGGGGTTTTCTTTTACAATAGTTCTATAAAATTAACTACTTAACAACTGCTTTGGAATTTTTTTAACGTAAAATAATTTTATTACTTCACAATGTCAATTCAAAAAAATGTGTTTCTCCTTAAAAGGGGGAAAAAGTAAAGCAGATTTCTTGTGAGGTAATATGAAAAAAATGCAAAATATTTTTTGCATCACCAGTTTGTAGGTTTTAACCGAGATATTGACGGTTAATTCATAGAATTTTCAACACAAGAATATGCAAACATGGTGAATGTCTATAGTTTCTGCAACGGTAATGATCAATGAGCAAAATTGGCATATCTGAGGCGACTTAAAAGGATTGCCCCAAATGGCAGGACATTTATTAATACATTTTTTGGGTAAGCTAGGGAGGAACAACGTAGCGGGACTAACATCCTACTTTAGCAGAAGACGTTCGCAGCCATGAAGACGTTGAATATTGCATCAGAAGCTATTCAGATACCATTCTTAAGCAACGAAGCAGACGTTTTAACCTAAGTAGGACTAACATCTGGAGATGTGGTTAGAATTCAACAATTCTGAGTGCCGTGCTGACCTCCAATGCTAACAGAGTACCCAGGTAAGTTTACACTCGCTAGTCGTGTGATACAAAAATAAAAAAACAGAAGGAAGAGAAAACATAACACAGTGCTGGAATCCCAACTCTCCCGCTCCCGATCATAATACTATTGCTTACATTTTGTCACCGCTATTGCTGTATTTGTTACACAGCATGTGGTTAAAATTCCACCTCCATAAACGAATTATCCACTACTGTGGACAGCAATTCGATCTTTAAAAAGTTTGATACGCTCAATTTCAATACAAAAAATTGGATCCCTCTATCCTTATACTGAAATGGTTATTACGGGCGAATTTAATATATATAATATAATGGTTTCGACATTCTGGGTAGACAACAACCGAAGGACATAGTGTTTAACGTGGTCGCCTGTTTGAAAAACCTAAGACCACGAGATGCCCATACATCCATGGGAGCAAGGATACGCTTTGCCATCGCTCACCGTCAACTTACTGATACCAAAGTAAATAGTAATTGAACGGGGACCAAGTACCCTGGACTTGTTTTTTAATTTCGCACACTGCTAGGAACACTGTTAATATGCTATCCCTCTAGTCTCGTCGGACCACTGTGTCATATTAGCTAATTTCTCGTACATCAAACACACAGTTAGACATGAGATTCCTAAAAGAACCGTATGGCAACACGAGAAAGCCAATTGGAGTAGACTTAACAGCTGTTTAAGGAATTTTAAATAGTCGTTATGTTTCCTCGATAACGTCATGGATGCTGCTGCTGAAATGAATACAGACACTATTTTCTTTGCAATGAGGTACTTTGTCCCTCATCTGATGAAGATTATCAAACCAAAATAAAACGCTTGATATGAATCGAACTGTAAAGAGGCCGTCAGAGTTACAGAAATATTTTTTCGGTCCTAGATTATCAACCCAAGAGAGGAAAGCCAGAAAAATTTCAAAAGAGCTAGAAATGATTCCAACGTCTTTTTCATATGTCTGAAATTTCAAAACGATCAACAACTGAGGCAAACAATACCACAATGTCCCAAAAGTAGTAAAAGTTGTTGGTCGTTCGTTACAAACGTTAAAAATTCTGCATCATCCTCCATCCTAATGCTCCTTTACAATGACATTCCAGCTTTCAGCTCTTTGGAGACCTTGCGGCCATATTAACACCTCCTCAATATAAATAAATTCGCTGGTCTAGATGGTATACCTACCCTTCTTCTGAAAAGTTTTTCTTTAACGCTGGCAAAACCACTTCGTAAATTTTTCATCAAACCTAGTTTTGGGGGATCTTCGAGCAGATAGAAAACAGCTTTATTTTTCTTTTTACATTATCTGAAATAATGAATAAGAAAACGCTCTTATAGGATATCACATAATTTAAATTAAAATCATTAACTGTTTGCTCTATAAATTATTGTAATTTGTTAAAATTGTCCAACATTATTTTTTAATTTATTTCTTTATTGCTTGTACATTACGCAAACGATTCAGTTAGTAGAGATTTCGGTCGGCTGATTTCTCTGCCACTTGGATCTCGACCACAGCGGCGACAGCATCTATTGGTAATCTATAATATAATAAATTGTTAATTTTTGGAAACCAGGCTTTTTCTCGTTTTTGAGGATCTTGAGTAAAGGAATTTTGACTGTGGACATCGTCGTTCCTATCATCGAATCTTCATCATTTTGTTTAGCTTGAGTTTTTTTCATCGATTTTTATTCAGGTATCATCGCTTTATCGTACACAATCTGGTTTTTTATTATCTGGTTTTCATCTATAAACTGTTCATAACCGTTAACTTAAATGATACAAGTTTTCTTACTAATTATCTTAATAAACTTTGCAGTTATCCATTTAATCATGTTTACAAAATGATTTCTATAGAGGATTTCCTTCCCTATTTTAAAAACATTTCTTATACTTACAAAAACACAATATAATCTATCATTTGTAATCTGCTTGTTATGTGTAATACTATAATTTAGTGTATCGAGTTGTTTTATTTTATTCTTAAACAATGTAGTAAAGTTTTTGGTTAATAACTAAAAACGAGTTCGGGGAATGATCTTCCAGTCAAAGTTGTAGGCGTATTGCGATAATTTAACAAAAATGCATTGGCTTTATTCAGCAGCAAAGCTTAACTTCTCAATTTTAAGCAAAACTTAATAACACTGATTTCACTGTCTGAACTCCACCCTCAGCTAAAATGTTTGATAGTAGATGATATGGATTCAATTTCATTAAATTTAAACCCCTGCAGCTGCAGAATTTTTTTTTAAATGAAAGAGTTAAAAGGAGGCAAATTATCTGGTAATCTAGCAGGTATACTAGATACTAATACATTTTTGTTAGGACTTCCATTAAAAATGGTGCTGATGTGATTTCACAATATTTTGACTATGCATCCATAATTATAAGGAATGATTTACCTACGAAATAAAAAAAATATAAATGAATGAATTCGCTCAAAATGAACACTAACATCTATTCACTTCCTATCAACCTTCTCTCGTGGAATGTTTTACGTTTGCTAACATACCGCACAGTTCTTAAAAAACTGTACAGCCACCATACAAAACAACGCGCTAACATTTCCATGCGAATAATTCCTGTGTTGTTGGATTTTCGGATTTACTTTTCCGTTTCGAATTTTAAAGTAAGGCAATATACGAGAAGGATTTTTTTTTAAACTTTTAAAAATACATCCTTTTTCGTGAACTCTCAAACCAATTTTGCACCTATTAGGCTTTCTTCTGAACTAAAATAAGAAATGTTAGCTTTTTTTATTTCGGAATTCTCTTCGAGAGGTAAGCGTAAAAGACATTTTTCATTTGACATTTTAGACCCCCTTCGATACGAAATTTTGTATTCATATTGGGATAAAACAATGACCCATCGTCGGATGACCCTTATGCGGATGAAACATTTCCTTGACTCCCTGATGATCCGACCAAATCTAGAATTCGTGTCTGTAAATATACATGTGGAATCTATTTACCGCGAAAATGTTTGCCAAGACTTCTGCATGTAGTTGCGGGTAATTTTGTTCTGCCCGAGATAAAGTACATAATGCAAAGTATACCGGCTTGTATTCAGAGTCTACTACATAGCAGAAAATTTCTCGTAATTTGTACGGTACTTTGTAGGCTGCGTAGAATAAAGGCATCTGATTTGATTTAAGAACAATCTCGGCCTCATACCCCACAGTTAGACGGTTTATCCCCTCTATCTTAATGCTTGAAACTCGAACTTCATATGCGATAAAAGCTCTACTTCGTTACTTACTGCTGAGATAACGTTTTAAAACGTGCTCCTCCATATATTTACTAGCTCTCTTAACCTTGAAACTGTAACCGAAACTAATTGCAACATTTTTAAACGTATCTAAATATTTCCGCTCTTTGATAATCGATGCTGCACCTGTATCTACCTCCATAGACAGTTCCATTCCATTAACTACCACTGTTATATCCTGAACTTGACTTTTACTGTTTAACCTGTTGATATTTTTTTATATTGGCTTTTTTAAATCGACATTCCATGGCCACATCATCTTTTTTTTACAGGCAAAACACTGTCAATTCCTTGCCGGACCTGTGGATTCCACGTTGTCCCTGAAGCATATGGTGGTTATGCTTTTTACCTTGATTTTGCTGCGCTTTTGACATTTCTCCATATATCGTAACTTATGCTTAGCTGCACTATTATACACGGCATACTGCTGCAATGGTTGGATATTTCTAATTTATCTATTCCCTTCTCGGACGACTCCCAACCAAGTGATCTTGGATTTTTTCATTTCTTACATCCATTATAAAGCGATTCGCCAGTGCCTCGTCTAAAATGTTTGCTTTGTAGTTGCCGGCCTGTTTATCTCTTTATGTTTATTCCCTAGCGTCATCCGAAATATCCCCAAAACAACAGGTTTAAGCAGCTGCTTTCACTTAACAGCTCCCTCTAATCTTGTATTATCTTGTTAATTTTGAGTTTATCGGCTCTTTTGTTTTCTTTAGGAGAAAAATGATCTTGTAAAAGTGATAGGAAGTCCTCACAATTCATTTCACTCGGGAATTGTAACATTGTCAGAGACATTAGAATCTTGTAAATTTCTGCTCCCACTGTCGTAATAAAAAGTGCTTTTTTTGCTTAGTGGAACCAAGGCGTACATCAATCTGGAGAAAGCAAGGTAGTTGCATTTGATATTTCTAAGGCATTTGACAGAGTTTGGCATCTGGCTCTTTTGTCAAGAATGCGTGCTTTTGGGATCGACGAGTCCTTCCTTCAATGAACTAGAAATTACCTTTCGGAACGTTCAATTCATGTTGTCTTGGATGGCTTCAAGTCTGAATTTCACTAAAAAATACTGGTGTGCCCCAGGCCGTTCTGTCTTCGACACTCTTTTTGATTTTAATCAATGATCTTTTGTTTGCTACTTCTAATCCAATAATTTCTTTTGCTGAAGACAGTACTCTCTGTTTTTCATATTCGTTCATGGAATCACGTCCCTGCTTTTCGGATGTAGAAAGGTAACGGCAGCGCTTGTTAAGCTTAAGCTTATTAAATTGCGATACGATAGCAGCAACAGCTGCCATAGTCTCTTCACTACCTGCTGGATGTGGTGTAACCGATCGAGTATCATTCACTTATATAAACTGGGACTCAAATTTGCGAATGGTATTGGCTAAAGTGGTTTCAGTAGGTCGATTATGTGCACCGTAAGTTCCTCGAATCGCACGAAAAACATTTCTCACAGAAAGCTGATTTTCGTAATACAGCTGAACAACTTGGAGAAGCTGTTGTGGTGTGAGTCTTTCCATGATGACTGGCAAACCATACTGAACAAAAATAACAAAGCAGTTTGATAGGAGTCACGCGTAATCTATCAAAAAAGCCTATTGAAAATCAAGCCTCACGATATAAAAATAAAATGGGCACTTAATATAATAGAATGGACAGGAACGGTTGTTTTAATTCATATGTGTTTCGCGAGTCATTAATGATTTAGAATCATATAAAATCTGTGAAAACTCACTGAAAAGTATTCTGACTGTATACGTGACATATCTGTTTCTTTTAACAGTTTATTGGTAACAGTCTTCAATTTAGCATCCTCGCTCGTCAACTCTTCAATCGTCCAGAAACCTTTTCATTCTTCACCAATATTTATTTTCGTTACTATGGATATCAAGCTGAGGTTACCCTTTCTCTTTATATGTGCTTTCCCAAAAATAATCCAACCAAACTTTGTATTTTGTATGTATATACTTGTATTCCGTTATCAGTTTTATATGTACCTTTTACAATTATGACGGTGAACACGTCTGCTCCAATCAAAAAAATCAACTATCTCGGAAATACCATGGGTTGGATCTGCTAGTATATAATTTTTGCAGACATGATTTTTATTTTTTATTACTATAACGGATTTAAGTACCCTTAAAATGCTTGTAGACAACGCTGGCGAAGAAAAATCATGGAGGATGAAAAGAGAGATTCCGATGAACGTTGGTTTTAGATATTTGTTCGTTATAATGACTAAGAAATAAACATCTAGGCAGGGCATTCAATAAGCGAGTTGTGCGGCTGAGAAACGAATTATGATATTTCAGTGTACGATTACGTCCAAAAGTGGGCTTGAGGGTATACTGATGAGCATTCTTAGCGAGTCTTATGTTTCAGTTAAAAGTTTGAAGGGGCGGAATGTTTCTAGCGATTTTTCTGGATCACTGGTGGTTCAAATAGCGATATATGAGAGTGAGACACGAGACAGTGATGGTATAGTGCTGCTATACATCTTATTATATATGGAATGGCTTCATTAATGTATGTACTATATATCTTTGTCTTGTGGTGGTCTAGATCGAAATATATGCGTTAAGATATTTTGAGCATTATTTTGTACATTTCCATTTATTCGCCAATCCAAAAAATAATGATACTGCTGTTTGCATATGGTGCATTTGGATATACTGAAACATTTTTAACTTGCCTCGTGGTTGAGGCAGTTTTGGCGGATCTTATTTTGTCTAATAAACGTCAAACAAACAAACAAAAGTCAATCTTTCAGGGACACTTTTTCTTTGGCGTATGGATTGCTATATAAATAGTATGACTAGCTTTGCAGTATTTGTAATTTTTTATTTTCGTGCAATGATTCTTCATCATCCATTTCCCGTTATAAGTTATTATAAGTTGTTCTCTATTTCTGTTATGTGCGCTTTTTATTTTCGCTTAGGGCTTCCAGGGATTGAAAGCGGTTTTCCAAAAACGTTAAAACATCACTCAGTTGTGGTATTTCATGGTGATCATTGAAGGTTTGTTTATATAGTTTATCAGTTTATGTGTCAACTTTTGTTTAACTAGGTATATGTGCTAATAATGAATCCCATGATATGGTATCAACCTTTAAATTCTTCAACGAGTGTAAGCGCTTTTGTGTGGTATTACGAAGTTGTTTTAACACTTATGCTGATTCGTTTAGAATCATTGGTTTATTAATAATTGCATCTAAGTTCGTTGAAAATGTTATGCGATGGTTTGTAACATCTATTCTTATTCAACACGTCCTATGCCGAGTCGCAATTTGTCTCTGACGATAAGACATACTGTATTAGTTCTTGTGCCTCGCCCTTTACTAAGGTTTTTAAATAACACAGCTTTTCAATCTTTTAAAATTCTCCTGTTTTTACGATTAAACCTTTCATATATTTCTTGGAACGGAACCCAATTTTTTTAATTCCAAAAGTGGGAACAGCAATTGGAGGCAATTTAATTTCGTGTTTATTTTTGACTTCGGCACCCTTGCTTACGGAGTCATTTTTCCACGTGTTTGTTGAGCTGTGAAGCTCTGCAACAAACTTTCGATAGATATTTTGGAAGTGGTCATATCCAAAACTTCCTGCTCTCTTTAAATGTATTTTTGGAACAACGTTATCTTAAAGATTTGTTTTATAATTCAAAATTTTTGCTCCTTGGAGCTTAGTCCCTTAGAGCTTTTAGTGGGTTCGTCAGCATTGTCCATTCCTACTGCTTCTTCACTACTTTTTAATTTCTCCTGTATGCCGCTTGTCATTTTTTCTACTGCAGCATGCACGTGTTGCTTATAATTGTTTATGTAGTACGCGTTCATACTTTCTTCCTCCTGAATCCCTTGCAGAATTGAATTCTGGCATAACTCACCAGCTTTGTGCTAGATATTGGGTTCTTCTTTTTAGCCCCCATCTTTCTTATAATTATTATACATGGTGTCCCAGTTTAGGTTTTCGTCCTGATAGTTAAAGATTTCTGCAGTTATGGCGAACAAAAAATTATTTGCAGGGAGGGTCTGTTTTCACCCTCTCAAAGTTATAGGCCGTTAAAGTGAGGAACCTCTGATTTCGAGGTAAAACTTCTAAAAAGGCCGTAGCTTTCTAACGGATTCAGCTTAAGAAACCGTTGTATACATTTTTGAAAGATAATACTAAAATAACCTAAAAGTTGAAAATTTTGAGATAAACGCATTTTTCTGATGAAATTGGTCAAACGATTTTTCAAAATAGTGTAAATTGACTTGATGTTGTATTTAGGCAACAATAGATCAATATCTATATTTTAACAAACACATAGATTTGAGAGTTTGTACACCAGGGTCCGAGTACATAAATATTTAAACTAATTATGTCTTATACCATAAGGCAAACCTTATAAAAGTGGAAAATTTCATTATAAAGTTATTTCGAAGGCACATTGCTAGAGCAATGACCTCGACGAACAATCTGATCCCCAGTGCTTATAACCCCAATTTATCGAATGTGTATCGCGAGAGCGTGCGCTTTAACGCTTTGTACTCCCAGAGATGTTCCTCTATTCTGATAAAAAAGGGCAAATAAGGATGAACAGGCGACTCAACTATAACAGAGATGTGGCACACGGCAGTGCGGAGCGCCCCCAAAGCCGTCCCAGTTCGTTTCCTTATTCGTCAATCAAGGTGCTGTTTCAATTTTAGCAATGCTCCTGCCGATTTTTAAAACTACTGGTGAATGATCTGAGCAGAGGTCATAGATAACCCTTTTGCAATAAAAAGGTCAACCAGGTCAGAAATTTTATTTGTGTCATTGGGATAATATGTTCGTTTACCTGTCGAAAAGAAGTCCAAACCACGTTTTAGAATTACATTGTACAGTAGTCTGCTTTCGTTGATATGCATCTTGAGCCCCAATACGTATGTTTCGCGTTGAAGCCGCCATCGAGGATAAAATTTGACCAAAGTGGGCAGAAGAGCCGATCAAGGTCGTTGTTTGCCATAATATATCTCGGAGGGAAACAACAAGATGCTATATTGTAGTCTAACTGATATATTTTTACAGAAATTGAATTCATCTGCATAGATTCGAGCTCTATTATCATATTCTCGGTGTACTTAATTTATCTTAGATCTTGCTCCCTTTTTTAAGCGGGTTTCCGAAAGCAAACATATGTCAGTATGGTTTTTTAGAAGAAAAAGTTCTTTGATTTATTCAGAAGACCGTTTGCGTTCCGTTTTTTAATCATTTCTTGAATTTCTTTTGGGATTTAGACTCGAGCTTAGTTAATTTGTTAAACAAGAGTTCGTTGATTGACGTTTGTTCTTCAAATTTTCGTTGAAATACTGTGAGTATTTGACACACCCAATCTTCCGTGACAGATACCCAATCTTCCGTGACAGAGTCTTATTTGTTTGTAACGCGTACGATCCCCCGTCATCTGGTACAGATTCTGGAAAATAATAGAGAAAATTAACGGGGATAAATACATAATTCACAGAGGTCTTAGACCAGATACCGTCCTGGAACGTCTTGGAAAAATAGTTGCTCTATATACAAACGGTATGGTATCAAGAATAGATGGATCTAGCCTGTGGACCTTAATTTGGACTTGGAAAGTAGGAATTGGAAAAATGAGTTAAACCGACTAATAGAAAAAGTCGACGAGGAGGCTAGAAAGAAATTCCTAAGTGAAGCATCGGGATCGCTATATCGTGTTGTGTAAAGTCGGTTAAGTCATAACAGAGTCAGAAACTATTTCAAAGATATTCATTCAATTCAGGAAATTGCAATAATGTTTAAACTTCGGGGAGAACTATTGAACTTTAATTTCGTTCCACATAGAGATGATCTATTAATCCTATACAGTGTGTGCAATTTGTCAGAAAGGGAAGATACTCTCCATTTCATCGGCAAGTGTCCAATTCTGACGGAGACAATAAAAGACTTTTTTGGAAAAACTGTCCTGACGGAAGAGGAAATAATAGCAGTACTCAACGAAATAGATGTTAACAATTTCTTAAGATACTGCAAAATCGCGTTGAGATACAGTGAAAATATTATTACGGAGAACTTCTAAAATTATGTGTACAGTTACATCAATCTTAAATAATAGTATAATAATGATGTCATGAAGGCAAAGGCACGCAAAACAGATTTTGTTATATAATATACGGTGATTTTTCGTGAGGTTTCATTTTCATCCAAGCTTTTTGGACAGATCAGGCGTGACTCCTATCAAACTGCTTCGTTCAATATCATTTGGCAAATCATCATGAAGAGACATACACTACAACAGCGTCTCCAAATTGTTCAGCTGTATTACGAAAATCTGAGTTATGTGAGAAATGTTTTTCGCGCGATTCGAGGAGCTTACGGTGCTTATAATCGACCTACTGTAACCACTATTGCCAATCGCAAATTTTAGTCCCAGTTTACATGAGTGGATGATACTCGACCAGTTTGACCCTATCCAGCACGTTGCGAAGAGACTATAGCACCTGTAGCTGAGAGTGTACGCAAGACCGTGGCGAATCGATTCGTCGTCGTTCTTAGCAGCTTGACCTGGCTTATTCGACAACTTGGCGTATTTTACATGAAGATCTCGGCCTAAAAGCATATAAAACTCAACTTGTGCAAGAATTGAAGCCAGGCGACTTGAATTTGCGTCATATTTTTAGTGAATGGGCTCTGGAAAAACTCAATGAAAATCCGGTGTCTTATCGTGAAATTTTGTTCAGCCCATTTGTGGCTCAATGTATACGTTAATAAGCAAAATTGCCCTATTTGGCCTGACGAGCAACCCGAAGAGCTACCATTACATCCAACAACGGTATGGTGTGGTTTATGGGCTGGCGGAATCATTGGTCCATATTTCTACATAAATGGGGCAAATCAGAATGTTACCGTAGCCGTTATCGCGCCATGTTAACGGACTATTTGCTTCCTGAAAGCACATGGTCTCGGTGAAATCTGGTTTCAACAAGATGGCGCTACGAGCCGTACAGCGCGTAAAAAAATGGACTTGTTGAGAAATCATTTTGGTGAGCATTTATTTTCACGCTCTGCTACGGTAAATTGGCCACCTGATCGTGTGATATCACATCTTTGATTTATTTTCTCTAGGGATATGTAAACTCTCAGGTCTTCAGGAATAAGCTAGCTACGATTGACGCTTTGGAAGCCAATATTACTCGTGATATCCGCAAGATACCAGTAGCTATGCTCAAACGAGTCGCCCAAAATTGGACCTTCCAAATGGATCACCTCAGACATAGTCGTCGCCAGCATTTACATAAAATAAATGCCATGAATTGCTTTTTTAACCGATAATAAAAATTTTAATTTCGCAAATTTGTGTATTTTATTTTACATTATAGATCAAACCTGCCGATGAATCACCCTATATGTAAAGATATTTTATGAATAAATAAAAAAACCAATCAGTTCAGCCGCATTTTTAAAGCTTAACGCATCGGACAATTCTAGTGTAATAAACATACCTCTGATGTTTTTTTTCTCCATATATATATTTCTTACCGGTAAAATTAACAAACGCTCGCGATCCCCTAAAACAGAGGACATCTCATTGACCTCTGAAGAACGACTTAAATCGTCAATCGCAATGGCAACAAACATTAAAAACTCCCGGTCCAATTACTGGAGTCGCTTACAATGTTTTCCTAATAGTGATACCGCGGATGAAATTTTATCTCCAAATAACTCGCAAAAAAATTTTCCTCCTCCTATCAAAATGTTGCAAAAAACGTGAGAATATGTGCATAGTGCAATGGACAATTTAAAAATTTCAGACTATTCGATCAAGAAGATTCACATGATTCACAAGATTCCTTGGATTCACATCATTCGGTGCTCAAAAAACTAAAAGAAGACAACTGTCAATTTTTTAGACATGATATAAAATGTGAAAAAGTGTTCAAAGCCGTGTTCTATGGCCTGGGTGACATTGTTTCCTTAAAAAACGAACTCATACGACTTAGCTTAAAATGCAAAGACATAAAACCTTTCAGTTAAAATACGATCACTACATCGACACGTTTTATATTATCTTTTTCGAAAATGTAAGTGTTAAGCTGAGCCAACTCAGAAAAAATGTTCGCGCCATATTTGACACACAAGTGTCATGGACTTTTAACAGATAGCCAAAAAATAAACTAATTGCGCTGGTTCTCACAAAACCGAAGAACGCAACGTACACGTCCTCAAATGTGCCAACTGCAAGGGCAATCATAAATCTACCGACAGTGCATGTGTAAGCAGAAATCACTACACTGAGTTGAAGTAGAAGCTTGCAGCCAAGACGAAACGATCTGCCTCCACCAACGGGAATAAACAAGCGAAGCTGCGTAACAACAACAACAACGCCACCATATCTGTTCACTCAATGAACGATTTCCCAACTCTTTCAAACAAAGCTGCTGCAAATCGTTCAATAAATTGCAACAAAAACTTCGTACCTAAAGTCGGGACACCCACTCATCCAGGAGTGTTGCCGTCTTGTAACATCAGTACAAGTACCAATGGTGGTGAGTTATTCTCTATGGAGGAATTAAACGCACTGGTCATAGAAATAATAACAAAATTAGGCTCTTGTAAAACTAGAATAGATCAATTTAATGTCATCTCATAATTAGCAACCAAGTATTTGTACAATAATGCTAAGTAATATAGCGAGCAGTAACTTAAATATTGTAACATGGAATGCAAAAGGTATTCGGAAAAAGATTGTTGAGTTCATTGATTTTTTAAACAATAGTAACATTGATATAGCATTAGTCACAGAAACGTGGCTAAATACAACATTGCGAATGTTAACCCCAATATATAAATGTTATCGGTTGGATAGAACAAATAGAATGGGTGGTGGTGTAGCGATCCTAATTAAGAGGTCAATTCAACATAAGCTTTTAAGAAGTATGAAAAAGGCAACATGTTGAAAACCTGGGCGTAGTAGTCACCTTAAGGAATGGGAGTACATTGAAAATTTTTTGTGTTTACTTCCCTTTTGGAAACTCTAGTAATGATACGAAACTGCAACTGAAATCTGATTTAAAAAGATTATTCACTATTAGTGGAGTCTTTTTGATTGGAGGTGATCTCAATTCCATGCACAGAGATTGGGGCTGTTACCATGCAAATTTATGGGGCAATATCTTATGTGATCTCTTTGCTATGATACCTGTTCGTGGCTTGTTTCCTTCCAGTCCTACTTATTATCCTACTGGTTCTCGTGGTCGTCCTTCTGTAATTAAATTGTTCGCTACCAACATATCCAGTCATATTTCTCAGCCTATCGCTATTAATGATCTGCCCTTAGATCATAATCCAGTCATCTGCCGGCTTCCCTGGTCAGGTGAGAAACTCGTGCAATATATTCAGAAACTTAAAAAAGCAAATTGGTCTATGTTTCGTTCTGTAATTAACGGAAAATTCAGAAGCCTCCCTACGGCTCTTGAAAGTGTAAACAGCAAGGGAGATGTTGATGAAATAGTCAAACATTTCTCTGAACATCTTCTTAGCTCTGAACCATATCACGAGACACCAAATTTTAAGAATTTTTAATAGTGTTAAAAAAAATCGTGCTTTTAGAAAATCTACAGGAATGATACTTCTGGATATTGAGAAGGCGTTCTATACCGTGTGGCATAACGGCTTGTTATTAAAAATGATTCAATCTAATTTTACAACTTTTCTTACCAAAATTGTTCAGAGTTTTTTGTCAAATCGTACGCACAAAGTATTCGTTAATAACAGTCCCTCACGTGTAGTAAATGTTACAGCAGGTGTTCCCCAAGAATCGGTCCTTGCACCAATCCTGTTCAATTTGTATATGTCTGACATCCCACACTTACCGGATTGTGAATTTGCTCTTTATGCTGATGATACTATCATATTTTCGTCGCATACGTATGGTCTCAACATTGTGACTTATTTACAGTATGCCACAGAAAAATTTATCGCTCATCTAAGCAAATGAAGAATTATAGTAAATGCGGAAAAGATACAAGCTATCTTTTTCACAAAAAAAAAGAAAGTCTTGTTTTTTACCGCCTAACCAAAATAAATGGTTTTCTAGAAACGACTTGACAACTTTTTTTTTTATAATAAAAGGCAAACCATTTGAGATATTTCAAAAACTTTATTATTGGCTTAAAGTAAAATCAAAATATTTATGAATGGAACTCGACTTCGTTCATATGGCCACCGCGGGCACACTTGCAGCGGTCAATTCGTTGGACCCAATTTTCAACGACTCGGCCACACATTTCGGATTCAATGTTGGCTCTGAGCGTGTTGGCATAAACCAATGACTTCACGTAGCCCCACAGAAAATAGTCAAGCGGCGTTAAATCGCACTAACGAGGCAGCCAATCGACTGGCCCATGTCTTGAGATAACACGTTCACCATACTAACTCTTCAATAAATCGATTGTAGCGTGTGCTGTGTGGCTGTTGAAACCACATGTCGTCCAAATCCATATCTTCCAATTCGGGCTAAAAATAATCGGTGATCATGTCGCGATAATGCTGACCATTCACAGTAACCTGACGATCGTTATCGTCGACGAAAAAATATGACCCAATAACGTCGCCGGCATGCAAACCGCCCCAAACAGTTATTTTTTGTAGATGAAGTGGTGATTCATGAAGCACATGTAGGTTTTCCCCCGACCAATAACGCATATTTTGCTTATTGACGAACCCATTGAGCCAAAAATTAACTTTGTCACTGAAGATGATTTTGCGATGAAATTCATCATCTTGACGCAACTTCTCCAGAACCCAATCGGAGAACGTAGCTTGTTAGTGTACTTTACCACGATGAAGATGTTGAGTTTACAGAATAAACTGACAGCGACAGTTTGATGATTAGTAAAAGAGTGCGTTCACAAATTAAATTCAAAGTTATCAAGTCCCTATTTGAAAACCCTTTATAATAAGCGGCCAACAAATCAAACGGGAGGCACATGTGAAGTACCTAGGTGTATACCTTGAAAAAAGACTCACATTTAAGGAACACATTTCAAAGACGTTACATAACCCTGGTGTAGAGATTAAGATGTTTTATTCCTTCATAAATAGAAGGTCCTCACTGTCAAACGAAAATAAAATCTTGATCCACAAAGTCATTTTTCAAGCTCTCCTGGCATCACTCAACCCATTATCTCCATAAAAAGGCTAATGTTGAATTGATCTCTGATAGAACAGGCAAGCCCACTGAAACATTTCTGATCAGATGTAGCCTCCCTGAAAACCTTTTAATAAATGAACTGAGTACTACTCACTTAAATCCAGATTAAACTTAACTCAACTAACACTTTTTTTTTTGGTTATCTCTTCTGTACTTTTTAGGTATGAATTTTCTTCTTTGTTAAAACTGAAATGTTATAATTTATATTTATTTATACACATACATTGTTTTCACGTTTTATTATCTATTGGTTTAGTATTGTTAATCTCTATACAATGAGAGCTTGTTTATTTGTTTTTTATTTATGAATTTACTTATTAATTTGTTGCTTATTTATTCCAAGTTTATTTATCCTTTATTCGTTTATTTTTCTTATTTTACTTATCAAACTATTCATTAATATATTTATTTATTTATTTATTTATCTATTTATTTATTTTCAATTGATATTATTATTATTATTATAATTTTTACATAAATGAAGGTTTTTGTTCTTGTTTACCTTCGGGAAATTTTTTGATTGTTCAAACTTTTAATTTATTAATAAATTTATTCCAGTTGAAAGATATATTTAGTAAATATCACATTTCTGAACTGTAAATTGTGCGGTGGCATACCATTATAATATTTAAGAACGAAATAAAAGTATTTGAATTTTTGAATTTGAAAAAAAAAATCAATCTAATCTAATCTACCTAATCTAAAAATCATTGCACTTGTTCCCTTTAGGTTATCTTGGGTTGTTTTATTTACTATTTCTACCTGTTGCTTTTTGATGACTCTCTTATTTGTATTGGACACATCGCTTTTAGGGTATCTCGTCATCCGGTCTTTTGAATTTACGCAAATCGCTGGGGTTTGCTTGTTTACATTGCACTTTCCCGAGAGGTGCATGCCTGTGCATTTTACGCACCTTGAGTCTTTTTGACAATAAGCCTGCGTATGGTTGTATTCCTTGCAGCGTTTATTTTATTTATTTATTTATTTATTTATTTATTTATTCATTAAGACTTATAATATACAATAAGATACAATATCTCCTTAGACAGCATAAGCTTAATTGCTATGTTTAAATAATGTGTAACAAGGTAACAACAATAGGAAAGAGAAACTAACAATATTGTAGATATTATAATTTGAATCCAAAGAGTGAGAAAAAAAATAATAATTAACTTTGAGAGGGATAAGGAAATAATTAAAAAGAAAAGAAATGGGATAGATTAATAGAAAAAAAAAACATCATCATATTAATGTCTCCAAGTACTCTTTGAGCCTCCTACCGAAAAGCGCTGTAAAGCTAATCATCCTTAGATGTCGAGGAAGAGAGTTCCATAGACTATCGCATTTATAAAAAAATCGCGCTCGGATATTAAAGACGTGTGACGTATTGGCAAAAGGTTAAGAGACCTAAGAGAACCCGACTATCAGATCTTATTAAAAAGGTAAGGTGGTGGGATTTTTTCATATAACTACATACAAATTCTATGAAAAGACTTTTTCACAGAATTGCCTGGCACGGGATTCGAACCCGCGACCCTCTGCTTGAGGAGTGTATGCATATACCACTACACCATATTTTGGGGGAAATCTGACGTATCAATGGATTTTTTTAAGATAACCAAGCATTTGGACTTAAGTGGGTTAACACATAGACCATTTTTCCGCGACCAATTGCAAATATTGTTTAAATCTTCGTTAACTTCGACAGCTGCATTTTCCGCCAGACCTAGGGGAAAATTTTCTGCATCTGAACATCATCAGCATACATATCTTCTTGAGTATTTTGTAAGAAATTGGGTAAATCATTTATGTACATCGAGAATAATAGTGGTCCCAATATTGACCCCTGTCGGTCCCCTCTATTTAACCTAAGAAGTTCAGATAATTTGAGTAGGACTGGACTAACATTGTCCAAGAATAAGAGAAATTAAACTGACTCATTAACTTACTACACAGGACATTATGGTTGACTGTGTCAAAAGCCTTAAAGAAATCTAAAAGGATAAGAAAACTTACATTGTTACAAACAACATCTTGTCTAATGTTTATGTTGAGTTGTAGTACAGCTATGTTTGGGACGAAAACCTGAATGGTTAACACAAAACAAATTTCTGTTGCACTTCTGTATTTGTTTATTTATTTATCTTTCCAGGACCTTGGATAGAAATGGCAGAATGGCAATTGACCTAAACTCATTTTGATTTTTTGGAATTGGTATAACTTTAGCTTGTTTTCAAACTGAAGGAAAAACACTTGACATAAATGAAAACCGTATGAATTTCATCAAGGCCTACAGAATTTGATTTTATACATATGCAGCTCTCTAAAACGTCGGTCTCATCCAATGATGAAAAACTAAAACTTGATGATGAGAAGATACTGTTCTCAATTAATAGAGTCGTTGTATCATCAGTGGCTTCTTGACATGGCAAAGTAATAAATTTCCTATTCATTACAGTCAATGTTATCAAAAATATTGTTTTTTCGTTTGCCTATATAAATATCACGTATGTTTTTTCAGAGTTTATGTTTGGCTTGAGATGAGTCTAGTCGGAGGGCGAGGTAACGCCTCTTTGCTTCACGTAACTCGGTCGTAACCTTGTTTTTCAGCCTTTTAAAATCGTGAAATAGAACATCTAATCGAAAACGCTTCCAAGTTTTATACGCCTCATATAAAACTCACATATCAGTTTTCTTGTATTACTACTGAACCATGGCATGTTTTTGTAATTAATGGAACACGGAAATAAAACAAGTTTTCTATGTTGTTCTGAACGAAATCCACTTGGTCATAAACGGAGGGCATTTTATAAACTCGAAACCACTCAATTCTCCTTAAATAATTTTCCAATTGACTCACGTTTATGTTTTTGAAGTCACGGAATTTTATAGTCCTACTTGCAATCGGAGGTTCACATTGAAATATCAAATGGATCAGATCGTGACGCGAAAAACCTGGAGCAGAAATTTGATTAAAATGTAGAGCTTTGCACAGATGGCTGACAAAGAAAACATTAGGAAGTGTATTCCTGTGATCGGTTAAGTGCGTGGGTGACGATGTATTTACTGAAAAAAGATTTAAAGCCCTCATATCGTGAACAAGGGACAAGTCCTCAAGTACGTTGCTGTTAAAGTCGCCAACAACAATAACAAAGGGTGATATACAAGACAATTCATCTATACCTTTTATAAGAGATGAGAGATGTTTCGAGTTGGCCTGTATACTGAACCTAGCAAAATTGTATTGCCTTTACAAATTATTTTTACGCAAGCAAAATCTATCCCACTTCCAAGTGGAGCTTAACATGTAAGTTTACAGTTTAATTTCCTGTTGATAAAAATAGCAACCACTCCCCCACGTCTTCCAATTCTATCAGAACGAAAAGGCTTATGAAATCCATCTAAAGAACATAATGTCACTATGTCACTTGACAGCCACATCTCCAAGACACAAATCACGTCAACTTTCGAGCCTTCAAATAAGTGCTTAAACTCATCAAGTTTTGTTAGTATACTTTGAGCATTGATATGACAAATTTTCAAGTCACTACGTTAATTACACATAACATTAACCATTACACGCATTGTATTATTTTGATTTGTCTGTGAAATATCTTTGTAATATTTCTCTGGAATCAACCATTCTTAAAAAATAAGAAAAGGAGGTTCCAATTTAACCTCATTTCATATTGGAAGTATAGGTATTTATTAAATAGTAACTGCATTAGAAAAATTTTATATAAACATTTAAATTCAAAAAAAAAAAAAAAGAAATAGAGAAGAGAAAAGAGAAAAGGATATAAACAAATCATAAAAAAAAGTAATAACTAACTTAATGTGTTCATGTTTTGTCGTCATCAGATTTAAACATTGCTGTATTTGAACGTGTTGGTGGTTTGTTTCGTTTACATTAAGGTATCGGTTTATTAACTTTGCGCATGGGCTCTATTTTTACTTTGATATCTAAAATTGTTCTGATTTTATAGATTTCATCAACTTTTTCGTTTTTATCGAAGGAAAGGATGAAGATATGGAGTCGGCGTTTGACTACGGTATCTTTGTCACTATCTGTTTGCTGTTTTTCCTTCTTAATTAAGTTCACTCTTACGCAGACTCACAGCGGTTTTCAAACCTATTTTAGAAAGTAGTATAAGATTATTTTGTAATTTCCTGTTAGACTATTTTGAAGGAGTTTACGGAGCCTATAATAGTCCGCAATCCCAACTACATTTATTGCGGGTGAAGGGCGTGGTTTCGCTTTTTCCTTATTTACTGTGATGAGCTTATCTTTATCTTTCATTATTGTTATTTCAGGTGATGAAACAGCTTTTCATTTCTTTCCTGGAAGTTTTTTCAGTATCCAGTCTGTTTCGCGGACTAGTTCTTCTTCGTCCGTGTTATAACACTAGTTTTTCCTATGTACGGGCGGATCAGACTTAGTTTTGAGTTTTGCCTTAAGGGCGTCTAGTTCCGTGCAGAGTGATTCCATTTCTTGGAGTCTAACACGAAGATCCAAATTTTCTTCCTTCAGGCATTGTAGCTTGGGCGAAATATTGTTATTGGCCTAAGCTATTGAATTTTCTTGGCTTTGACTTTGGCACGATTTTGTTGTCGATCACGATGTTAGTGATTTTGATAGCCTGAGCTTGAGTCTGTGTAGGGATCTACATTAGACAAATAAGGCTAGCTGACCCGGAGGTTGCCCGGTATCCGAATGCTCCGTTAGAGATTGGGCTATTTTCGATACTGGGCCCCCAACCTGATCGATTCTGGCAAGGGTTGCTTAACATATTAATTCAGCCCGGTTGGATTTCAGTCGCCTCTTACCACAGCCATGCCTTACCTCGAGTATATACTTCCCCTACCTGAAGGAGGATATGAAGTGATATGAAATTTCAGAAATTCATTTGACATTCTGTATTTTCTTTACTTCAGTAATAAAAATATGGAACTGCTGAATGTCATTACACTGAGCAAATATGACAAATCAAATAAATTATGTTTGTATGGGTGGGATGACACTCAGATAAAAAAAAACTGATACTGATAATATGATAATACATATTACTCAAATATTATATAAGTTATTATATGAGAAACCTATATCATTCTCAAAAGCCGTTAAAGTACCTACAAAATTAAGTGTAGAAAATGAGTTTATGTAGAATCGGACCTAGGACAAAGCCGTGGGGTACCCCGAAGTTGAAAATCACTCCTGATCTTATCAATTTTTAATTTTTGCGATTTATTTTGTAGGTATGATCTAAACCACGAAAGCCACGAAAACCTGCTTTTTCAAGTTTATCCAGTAGTATAAGGTGATCAACCATATCAAACGCTTTGTTAATGTTAACATATAAGCCTGCAGTACACTTTTAACCATCTAAGTTTGACATTATTTTACCACAAAACTGTGCATCCTTGGTTAATTTTCCCTTTTGAAATCCAAATTGTGTAGCATCAAATTAGCTTTTGTGAGATAGCTCACTATCCTATTTTTCATAAACTTTTCAACGGTTTTACTTATAACTGGGAGAATTGAGGTAGACCTATAATGATCATTTAAACAGTAGAACCCTTTTTGAGTAATGGGATAACATCAGCACACTTGAGGTTTTCAGGAAAAACTCCCTCAAATATGCAGTGATTAAAAATGTAAGCTAGTATATCCATTATGTATATCGTATGACAAGCAACTTATTTAAGGAAGATTTTAAAGATACTATCGGCACCACATGAATAAGTATTCTTTAAATTGCCGATAACTTTTAAAACATTAAGAGGTACTCCTCTATTAGAACACAAACTATTAGAACACATTGGCTCAGCAAAGCAACAGTAGTCGAACTGAAATGAAAAAGAACGTTGAACAGGACACGATTGCATGCTGGTGGCTATGTTCGTAAAATAGCAGTTAAATGCATCTGCAATAACTAGTTTATCAGATACAACACGGTCATTGACACGAATAACAGTCGGTTTTCTTGCAACAGAGGATTTTTTTTTAAATACTGTTAACAATTTAATATTTACTTTTTAAGTTACCTCTAGCAGGATTGAATTTAGAACGGTAATAGTTATCACGGCAAATTGGAATTTCATTTTTAAGTTCAGTACATAGATTTTGGTTTTTGCTTTTCGAACACAGATTACCAGGGTACTTATAGAATTAAGCTAGTTTAAGCCTTTTAGAAGATCTTTTAGGATTAGAAATATCTTCCCAAAACTCACAAGAAAGATTGTATTTGAGCTTGTTGTAGATTATCTTCGTTACCCTATCAGGAAGTTTAGAACTCAAATTACACATCCTGTCGGAAATATTAGACAACAACCCAGTCATAGAGTGATCAGTAATCATTAAATCATTAACGCATTTCTCTAGACATCTTCCCAAAACTCACAAGAAAGATTGTATATGAGCTTTTTGTAGTTTATCTTCGTTACCCTCTCAGGAAGTTCAGAATTTAAATTACATATCCTATCGGAAATATTAAACAAGAGCCCTGTCATAGAGTGATCAGTAATCCCTAAATCAATAACGCATTTCTTACAGGTACTGAACGAGCCATTCCTAAATCGTTCATAAATATGGTCTAAACATCTACTTGAGACGAGTCTAGTAGGTCAATTTGTTATGGTTTTTGTACAATAGCATTGGCAAGGTTTTCGCATGACCGAAGTGACGTCCCCCTTATTAAGTTCAGCAGCCCCAACAGCCCAGAGTAGCGTAATTGGAAAGAGCACTGGCTAGTCAGTCGTTCACAGACCTCCGCAGAGAGTAAACTTATTTCGTATTTTATTATATGTATATATTTCGACTTTAGAAGTGTGAAAAATAATAAGTGTGCTTTTAAACAATAATTTTTAAAGTGTTCGATAGCCAAAGTGGTAAAGACCCGGACAACAAATCTCGAGGTTGTGGGTATCATTCCCCAACCTGTGCAAACGTGTTTTAACTTCTTTTTTCCTTTATTTAATTTATTTAATAATACGATTAGTGATAAGTATTAAAGCAAACTGATTCGATGAGTGAAAGGAAGTGGCACGCTATACCAGTAGTATCATATATCAGTACCATGATGTCATCTGATGATCAAGCCGTTGAGTCAGTCCACCTCTCATGGTCAACAACAACAAAACAAACCAACAGACAAAGCCATTAAGAGGTGGAGAAAGCTAAAGCCGATTCCGAATCTCATTAAGCGCACTTTGCTAACAGCTTCGCTTGAAATGCTGCATGGTAGAGTGAAGGAGAGGGCTGCAATGATATCAGCAAGCGCAGCAATAAGCCAAAGGAGGCAAGAGACTGATAATAACAACTGTCCGTATGTATCCGACGGAGTGGAAGGCCAATTCCTGGGAGCAGACAACAGCTTCGCATCTCTAGCTGCATCTGAATCAGATGACGAAGAGGATAAGGTCGAAGCTTTAAACAGAAGCATCATGCAGTTACAACAAAAAGTGCTGGCGATAAAAGCAAAGCAAGTAGAAAGTAGGGAGATAACCAAGCAACAACTACTCCAGAGACATCAACAGCAGCAAAACATAAACGTGGAGCTTCCACAAAAACAAAAAAAAAAACAGTGGGAAAACCAAACATATAGAAACCTGCAAAATAAATATCAAAATCAGATGCACAAACACAGCAATAACAGCAACAGCAAAATCAACAGCATCAGCAGCGGCAAAAACAACAACCGCAACAGCAGCAGAGGCAACAGCAAGAGCAAAAATCCTCCAACCAGAAAATACCACCAATCAACACTTTCAAATTGGAATTAAAGGACACCGTCGAACTGTGTAAGTCGACCATAGGCTACATCTTTTTTATAAAAAGATTATCATAAGATAGGCATGGGATCCACTATAACACAGTGGAGTGCTAAAATAAATAAATAAAAGTGGTGCGACAGCCCGGTGTGGGCCAAGGTCTAAAGCTTTACGCACTCATTTGTGTTTCTCACTTTACGAATTTTTACACTCCTGAGCATGGCCTACTGCTTTTTGCCGGTTTCGAACGGCTCTTCTGAGAAGCTTTTTTATAGGCTCATAATTTGACTTTCGAAAGAATAATGACGATTTTTGAAAAATTTGCTATTGTGCTCCTACCGCGATACGAACCCAGGTGGGTGGTGCGACAGCCATCGCCACCACCACAGTGGAGCGCTACGCATAATTAAAAACCTGTTAAGAGATTGGACGACGAAGTTCTTCTCCCACACCCATAAGGGAAAAAAGCTGCAAACAATGCTGCTTGGAACTTGGAACCGACGACTAATCCGGGGGAGCTCCTTGCACTGCTGAAAGAGAAGGAGTGCGAAGAGCTCAAATTCGTGGGGTAAAGCCATTTTTTACAGCTAGAGCCAAAAGAGAGAAGCTCAAACTACCATTCTTGCTGGTTCAGCTAAGTCCCAACAGCAAACTGGATGGTCAAACACTGGGAAAAATTTAAGAGGAGCGAAAATATTTTACAATGTGTGCAGCTTCAATGCGTGAAGTGTGGAAAGAACCTCAAATCTGAGGAATGCGCTCTAGGTAAGGACTTTCTTGTGCTCTATGTAAGCACCGGAAACTATTGGGGTTGTCCTAAATTCCAATACTGTAAAAGATAAATCTGGCTTGGCAGCAGAAAGTGGAAGCTACCCGTGCATTCACACAATTCAGCCGTTATTCCACATATTACCAACGTCCAAATGGCGGCAGGGAGGGGAAATATGATACAGCAAGCGAAGGTTGCTTCTCAGGCTTCTGCGCCTAGAGCACCGGAATCAGCTCCTGACTTGCTAGCTATCTTACTCTCTATCCAGGGGCAGATGGCTCAGCGGGTGGATCAAATATACCCGCAGCTGCCTGGCCTAACGCACCTTTTGTCGTAATGGGTCCGTTCATGGCAGAGCAGACCCTGAAAGTCCTTGCAGTGAATGTTAATTCATTGTTCACTATTTAAGTTGCTTAGAGACCAAGTCCCTAATGTTCTTTTGGTTAGCGAAACTGAGCTTAAAAACAGACACTAAATGAGGCATAGAAGATACAATATAGTACGAAGAAACCGACCCAAGGAATACGTTTAAAAGAGTAGGTTCCAGGTGCTGGAAGCATGCATCGTGTATATTCCTCTACATAGTAGAAAGCGGTTGAACATGGTGTCTGTCTATGCACCTAAGGCTACTCAATCCACTTTTTTCATCTCAGAGCTCGAAACGCTTTTTCGATTCCTGAGATAAGAATTGGAAGTGATTGGGGAAATAATATACCAAACACTAGAGGGAACCTACTATTCAACTGATGGGGTCAGCACAGTATAATGTATCGACTCGGCCTTAAGGCGACGCATAGTCCGTCGTTGCCCAGACACGGATCCTATTTGGATATCCTGCTGTTTGACTCAGGAAAACAACTGACATGCACTAACCAACAGACTGCAAACTACAACGCACTTTCGTCTATGGCAGTGATCGTTGCGTTCTCAACACCGAAATAACTATTCCCAAAGAAACTGCGGAATTGGAAGAGTTTGTTCAAAGGCATTCCTACAATTATAGTAGGATGCGTTGGACACACTTCTCAAGAATACTAACAAGAGCACTCTCCTCGGATTCGCTCTACCCACAATCCAACAGAAATCTGTAAAACGAGGTAACATATCTAAGACTAAAGGACAAGACAATCAAACGAACAATGGACATAACGATATCTCTGTACCAGCACACTGACAAAAAACACTTATTCCGCACTGCACCGACACAAAAGTAGACTACTGTCAAGATTAAAAACATTGTACAGACAGTTTACTAACAGACATAACCCGGAGATTATGAAGTCGTCGGTTAAAAACCTCCAAGCATTAATAAAGGAAAATTACAGAAATTCTATAAGTTTGTACTGGAGCAATAAAATTCGGGCTGTAAACACCAGCAATCCAAATATGTTCTCGCAAATAAATAAAATATTTCGGAGAAATAATCAAAACTATTAGATATATAACTTCGTGAGGTTTGTTAAGAGATAGCGTAACTTGTAATATTCCATTGGAACGTGCGTTGGAAAGCTACTGTCATTGTGCGTCATTTCAGTATATCTCATTCACTTGAAGCGTAAACAACAATAATTTTTCTTCACTTAATTATGTCGAACTTTGTGCCTGAAAAAGTGTTTTTGCAGGGAGTTCTTCTTCATTACTTTAATATGAAGAAAACTGCTTCTGAAAGTCATCGTATTTTGTCGGAAGTTTATGGTGAACATGCGTTAGCTGGGTAAACGTGCCAAAAGTGGTTTTCACGATTTAAAAGTGGTGATTTTGGCTTGGAAGACGATGAACGTCCTGGGCAGCCAAAAAATTTTGAAGATGAAGAACTGGAAGCATTACTCTATGAAGATTGTTGCCAAACATAAGAAGAGCTCGCAGAGTCTTTGGGTGTCACTCAAGCAGCTATTTCAAAACGTTTAAAAGCAGCTGGATACATTCAAAAGCAAGGAAATTGGGTTCCACATGAACTCAAGCCGAGAGACGTCGAAAGGCGGTTTTGCATGTCTGAAATGCTGCTGGAACACCAAAAAAGGAAGTCATTTTTGCATCGAATTTTTACTGGTGATGAAAAATAGATCCATTACGACAACCCCAAGTGCAAAAAATCATATGTGAAACCCGGCCAACCAGCCAAATCAACGGCAAATTTGAATATCCATGGCCCGAAGGTAATGCTCTTTATTTGGTGGGATCAGATGGGTGTGCTGTATTATGAGCTGCTAAAACCGGGTGAAACCGTCAATGGACAACGCTAGCGAACACAACTAATCCACTTGAAGAGAGCAGTAGCCGAAAAACGCCCGGAATATGCGACCAGACACGACAACGCTCGGCCCCACGTTGCTATTCCGGCTAAGAACTATTTGGAAAACAGTCGATGGGAAGTCTTACCCCACCCGCCTTATAGATCAGACCTTGCCCCTTCTGACTACCATTTGCTCTTCCGGTAAGCAGGACGCCCTTACTGAAATACAGTTCACATCAGAATATGAAAAAATTTCTTGATTCATTCTTGGCTGCCAAGCTGGCTCAGTTCTTTTGGGATGGGATCCACAAATTGCCAGAAAAATGGGAAAAAGTCATAGCTTCAGATGGGCAATACTTTGAATAATACTATTGTACATGTTTTTCTTAAGTAAACGTTCAAATTTTGAAGAAAAAAAACCGCACGAATTAAAATATATACCCATATCTTCCATGTCTTAAAATCGCCCGAAAAACGAACAACGAACAAATACTTATAGCAGCAGGCATAAATCCAAATGAGGCCGTCATTTTATAATTCCGCGCGCGCACCAAGGGGATATGAATACCCTTTTACTGGCTTTTCACTAGGGCGCGGGCGGGTGGTGTAGTAGTTGTGAAACTCAGGTGATAGGTTTCAATATTTTTCCAGAGGTGGTTGTCAAACTGGAGTGCATCCTAAATCAGTGGGTCTTAGTAGGTGCTAGTTGTTAGTTCGTTAGCCCAGCCAGTAACCACTCCAACATCAGTGTTATGTCTTTATGTCAGAGTTGACGCCGACGGGAATTACTTATAACCACATACAAATTCCATTAAAAGACTTTCAGAGAATTGCCTTGCACGTGATTCGAGCCCGCGACCCTCTGCTTGAGGAGTCTATGCATATACCACTACACCACGGCCACCCCGTTGATGATGACGACATTTTTGTGATCGAGGATCCGCAAGAGAAGGTAGAGACTATAGGAGCAAATTTACAGGAAGTATACAAAGCGAAATGAAATAGTGAATTAGCGATTCGAGAGCTCAGGTTTCACCCAGTTCACTGACGAGAATATTTCAAGTAATGTTTTCACTAATGAAATTGTACTACCATCATTTATTTCGAAGGAAGAGCTCCAAACGATCTTTGAATCGCTTATAAATGAGAAATCAGTGGGAACCGATGAAATGCCGAACATTGTACTTCGACATCTCCCACTAGAAGCTGTGAACATTTATACCACCCTGTTTTATAATGCAATGAATAATGCCCATTATCCAGCGCATTGGAAAACTGCGGTGGTACATCCCATCCCCAAAAAGGATAAAGATAACATACATCCAAACCGTCGAATCTCCGCTCCATCAGTCTTATACCAAACATCAGTAAGGTTTTCAAAAAGGTAATTAATGGAATCCTGACTAAGTGGGTTGAAAACAAAAATATAGTTCCGGATAATCAATTCGGTTTTAAGGTGGCACATGATGTCATTCATGCTGTGTCTAAACTGGTTTCTGATATCCAATGGAACAAAGGCAAGAGCCAGTGCACTAATGCCTGCCTTATTGACTTGGAAAAGCCTTCGATACCGAATGGTTGGAGGGACTCTTTTTCAAGCTGAGGAGGCTGGGCATCAGTAAACCAATTTTGTTTATTCTTTACAACATGTTAACAGATAGACAATTCAACGTGAAAATTGGCGATGTGACTTCTGCTAGAACAGTTCACATTAAAAACGGCCTGCAACAAGGTGCGGTTTATTCGCCGATCATATTTAACATTTTCACAAGTGATCCGAAAGGTTCACTTCATCATACCATAGCGTACGCAGGCGACTTAATTGCGTACAGATCGGGACCAAAGTTTGAGGTCATTAATATACTTTTGCAACGTGACTTCGACATAATTTAGCGATATTGCGACGACTGAAAGTTGAAAATCAAAACATGTATATATACATTTATTTATATATTAAGTACAATATATAAATTATGTATATATATATAATATATATATATAAATTAGGTATTAGATGTAAGTAGTTTAAGTAGATTAAGATTTATTTTTACGTAGTTTGTAAATTTTAGTTTTAAGTTTTGTATTATAACAAAAAAAGGTCCATACACTGAGTTTTTTCTTCAGTTTATTTTCTTAGTTTTAGTTTTAATAAATGTAAATATAAAAATAAGAATAGGCTGTTAGATACGTGGAAAGATGTATTGTAGTTTAAGTGTTTAACTTAGAGTACCCGCTTGGGGCCAGTAAGTTAGGCTAAGATAATTTTAAGCTTATTGTTAAGCGTTTTTTTGTTTAGTCCATAGGAATCAATATATTAAATAAAGAAAATGCATTTAAACTGTAACTAAACTGCAATTGAGCACGGGCTAGAAACCGAGAGGTTCTTAGTTCGAACCCAAAAGCTAACGGATCCTTGTTCTTTTTTGTAATTTTCTCCGTCAAGCTAGGCTATTAGCCTAAGCATTAGAGGCATAGTTAGCGGTAGATAGTTTAGCTAGGTGAGGTCAGTTGTTTTGATTATAGATAAGGTGATAAAATAACTGACCAAGGAACGGAAAAAAATAAGAGGAGGTCTAGCAAGTGAGACACAAATCGTTTAGTCAGTCGAGAGCTTAGAAATAGGTCGGTTGGAAAATCTAAGGTCGGGACGGAAAAAAAACCGGATTGGTTCGGTTAAACCGTGAAGGTTATATTGAAAACTCTAAGAGAATTCGCGGGCGAGTGACCATAGATTAAAAGGAAATAAGACACGAGGATATATCAGAGACAACTTGAACGTACCACCTTGACTTCCCATCTACCTACACGTCACGAGATCGTCGGAGGCGCCTTCAGCGAGAAGTTCCAAGACGGAGTTTTAACCTTAACTTAAGTCAACGGCCTCGCCACACTGAAAACATCGGTTCCCACTAGATCACCGAATTCAAGCAGTGTTGGGCGCGGTAAGTACGTAGGTGGGAGACCACATGGGAACTCACTACTCCGCGTGCTGTTGACAAAACGCGCCACATGGGCATTGTACCCCGGCGTTAAATCCCGGACCCTACAAATTAATTTGTATCGTTCCCTTGATAATAATAATAATAATAAAAACCTTAACTTAAGTATTTACTGTACTACCAGTAAATTGCTCTTTTTTTGTTTTAGTAAATAGTTCATGAATAAATATAGTATATACTCTATATATATATATTATGTAAAAGATTATATACATATTTAGACTTAGGAGATTTATCAGTCCTAACTAGGACTAGGACTAGGACACGTTGTAAACGAAAGGGATCGGTTCCGAGCTTTCTAGTGTAGATTCAAATCTGCGTGGCCATCGTAGACTTTTTTTTTTAATTTTTTTATTTCTATTCTTTTTTTTTTTAATACATTTTTACCCTTCTTTTACTTCGTATATATATTTTATCATAATACATATATACCATATGTAGGATTTTGTATTTTTAGCGAATTTATTTATTATCCACGGATTTTATTCTGTATCTAATATTTAAATGGAAAATACACCGAAATGAAATCAATGAAATGAAACACTCTCTACTGTATGTATAATGTTTGACAACTTTATTAGTTCTGGAAAAAAACGACTTCAATAATGTGGTTTCACAATAAAGTTAGCTTAACGGCCGACTTAGTTGGGATCTGTTAGTGAACTGCCTCAATGATAATGATGTTAGCTCTGTGGTAGGTTCGTGTCAGCTTGTCTACCAGTGTATTCGTGAGTTTGTTCGTAGGGTAATGTATTTTTGGTTTGCCAGGCACATTCTTACATTCGGCTATCCTGACGTTCATTCGTCCCGAATGAAGGATCTCACGACTTTATGTACTCCGCAACTGTAATTGGGGAGTTCGGACCTTCATGTCCGCCCACTTTTCTTACTTCGTATCTATCATTTGCCAGCTTCTTTGTGATGTAATATGGATCGATAAATTTTGGTCTCAGCTTCATTCTTGAACCATACTGATTGCGACTAGATCGTTTGGATTGTACTCCCGTTCCGGTACTCTCCTTTTGTCATAAATTCTTTTGTTTTCGTGCTGAACTCTTATGATGTCCTCTCTGACTCTTGACGGAGTGTTGTTTAGTACTTGTTGCACTAGATCCACCTGCTTATACAAGTTCTGGCTACTTTCTAAGTTCGCATTGATCAACATTGATACGATGACTCTATAAGCTCTCCCTACTTGTCCATTTTCTCGTGGTACTCCGGTTGAGATTAACAAGTGCTGTATATTTTCACTTTTACAGTACTCACTGAAGGCGTGTGACGTGAAGGCAGTTCCGCGGTGGGTAATGATATATCTCGGATTAACAAAGGTGACGGATTGTCTCTTCAGCCTTTCGATGACGTAGTCCGCATCTGTACTCTTCGTCGGATAAAGCCAGACAAACTTCGAAAACCCATACACTACCACAAGGATGTGATTGTACTTCTCCTTCGTCAGTTCCATAGGGCCAACGTGGTCTAAATGGTACGTTCCCAATGGCTGATCCTCTTTGTCGATAGGTACCAAGAATCATTCCTTCCTTCCGGCCTTCGCTTCTGCAACATTACATTTAAAATAGTTTCTTACGGCTTCCGCGACACTTGAAATGTAGGACGACTTTTCCACCAAAACCTGGGTTTTCTTGGCCGAAATATGACCTTGCTGGTGTGCGATCGTTATAATTTCTCGCTCCATCGGTGTTGGAATCACCATAAGCTCCTTTACTGGATCCTTATACAATATGCCCACTTTCAAGAAAAAATCTTCATTATCGTCCTTCTCCAGTATTGTCCATGCGGCTCTCGTCCACATGTTCTTTAGTTGTGCCTCTCGGATACGATGGATTAACGATTCCTCCAGTAACAGACAAGATACTCTGCTTAGAGTGTCGGCATGCTTCATTTTCGACCTTGGTCGGTGTTCGATCTCATAGTCGAATTCCTGCATGAACATTGCCCATCTCGACACCCTCAACGGCACATCTTTCTTCATCATTGTCATCCCGAACGCATTGCAATCGGGTACAATAGAGCCTCGACGATAGCCAGCACTTCCAATTCGTAAAAGTGATATCTTTGCTCCAATGGTGTAGTCTTCCGGCTCATATACTCGATCGGGTGGTAAAGTTGGTCATCATAACTTTTCTGTAGTAACACTGTTCCATACCCATACATCCAAGTGGCTGTATGAGCTTAGGTTGGCGTCGTTGGATAAAACAACCTTAGCACAAGAGCACTTGTTAGAGCAACTTTTAATTGCTCAAAAGCTTTGCCTTCAAAATTCCCCGACAGAGAAGTCCAACTGACTTGCATCCGGAGAATTTTCAATTTCATTGCGTCGAAGAAATGAAGTGTGGAACATTGTTTTTTAACCAATCTTGGTTGACGCTCACTTTGTGAGACGGTGCCGAGTCTTGTTGAAATGTCCACGGTCTTCGACCGAATTGATTGTTTGCCGAAGGCGGTTATGGCGACTCAAACAATCACCATCGGTGCTGCCTGCTCTCTGGTGGCCGTCCCAAGTTGTAAATTTTTGAAGGACCTCTCTGGCAAGTAGACTCGGTCATTTTGTTTGTTGACGTATTGCTCGATAGCAAATGGTGACTCATCGGAAAAAAACCAAATTCGGCAACTCACCACTTTCGTGCAAGCGTAGCAAATTCTTCGCCCTTTTGACTTTAACTTTTTTCTGTTGCGGTGTAAGATCGTGTGCTTTTTGGAACGGTAATAGCTTGAGCCCTAACTCATTTTTTAGTATGTGTTCCATCCGTTCCAACGATGTTTCTGGTTTTTATGACCACCTCCATTTTGCAACGCTGCCAGTATAGAGGTAACAAATGATTTATTCACGTTGAGGTGATGGAGGGCTCTAACGATTGTTTTTTTTTTTTGCACTTAGTTAAACACAGGTAGATCCCCGCCCACACCTCTCAGATCACTCTGATCTGAAGCTACCTGGCTACGAACTAGTGCCACTATTCTTTCCCCATCGCGGTCTCGCCATTTATGTGCGTAGTGATGTAGCTTACCAAATTCCACCACAATGTAGTCCCTATTCAAATCCGGAATTCAATTTCATGTGGTTAAAATTCCATCTCCGTAAGCAAATTATCCACTACTGCTTTATTTACAGAAGCCCCAAACTGGACAGCAACTCAACCTTCTACGAGTTTGATGCGCTGTCTGACAAGGAATTGTATCCTTGTATCCTTATACTGAAATCGTGATTACGGGCGATTTCAATATACACAATTCTGGTTGGCTTCGATATTCTGGACTGACAACATCCTAAGGACGGTGTGTTGAGATCTTCGCTGAGGAAAATAACTTAACCCAGATTGTAAATAAGCCCACACGCTTACCAGACGTTGATAGTCATAACGCCAACACCCTGGACTTGTTTTTAACTTCTCACCCTGACAAGTACTGCGTTGATGTGCTCTCCCCTCTAGGCTCGTCCGACCATTGTGTCATATCAGCTAAATTCTCGTACACCCACAACACAGTTAGAGAAAATATTCCTAAAAGAACTGTATGGCAATACGAGAAAGCCAATTGGAGCGGACTTAACAACTTCTTTAGGAATTTTAACTGGTCGTTATGTTTCCTCGATATCGACGTGGATGCCGCTGCTGACATGATCACAGAAACTATTCTCTTTGGAATTAGATGCTTTATCCCTATTCGGATGAAGAGTATCAAACCAAGAGAAAAGGCATGGTACGACTCGAGCTGTAAAGAGGCTGTCAGGGTTTAGAGAATTGGTTTTTCGGTCCCACAAGCGAACCCCGACAGAGGAAAACCCAAAAAAGTTTAAACGAGCTAGAAATGACTGCAACGTCTTTTTCAAGCGTGTGAAATTCCGATACGACCAAAACCTGAGGCAAAAAATACTGCAATGTCTCAAGGGCAGTAAAAATGTTTGGTCATTCTTCAAAAACATTAGAAATTCTGCCTTCATCCCACCGCTCATTTACAATGACATTCCAGCTGTCAGCTCTTTGGACAAGGCCAATCTCCTTGCACACTTTGCGGCTAGCTCAACACTCCCAGATTGTGTTTTGTCCCCGCCTACATTGAAGAGCGTCGAATCTACAATGGGACGAATCTACTTTCGAACTCGTGTAATAGCAAGAGTACTTAAAGACCTCAACATGCATAAATCCGCTGGTCCAGATGGTATATCTCCCCTTCTTCTGAAGAGGTGTTCTTCCACGCAGATGGAAAACAGCATATGTCCAGCCCGTCCCTAAAAAGGTGAATCTTCTTCTCTATCCTCCTACAGACCTTTTGCACTTACGTCAATTCCTTCAAAGGTCATAGAAACGCTGATAAACCGTCAGCTCATGAAATATCTCGAAACACGAAAACTTCTCAGTGACCGGCAATATGGTTTTCATAGAAATAGGTCCACTGCTGATTTGATGGCATGTCTAACCGAAAAGTGAAACCAAAGCGTACATCAATCTGGCGAAAGCAAGATAGTTGCACTTGATATTTCTAAGGCATTTAACAAAGTTTGGCATCAGGCTCTCTTGTCGAAAATGCGTGCTCTTGGAATCGATGACTCTCTTCTTCAATGCATTAGAAATTAAGTTTCGGAACGTTCTATTCAAGTTGTCTTGGACGGTTTCAAGTTTGATATTCACAAAATAAATGCTGGAGTGCCCCAGGGCTCCGTTCTGTCTCTAACACTCTTTTTAATTATCATTAATGATCTCTTGTTCACTACTTCTAATCCAATTTATTCCTTTGCTGATGACAGCACTCTCTGCTTCTCATATTCGTTCCCGGACTCACGCCCCTGCTCTTCGGCTGTAGAACGGGAACGGCAGCGTATGCTAAGCTCATTAAATTCCGATATTAACAGCATAACCAATTGGGGAACTATCAGCCGAGTGGAATTTAATGCTTGGAAAACTCAATCCTGTCTGGTGTCATTAAAATGAAATTCAAATATCCAGCCATTATCCATGAATGGCACTTGCATCGTCGAAACCGATAAACTTTCCATTCTCGTTATGTGTATCAGTAACAACTTACGTTGGAATGACCACATATTCGATGTCGCAAAAAATGCTGCGAAATGTCTAGGTTTCCTTAAGCGATGTAAGAAATATTTTACCCCTCTGATCTGGCCACAATATCTGCCCAAAACTATAGTACAATGCCCACATCTTGTAAGGTGCTCCTAAAACATCTCTGCACCTGCTAGATAGCATTCAAAACCGTGCGATAAAACTAATTGGTGATACAAATATCAGTCAATCAATTGACACCCTCGAACACCGACGTAATGTCTTCTGTCTCACCTTCTTTTATCGCTATTTCCACCACCAGTGCTCCATTCAAATCGCCAGTAGCATTCCGCCCATTCAAACTTTCAACCGTAACACCCGTCTCGCTATGAATGTTCATCAGTATACCCTCAAGCCCATTTTCGGACGTACTCCAAAATATCGTGATTCTTACCTAAGCCGTACAACTCGCTTATAGAATGCTCTGCCGACCTTTGTGTTTCCTAGTCGTTATAACTTGCAAACATTTAAAAACAATGTACATCGGTACCTCTCTTTTGTTCCTCCCTAAATTTCCTTCGCCCGTGCTGTGTACGAACATTTTCAGGGTACAAAAACCCCTTGAGCGCGCGCCGATTATAAAAAAAAATATTACGAAGTTTTTTGTGTTGACGCGCAAATCATGACTTTTATAAAATCTAACATCGTAAAAACCGGAGTTTTCGAAGAATATTCTTAAAACTTTATAACAGTACAGATGTCTTAATGGAAGAATTGCTAAAACATTTGAACAACCCGAAACTAGGTGTCCTATGATCGACTTTAGCCATTATTCTAGTTACATGTTTTTCTTCAGATAACAAAGGCTCTATTTTCTTAAAATAGGCGACAAACCAGCAAGAGAAACGATACTGCAACTTTGATTTAAATAAACCATTGTATACCATTTTTAAAACATTATATACCCATGATGATACAACCAAATATTTTTTTTAAAAAAATGTATTTCTAAAATGTATTTTTAAGTTAGGCTTTCATAATAAAGAAGAAAAAATTATATTTAATAACGTGTTCTCGTAAAAAAAATTATACCAAAGTTAAAAAACAGCCTAATAATCGGCTTTATAATAAATGCGGGAAAACCGTTTTCCGCATAAAAAAAATTGTAGGTTGCGTAAAAACTGCAAACTATTCTTGTGTAAATAAAAAAAATCCAGAATCGGTTGCAGTTTGGCTAAATTAGAGCCAGTTCAAAGAAACGAGACTAATAATGATAGAAATCGGTATAAGTCAAAAAAGAATCGAGAACGAGAAAATGACCTCTTAAGTTTTTCGACTTGAAATGACTAGGAATACACGGTTTCGTGTGCGGCGGTGACTGTAGGACACCCTGTATATTGAGGCCAGATGAGGCATTGTGTTTTGGAAGTAATAGATTCTACTCTGTTAGTAGTTCCCTAATTATTCATGCCTTTATTATAAGAATTTAATGAGCTTAGCCTATTCTAGAACTATTATAAAAAGCAGAGAGTACTGTCACCAGCAAAGGAATATATTGGACTAGATGTCATCAGCAAAGGAATATATTGGCCAGTAGTAGTAGTACACAAAAGGCCATTAATTAAAATTTAAAAAAAATGTCGTAGACAGAACGAAGCCCTGAGGCAGACTGCAATTATTTTGTGAATATCAGACTTGAAGCTATCCAAGACAACTTGAATTGAACGTCCCGGAATGTAATTTCTAATCCACTGAAGAAAAGAGCCGGCGATCTCAAAAGCATGCATTTTTGAGAAAAGAGTCTGTTCCCAAACTCTATAAAATGTCGTCGAAATATTAAGTTTAACTATGTTGCTTTCGAAAGAATAATGTACTTTGGTTCAATTTTTCGGTGCTACATGCCATCAAATAACCCGTAGACCTTTTGCTACGAAAAACGTACTGCCGTTCATTGAGAAGTTTTCGTGTTTGAAGATATATCATAAATTTACGGTGTGTCATAAGCAACACTTGCTTATCTTCCAATAGCAACAAGAACATCGTAATTCATACTTATAATCGAGACACAAAGTCCAGAATAATTGATTCCCATACCAACGTCATAGCCCAGTGGAGAATCCACTTTGCACTGCCATAAGCAAAACACTTGTAAACACGTCAATGCATTCACCCCGAAGCGTGCTATAAAGGTCAAAGACAAAATGCCGACTCAAAAATAACAAACACTCATTACCACTTCAAATGCATTCTCTCCGAAGCGTTCTTTATAGGCTAAAGCCAAAATGGTTACAATAACAACGCAGTGCAGGGCAATAAATGTCGTTGCACTTAGGCAGCATGCAGTTGTACACTAAATGGCTCAAATTACCAACCGATCGTTCGAACGAAAGGGTAACTAACTGAGACACTTAGAACGATCGAACCGGAAATCTAAATCAATGAATGAAAAGTCCATTGTGGGAATTACTTTTTACTGAGACCATTGCGCAAGTATGAAAGCGGAATTATCTACAAATTTAGTATAAAATACAGTGGCGTGGAAGGAAGAACAGAGATTGACAATTACTCCAAGCAATAAAGTTCGCAGCCCTTGATTACACAATGAGCCTTTTTTGTACTATAAACTATTTAAATATACAAAAACCGAAATAGTAAGGGTCGCAGCCTTTAAATTAAATTAAATAAAGAATCATTATAACGATTAAACAAAAATCTTTCTATCCGTTCGTATACTCTTCTCCGAATTTTCAACACGGAAAGTACGGTATAAAGGCCATTATCTAACAATTGGTGGCAGCGGTGGGATACACATAGCTATTGGTAGCAGCGGTGAGATACCCGTAACGAACGGATCCTGGTACTAACTACGAGTCAAAACTGAACTCGATACGTACTGGGGCTACACACGAGGAGTCTAAAAATTAAAGTGAAAAAGTGTAATAAAGTCCCACAATAAATAGAAAGAAATAAGTTCTATCATTTGAACCCACACAAATATTTTACAATATTTTTTATAAGACTTAATTTTTGGTTTACACTTCTTTCTTCTTTTATGATACTTGATTATTATTTTCTAGGTTATTCCTTTGTTATTAGGTTTATTTTTTACCATGACATTTTATTTTAATACTTATCTCACTTTGACTATTAGTTAACAAATATTATTGATATTTCATAATATGACTTTTCATTTTGACACTTTTTTTCTTTTTTAATTTCAAAGTACATCAATGTTTTTGACTAAGCACAATTCACTATTACTTTTTTCACTGGCACTTTTTTCACTATTTTTGGTCGATCTCACGAATCACTTTTCACTTAGATTAATCAACTGATTTTTTTTAAGCTGTCTTTTGCGTTGGGCGCCACTTAGTAATTGATTTTGGTTCAAGTATTTTAAAAAAGATTAATCTTTATTTAAGTAATTCTAGAATACAATGGTACCTAATAACTAATGAACTTAAACCGATAAGTTCAAGTATTTTAAAAAAGATTAATCTTTATTTAAGTAATTCTAGAATACAATGGTACCTAATAACTAATGAACTTAAACCGATAAAGATGAACTTCACGTAGTGTTGGTATGACATTATCTGAGTCGTGGTGATATATGATGACTTCATCAATCGGTTATTCCAGATTAAGAGGGAATAATATGTGACAATGACACGTTTGATCATATTTGGGCTTGATGTCGAGATGATCTTCTTTACAGTTGATGTTGTTGATATCTATTGTCGATCGTGCTGATGCTGAAACAGTTGTTTTCGGATACCTTATTCTAGGAAACGATAATCTTAGCTTGCACAATACTTGACACATTAAACCAAAATACCTTTCACTTTTTTAAATTAATGCAAATCACCTAAATTACACTCGAACACATCATTGCACAAATCTATGTAATAGTAATTTTAGATTTGATAACTACAAAACATAAACTCTTCATCTTTAATAACAAAATAAGAATGAGAGCGACTTTTTGTCACTCTTTTCTTCATTGAAGGAGATGGATGTGGTGTAGTGGTATATGCATAGAATCCTCAAGAAAAGGGTTACGGGTTTGAATCCCGTGCGAGGCAATTCTCTGAAAAAGTATTTTCATGGAATTTTTATGTAGTTATATGTAAGCCCGTCGGCGTCAACTCTAACATGAAGGCATAATACTGATGTTGGAGTTGTTGCTGGCTGGGCTAAATGTAACGAACTAACAACTAGCTCGTACTAAGGCCCACTGGTTGAGGATGCACTGGCTCCAGTTTGACAACCACCTCTGGGAAAAATATCGAAACCTAACACACCTGAGTTTCAAACTACTACACCACCCGCCCGCGCCCTGGTGAAAAGCCAGTAAAAGGGTATTCATATACCCTTATATATATATATAAAAAAAAAAATTGAAAGCAAATTTTTTCTGCAAATGCAGTTAACACTTTCATATGTCAAAGATGTTATAATTGTATATTTACTTTCAAGCCCTTCTTAAAACTTGTTTAAATTCTTAAAAGAGATGAAAGAGTGTGATGTACGTGATAAAATATTATGTAAGTAAAATTACCCTAATATGGCCAAAAACGAGGTAGTGGCTTGCGTAGTATAACACTACATTATTTACATATTTAAGGTAGAAAATCAGTGCAGCGAGAATATTTAGGACATAAACCTCACGATTAAGAACACTAAAAAGAAGCGACAAATGGTGGAAAATTGTCCCATAATAATTAAGAAATGTCAATTGTAGATGTCAACTATATAGATTGTCGTCTAATTTCAAATTATATAGGATGATTCATAGTGAGGCTTGATTTTCAATAGGCTTCTTTTGACAGATCACGCATGACTCTTACCAAACTGCTTTGTCATTTTTGTTCAGTCATCATGAAAAGATTGACACCACAGCAGCGTCTCCAAATTGTTCGGCTGTTTTACGAAAATCAGCGTTCTGTGAAAAATGTTTTTCGTGCGATTCGAGGAACTTACGGTGCGCATAATCGACATACTGAAACCACTATTTCCAATAACATTCGCAAACTTGAGTCCCAGTTTACAATAGTGGATGATACTCGACCGGTTAGACCACATCCAGCACGTAATGAAAAGATTATAGCTGCTGTAGCTGAGAGTGACGAATCGATTCGTCGTCGTTCACAGCAGCTTAGCCGGGCGTATTCGAGAACTTGGCGTATTTTACGTAAGGATCTCGGCCTAAAAGCGTACAAAATTCAACTTGTGCCAGGCTACTTGAAAATGAAATGAAAATCCGGTGTTTTATCGTGATATTTTTGTTAGTGATGAAGCCCATTTCTGGCTCAGTGGACACATTAATATACAAAATTGCCGTATTTGGGCTGATTAGCAACCCGAAGAGCACCAAAAGCTACTATTACATCCATTAAAAACAACGGTATGGTGTGGTTTATGGGCTGATGGAATCATTGGTCCATATATCTTCAAAAATGAAGCAAATCAGAATGTTACCGTTAATGGTAACCTTTATCGCGCTATGTTAACGGACTATGTTCTTCCTGAAATCCATTCACATGGTCCCGGTGAGCTCTGGTTTTAACAAGACGGCACTACGAGCCATACAGCCCGTGAAACAATGGACTTGTTGAGAAATCATTTTGGTAAGCATTTAATTTCACGTTTTGCTACGGTAAATTGTCCGCCTAGATCATGCGATATCTCACCTTTGGACTATTTTCTCTAGGGATATGTAAAGTCTCTGCTCTTTACGAATAAGGCAGCTACGATTGATGCTTTGGAAGCCAACATATCTCATGTTATCCGCGAGATACCAGTCGCTATGCTTGAACGAGTCGCCCAAAATTGGACCTTCTGAATGGACCACCTCAGGCGTAGTTCTGGCCAATATTTAAATGATTTTATTTTTAAGGAAAAATGTCATGAATTGTTCTTTAAAGAAATAATAAAAATTTTCAGTTTACTTTTAAATTAATGTGTTTTATTTTACATTATAAATCAAATCTTACGATGAACCACCCTATACACATTGTTATGCAGTCACCCAGACGCTACGTTAGCGTGGGAATTGTTTTTCGCAAACAACGAGCTCAAGTTTCAGGAAACGTTCTCATGCTGAGTAAGCAATAAAAGATTATCAGTAGAGGGAAACTCGCAACAAATGTCGGAGTTGGAGTCGAACCTTGTTGTCAGAGACATTACTACCAATTAAGTTAACAAAACGTTAATAGAACCAATAATTGTTAAGAGGGTACTATAAATAGCATTTGCTATGCTATAAATAGCATTTAATTAATTTCAATCGTCTCGGTGGTTCGAGAAGTCCTTGTGAAATTGACTAATAAAGGTCTGCAATAAACAGTATACATCAGAGATAATGTTCCAAGCAGAAGAAAATACCGGAACCGAAATTCCAGGCAAAAATCTGGCCTGACGCAAAACGGGTTCATCGGAACAAATTCATATAGTTGTGTCCAAGACATAACATAAACTTTGGTAGCAACGATGGGATATTAGCCGATAGACCTTACATTGCTTATCGATGGACAACGTGTTTATAATATATGATTTAATATTATTGTAAAGTTATTACTTCTATTAAAAGTAAAATACATAGATTTAAATATCCATGTTCTCGGAATTGTCAATGACAGGCACAATAGACAGTAAACTAGAAAGTGAGATTAGTGAGGTTAGTGATAGTGATAACAGTAATATATAAGTGATATTAAAATTAGCTATTTCAGAGATACCAACAAGCGTGTTAATCTCTTTCATACTTACATTTAAAGGCACATTCATAGATTCATGTAATGATACCATCGAATTTTAATGAACAGAGAAATAGAAAACTGGAATTCCCTTAAAAGGCAGTTGACTCTAGTATTTCGAGAACCTCATACTTCTCTTCAACTGCATAGGGAATTAATCTCGAAAAAGTAGAATAAAGAAGAGTCTGTTGTCCATTTTTTGCAGCCCGTCGAGGCTCTGAAAAGACGTCTCTTACAAAGCAAACTTTCAAAAGTTAAAAGTGAACATAAGGCAGGGCAGTTGGAATACATACAAGATGAGACCCTATCAGTTTTCATAAACGGTTAAAAGAGAGAATGTCAACGTATGTGATTATGCAACGTTCCAAAACACTAAGCGAGTCTAGTTAGTTTGCGTGTGAAAAGGAACAACATATAAGCCTCTTTAAAAGAAATATCCGAAAAGAGTACACCTCTGAGAATTTAGCTAAGATAAATTTGCAAGAAATAAAATGTTATAATTGCGGAAAATTAGGACATATTGCAAGAAATTGTAGGGCACGGAAAGACAATAACAAACAATTTTCTAAAAATACAACAAGACAAGGAGAAAATCAGTCTGAGACAGAGCAAAAAGAATAAAAGTTCAAGAAGAAGGATTTTCCGTGAACTCGTGAAACAATGGGTGAAACACAGGTTGAACTCAGATTTTGGCCTTGTTAAAGTAAGGCTAAGTTAAGTAAAACAGGTTTTCATTTTTTCAAGCTATTGAAAATAATTTACTAGGCGCGTATGATAGATTAAAAGGAAACCATTTCCTTAGAAAATGTGGTTTTAATATAAACTGTGAAAATAATACCTTAAATTGTGATAATATGCAAATTGAGTTAAGATTTCTATGTAAAGAAAATATAATTAATGAAAGGTCAGAGGCTTTCAAAATAGTAAAAGTTTACGACGCCATAAACAAAAAAACTGTCATTCCCAAACAAGAAATTAGCGCAGGAATAATAGTTCCAAATTGTTTTACAAACAACAAAAATGGTAGATGCCTAGTTTCAGTTGTAAAAACAACCAACAAACCTGTAGATTTAAAAAATGCTAGATAACGCGGATCTAATTTCAGTGGCTTTAAAGTATGTAAAGAAAGTCGTCAGAAAGTTTCGGGAATTATTCGCACTGAAAATTTAAAGAGGCAAGAGCAAGAAAGCTTACTAGGAATAGTAAACGAGCTCAGCGACATTTTTAGTGTCGAGAATGAAAGACTTTAGTTTACTTCAGTGATGAAACATATAATAAGGACGACAGATTTCTCAAAACCAGTTCTTAAATAACTTTCTATAAGTTGAACAGGAAACAAAATTAAAAAACCGTGGAAGTATCCGTAATAGTAGTTCTCCTTGAAGTTCGACTTTATGGAAAATCCCTAAAAAAACTGATGCATCAAATATAAAAAGAAAGGAAGTGGCGCATGGTAATTGATTATCGAAAGTTAAACGATTTAACTATATCGAACAATTACCCTCTGCCCAATAGAAATGAAATTCTAGATCAGCTTGGAAAGGCGAAGTACTTCTCCATCATGGACTTAACGTCCGGATTTCATCAGATCGCTAT